>CM062811.1:45453102-45797580 GCA_031772625.1 Pinus tabuliformis | reverse complement strand
AAGTGACAGTTTTGTAGTTGATATTCTGAGCAAATGAAGATGAATCTGGAAAATCTAGAACATGGGTTTTGTCCAGAACAGACCAAATTACTTAATGAAGAACGGTTTGCCCAAATTCAGCTTGTATTAAGAGAAACAAGGGTTCTTGAGCACGATTTTCTCAAATTCGTTGTGTGGCCGTTTTCCCAATCTCAGCTGCAAAGCCAAATTCACCTTGCTCTTGTTGAAGAGGAGATGGAAATATAGCTTCTTGTTGATCAATTGGTTGGAAACAATCTAATTTTGTAATAGAAATTATGTTGTACTTATCTTTATTGTAACTTCTCTCTGATCTCTCTCTATTTAAATGAAAACAGAGATCAGAGATGGGGATGATTTGGGGATGGAAAAATGATGGAGAATTGAGGATTCAGAATTAGAGATTCAAGAATGATGATGGGATAGGATAGAATAGGAGGAAAAGGAGATTGTTGCATTTCCATTGTAATTCTCAAAGCTTTAGTTGTTGTAATAATTTCACAGTTTGATGATGAATAAATAAAAGGGTTGTTGTTCACTCTTCTCATCTGAAGTAGCCCAGCAGCATACGCTAGCGGCTAAGGGCCCAACCACTGGTGGATTATGCTGCTGCTGTGTATTATATCTTTCCAATTTCTGCCATGTGATGGTTTGATTTAATTCTCATTTCTTTGAATTGTATTGCCTTACAGTTTCATGTTTTTGCAGCGAGCTGTTATAATATTTTATGAAATTGTTTTATTGCACAAGCTGAGATTGAATCGCGTGGCTATTCTTTTCCATCATGACAGAGGTTATCATCCTTCTCAATGTATATTGTTATGTTGTTCATTTCAAATGTAAAGCTTCGTTGTTCATTCCAGACCTTGATATTCATTATAGACTGTTGGTTATTCAATTCCTTTAATTACAGTTTGCTGTCCATTTACTTTGTTGTTCATTTCTGTTGATTAATTGCAATAGTTTGCTTTTCCAGAGTTTTCCTAGTTTACTTTCAATGACAGCTTTAGTTCAATTTCTATTTCCTTTTAATTGCTTTAAAGCAGGATTGTCAACTGTAGAGAACATTGGTTATTGCTTCCTCGTTTCCAGATTGATTGTCTTGTTCTAGTTTGATTTCAATTGCATCAATCTCTAGAGGAATGATTTATTGCTACTGTATCCTCAATTGATGTTTGCTGAGTGAATAGTTGGATTTCAGAGCATTTGAGTTTATGTTATTGTTAGATTTCTTTTTCAAGCATTCATTTACTTTTGGATTTTTTGCACTATAATTTGCAAAACATTACTCTTGAGTAATAGCGCCTCAGACTGAGTACACTCTTGAAATAAAAAATTCGTCCCTGGGTTGATAATTAATGTGAAGGTAATTAGGAGTTAAAAAGAGACCTTTTTATCGCTCCACATTTTGGCGTCGTTGCCGTGGAAAGTGTAGCCATTTCTAAAGAGTAGTGTGAATCTGATGAGTGCCTGCTAGGAGAGAATTGGGTATTAAAAACGAAAGGTAAGAACCTGCGTACGGAGCATGTAACAGCCCTGCTCCCGCGCCCGCTTTTCGGCAGATTTGTTAATTTTTTTGGGTAGAAATTGATGTTTGAATTTTTGTGTGAATGACTAGGGAAAAAATAGAAATTTTGAAAAATGAATCACATGATTTCACTCAAGTGGTGATGTAAGCACCACCCATTTCACTAACTAATTGACAGGAACATTGGAAGAAGGAGCTTCGAAGGAACACATGAAGAACATCTTCTGTTATGGAAGAAACTGTCCATACATTTTTACTTTTGAATTTCCTGCTTATCAACTAATTCCACACCCTCACCACAATAAACCAGTACAACATGCTTACAACGTTGAACTGCAAAATTTAACCACCCTTCCCACCCATTCTATCTCACATGTGCCATTAGAAAAAACTTACAATGAGATTCAGAATGTTTCAAATTCAAAAATTGTAGAAGCTATGGAAGAAAAATGAGGTTTCTTTTGGTTGCACCAAACAAACCCATTTAAAAAGCTCAAGAACTTCATGGTATGATGGAAATCAAGAATTAACGGATATATTGAAGATTGGTTTCACTCCATCACGTGTTTGCATCATCACTCATACTTCAACATTTTTTGATACCATCTTTTCAATGGAAGTTGACTTCTCATACCCTAATTTTTATCAAACATGCTTTTTTCAAATTTGGGTATGTGCATAATCATAAAGCCCTATTTCTATAAAATGGTTCACTGGAAGTATCATATCGTAGTACCCTAGTCATATTCATTTTTCAAATCAAAATAAGTTAGTGTAGAAATAAAATAAACAAGGGAATAAATAAATGCATTTTGTTTTTTTATGTAAAACTAGTTTTTTTTTGTTGCAACATGCTATGAAAATCAACATTGGTGATAATTTGTTAATTCATTTGTGTATGTAGATGACTTATAATGGAAATAATAGTTCTACAAACACTCATATTCACTTTTATCACCAATTTGAAAAAATGCTTGAATATCACATTTTGTTTTTTGACTTGCGAGCTTGATGAAATTTCTAGAAAAAACAGTCGGGACAGTCATGTTTTGAGGGACCAAAATGCAATATTTTTAAAACCTGTTTCTATCCTAAGTAGCCCTTGATGTCTAATTTCCAACCCAATTTGAATCACTCAATTTGGATTTGAAACGAAAAAGTTCGAACCAAAACATTGACAGGGTGTCTAGCGGGCAACTTAGGAACAGAGTTGGGACAATCAGTTTTTGGAGGCCTAAATGAATGAATTTTTAAAACCTATTTCTATAGTATATTCCCCTATGAATCTAGTTTACAATGAAATTGGAATCACTCATTTTTTATATAGTATGGGGAATTTATGATCAAAATACTAACTGTCTATCGTAAATCAGCACCCTTAAAACTATGTCTTTCCAGCTGTTCCTTATAGTATTTGACCTATCAATTCTTCTTGTGATCAAAACCTGTTTCTATTGGAGATAAATAAATGCATCTATTTTCATTTCCAATTTGAATCATTCGAATCCGACATCAAACGAAAAATTTATGCTTGAAGTATCAACTGTTGGTCTACGCTTGGTAATTGAAAATGACTTTGTTATGCAGGTTGTTCTAACTAAAATTGAAATATCATATCATTGAATTTTTAAAACCTGTTGCTACTGGAGATAAAACTTTGAATTATCTCTAATTTGGCTTTGGAATTACTCAATTTGGACAAAAAACAAAGAAGTTGTGATCAAAACACTGCAGGTTAGCATGATTGGCCACTGCTCTCCCGCAAGTGACAAATAAATTTTACTTTGTTATTTTCTCTGTGGATTTGTTCTACAGAGTAACTACTTGTTAGTTTTTTGCATAATTTTGGATTAGGGGATCCGTGCACCTCTCTTTCTCCATGATTTAATGTTTTATTGCAGGTAGACACTCGTTTTTTGCAGGTCCTAGGAGAAAAAGAATGTTAATTTATGGATGAGTGATTCTTGAAAGAAATTTTAAATGAAACAAAGAAATTTCAACCAATTCATTACCCAACAGATTCATAATAGAAGAATTGATTTCCATTTGAAGATTCAAGTCATGTCTTTGCTGCCAAAACATTTTTCGAATAAATCATTTTTTTTTTGACATAACATCATAGTTGTTGTAACTTAATTTATTGTTGTTTCTTTTCTAATTTCTCTTATATTTTGTGTTTTAGGTGTTTCTTCATTGAAAGTGTAACTCATCCTCAGCATCAATACAGTGAACAATGAATTCATTCTTTGCATGCTTGCATTTTATGCTTGTGCATTTTTGCTGTTCCTTTTTTGAAGGGACAACATTTATGTGCACTTTTTGTTGTTTATGTTGTTCCTTTTCCAAAAGGACAACATTTTCGTTTTGCTGTTCCTTTTTCAAAAGAATAGCACCTTTTGTGTCCGCCGTTCTTTTTTCGCTTTCATTTTGCTGTTCCTTTTTCACGGTCCATTTTGCTGTTCCTTTTCCACGGTTCATTTTGCCGTTCCTTTTCTACTTTCATTTTGTTGTTCCTTTTTCACGGTTCATTTCGCTGTTCCTTTTCCACGGTTCATTTTGTCGTTCCTTTTCCACAGTTCATTTTGTTGTTCCTTTTTCGCAGTTCATTTTGTTGTTCCTTTTCCAAAGGAATGAAACTTTTCATTTTTTTTGTTCCTTTTCCAAAGGAATGACACTTGCGTTTTTGTTGTTCCTTTTCCAAAGGAACGACACTTTTTTTTGTTCCTTTTCTAAATGAACGACACTTTTAGTTTTTGCTATTCCTTTTTTCAAAAGAATGGCATTTGCGTTTTCACACTTTTTTATGTGTATTTTTACTTTTTGGTGTGCATTTCCTTTGTTGTTCGCTACACGGAACACCACTTTTTGAGTGTTTTTGTTGTTCATTCAAAAGAGTAACACTTTGGGAATATTTTCGAGAGCAACCCTTTCTTCCTCTTATGGGATTATTCCTAGTTCATCTCAACCACATTTTATTGATTCCCTTTTATGGCATGAAGTACAATATTTTTATAAGGACGAGAATTATGGATTCTTTTGAAGCAAGTTAATATCATTCACATTATGATCTTTAACATGACAACTCCTTGATGATAGATTCTTTTCAAAAGGGACACAATTATTTATATATTACTTTACTGCATTGTTTTATGTTGAACATGATATTGATTGATCATCTTAATACCATGCTGGTTCCATCCTTCCTGGTTATAATCTTCTCTGTCTGTAATAAATGAGATTATGGGTATATTTTTTTCTATTGACATGTTCAACTTCTTCCACCATCCCTGCTCTTAAAGAGTACTGAGCCTCCCTCTTTTTATCATAAAATTGTGTAATAACAACAAAATTTTGTTCGCAGATGGAGGATAGGGGGTCTCATTACGAGCCAGCCTACCATGTTCATAAGGCTGTAACAAAGTGACATTGCCATTATGGCCACCACACCAGGGTTATGATCCATTGGATAGCCAAATTATCCTTGGAACAGGAGGTCTCATCACGAGCCAGCCTGATCAGTTTTGCTACATCCCAGTGAATGGCAGTGTGGTTATCTGGTTACCACGCCAGTGCATTGATCTCTTCTGTAGAACAACACTGTAACTTTCCATTTATAATTGAGGATCCTGGCTCATATGGGTTAAAAAGCAACCCTGCCGAGGCTATGGACGCCTGCTGGCAGCAGAGGCTCTGCCTATGGTATTGAAGTTATATCTTATTATCAATTATTACTATAATACCCTTTTCTTATTCTTTCTTTTTATGAGAGAAGTTATTTCCTTAATTTTTTTCCCTGTTTTGAACCTTTATGCATGAGAAATTGTTTTATGATCAATAACATCATTTTCAGCTAGAATACTGTCAGTAAAGCATCTTTTTCGCATATTGTTGTTCTTTTTCTTTTTTACATCACTTATCATCAATCCAAAGTGTCCTATTTCTTATTCATAACTATCTTTACACACTCTGCTCTCATTATCACCATAACTCTCACTGTCCTATCATTGATATGTGTACTCTGCTTCATTTACTGTTGTATTGTTCATTCCCTTGCCTTGTCGTTAGCACAAGACCTTTCATATACTTTATGGTCATGGAATTCCTTTTCCAATTGGAGGGGGAATGTATGCATTATGGGATTGCATGCACTATGATTACTACACTCTGCCATAACTTGTTGATTTGACAAAAGTTTTTATGACTGAAAGTTTTGCATGCATCTTATCTATTTCTATTCAAAACTAACACTATGGATTCAAGAACATTGTATGCAAAATAGAACTTTGTTTACAGGAGAACAACAAGTATGGGAAAAACTCTATTCACAGCATGATCACACTATTGCAACTAACAAAAGAGGCTCGAGCAACTCGCAAACGTGAACAATTCTTCTGACATGATGTGCTTGCCTGGATTCTCCCTTTTGCATCACTTTCAGCACCAACTCCATCTACATCCGCTTCAACAAATGCCAATACATATATGTCATGCTGGAGGTAAAACTTGAGGTAAAATAGCATAATTTTATGACTTATTACGAATTTAGGAGAATTTCATGAAAATCCATTTTGAGCATCATTTATCATCCTTCATTTCACATTTTTACCACTTCACATTTTTTAGCGGCATATCCTCTTTCAGTTTGGGGGGGTGTCGCTTTCATTCATTTCTTTCTTATAACCATGTTATTCATATTCTTTATCATCCATTGTTATTCTTATTCCTTCTCAACACCTCCCTTATTCCATGTTGTTTTACACCAAGCATAGAATTCAACAGCTGGTAGCAACCACCTCTATTTGTTTTCTAGCATCGCATGAGGGCATGCTAATTCTTCAGAGAGGGGGAGGAATTGCTATGCATGATAGATGTTTTCTACTTTTTTCCTCATTGAAGGCATACAATTTCATTTTTACACAGTGCAGAAATTGTTTTCCATAATACTTTTAAAACTATGAACTCAATTCTTGTGATTTTTGGAAAACACAGACGTATCATTAATACAAACCCAGACAATTTCAAGAAATATTGGTTCATAAATTTCGAAAATCATGCACTCTCACCTACAACGATTTTGTTTATATCTCATGATCCGTGCATCAAAACGATCTGATTTTTGGATCATAGAGACATTCATATATTATAAATTTACTTGCAACATTTCAACAAAAGTTGGTTTGTAGTTTTTGGGAAAATGGTTAATGAAGGTTGCTGTCACTTATATCATATTTTGCTGCAACTTCATTGTTATGTCTTCATAAAGATTGATAAAATTGAATATTCATTAATTAAGGAAGCATTCATTTGTTCTATCCATTTCATGAGTTGGGATGAACAAATTTTTATTGCTTGGTTAACACATGGGTTTTGTCTTTGGGTTGCATGAAGACATGCAACATATTGAGTGTGGGGGTATGTTGGGCCGTTAATATGCCATTATTATTATCACTTTTGAACACTTATTCCACCCATTTCTACTATTCTTCATCATGTCATGTATTATAATTTATTACATAAATCCATTTTATAATGATTTATGCTCTTATGAATGAATGTTATTTATTCTCCTTTATTTCTAATAAATTGATGATTATGCATGATTTTATCAATGAAAGTTTAATAAATTGGTTGTAACATTATTCACCATTTTTAGCCTCCAAGATAATTTCCAGATTGAAGATTTGATCATTAAAAGTGCCAACTCAGAAATGCGCTGGAATAAGAAGTGACAGTTTTGTGGTTGAGATTCTGAGCAAATGAAGATGAATCTGGAGAATCTAGAACATGGGTTTTGTCCAGAATGGACCAAATTAACTTTTTTAAAGAACGATTTGCCCAAATTCAGCTTGTATTAAGAGAAACGCAGGGTTCTTCGAGCACGATTTTCTCAGATTCGCTGTGTGGCCGTTTTCCAAATCTCAGTTGCAAAGCCAAATTCACCTTGTTCTTGTTGAAAGATGGATGGAAATATATCTTCTTGTTGATCAATTGGTTGGAAACAATCTAATTTTGTAAAAGAAATTATGTTTTACTTATCTTTATTGTAACTTTTATCTGATCTCTCTCTATTTAAATGAAAACAGAGATCAGAGATGGGGATGATTTGGGGATGGAAAAATGATGGAAAATTGAGGATTCAGAATTAGAGATTTAAGAATGATGATGGGATAGGCTAGAATAGGAGGAAAAGGAGATTGTTGCATTTCCATTGTAATTCTCAAAGCTTTAGCTGTTGTAATAATTTCACAGTTTGATGATGAATAAATAAAAAGGTTGTTGTTCACTCTTCTCATCTGAAGTAGCCCAGCAGCATCCGCTAGCAGCTAAGGGCCCAGCCACTGGTGGATTATGCTGCTGCTGTGTATTATATCTTTCCAATTTCCGCCGTGTGATGGTTTGATTTAATTCTTATTTCTTTGAATAGTATTGCCTTACAGTTTCATGTTTTTGCAGTGAGCTGTTATAATATTTTATGAAATTGTTTTATTGCACAAGCTGAGATTGAATCGCGTGGCTATTCTTTTCCATCATGACAGAGGTTATCATCCTTCTCAATGTATATTGTTATGTTTTTCATTTCAAATGTAAAGCTTCGTTGTTCATTCCAGACCTTGATATTCATTATAGACTGTTGGTTATTCGATTCCTTTAATTACAGTTTACTGTCCATTTACTTTGTTGTTCATTTCTGTTGATTAATTGCAATAGTTTGCTTTTAAAGAGTTTTCCTAGTTTACTTTCAATGGCTGCTTTAGTTCAATTTCTATTTCCTTTTAATTGCTTTAAAGCAGGATTGTCAACTGTAGAGAACATTGGTTATTGCTTCCTCGTTTCCAGATTGATTGTCTTGTTCTAGTTTGATTTCAATTGCATCAATCTCTAGAGGAATGAGTTATTACTACTGTATCCTCAATTGATGTTTGTTGAGTGAATAGTTGGATTTCAGAGCATTTGAGTTTATGTTATTGTTAGATTTCTTTTTCAAGCATTCATTTACTTTTGGATTTTAAGCACTATACTGCAAAACATTACTCTTGAGTAAATAGCCGCCTCAGATAGAGTACACTCTTGAAATAAAAAGTCGTCCCTGGGTTGATAATTAATGTGAAGGTAATTAGGAGTTAAAAAGACACCTTTTTATCGCTCCACACCAACCAGACACTATCTTTCTCTAAATATGCTTTTATAAACAATGGCAAACAAGTGTTTTTAGGGCCTACCTTAGGTCCTACGCAAGTTTGTGGATGCCCTCACTCCTTTGATCCAAATGAGCTCCTTTGTCACGAATCTGCAAACACAAACAAGGCAAACAAATTAAATAGCACCTGAAAAGGCAATATCATAAAACATATTCAACATGAAAGTCAAGGAGTCCATGAAACAAATAGCATGAGATACTTGTTGAGAAAAATGAGTTTGATTGTATTAATTCAAAAGAATAAGAACTTTACAACCTGTGCCTTGACGTTGTACAAGCTCCTCCCAGGGTCCAGCAAGAAGTCTCCTCTACTTTGACAAGTTTCACTCACTCCCCAATGAAGCCAAAAAAGGTATGTGATCTCTCCTCTTAAGCTCAACTAGGAAGTCTTGATTTCACCAGCATTTACCCTAAAAAATGTTCAACTTCTAACCTCCTCAGCAACTAGCCCAATGCCTGAATTTATAGTGCAATGGAGGGAGGTTACTAGGTCCTCCTTCAAAGGGATAAAGCCCTCCTTCAAAGGGATAGCTCCTCCCATCAAGGGATTAGCTCCTTCTCTTTTGGGATGCATGAACCACCTCAGAGCGAACAATCCACGTCAAAATTACTTCTAGAATCCTCTAGAATTAACCCAAAGTGAGTTTTTTAAGATAAAACTTGCGCCTTTTGACTTTCACAGAGGTCCACACCCACACCTTTAGGGACAAAGCGGGCAGGTCCACTGTTTTTGTAAACAGAAGGTGCGGGACCGCAGGTGACAGTGAGAGAAAGTGCAGAACCAGAGTTTCATTGATTTTTAATGTCTTTCTCTCATTTTCAAAGCTTGACTTGAAGAGCTGAGGTCTGTGACTTGCTTAGGAGGACAGTACAAGTGATGATAGACCCATACTGACTGCAAATAATCATGGTGACAATATTTTTGTGTAACAGATTGCCCCCTAAAGTGCGAAGTCTGTAGTAGATGAAGATTTCATTTATCATTTAGGAGGAGTGAAGTACTTTATCATTTCAAGGATCATCTTGTGGAAAGCCCGATTGGAACCTGTAAAAACATTCAATGCAAGATATATATATATGAAATCATATCATCGCTGAGGTAGGCATTCCCATACCCAGATCAAAACTGACTAGAAAACTAACTACTGCTCTGATACAGGAATGATTTTGTAAAACATCACAAGTATAGACTCATGTGGACACAGCATGGATGCAGTCATTTGTTTATGAATAGTCCATTATATAATGAATACAAAATTCTTCGCAGCCTGGATTGTGGTAACTAGATCTAGGGTCTTCATTCTACTTCCCGAAACAGTATTGCTACACTAAAATTTGTCACCATGACTATTGCAGTCAGTATGGCTCCATCAACAACCATACTGTCCTCCTTGGCAAGTCTTATACCTCTGCTCCTCATGTCAAACTCCAAAAAAGAGAGAAAGCCTTTAAAAAATCAATATAACTCTGGTTACGCAGTTTCTCTTACTCTTACCTGTGGGCATGCACCTCAAGTACATAATACATGCGTACTTTTACGCTCTGTCTGTAAAGGGGTGGGTGTGTACCCCTGTAAAAGTCAAAAGGCGCAAGTTTTACTTCAAAAAACTTACTTGCGGTTGATTCTAGAGCATTCTAGAAGATGGTTTGATGTGTATTGAGTGCCTCCAGATGGTTCATGCATCCTAATAAAAGAGGAACTTATCCCATGAAGAGGGGAGCTATCCCTTTGAAAGAGGGGCTTATCCCATTGATGGTGGACCTATTTAACTTCCTCCAAAGCATTATAAATATAGGCATTGGGCCAGAGGGAGGGGAGGTTGAAAGTTAAACATTCCTAAGGGTAGATGCTGCTGAAATTATGACTCCCTTATAGAGCTTGAGAGGAGAGATTCCATTCCTTTCTTAGCTTCATTTGGAAGTGGGTGAGCTGATCAAAGTAGAGGAGAACTCTTGCTGGACCCTGGGAGGGACCTGCACAACACCAAGGCACTGGTTGTAAGGTTTCTTTTGTTTCCAATTAATACAATTAAGTTCATTTTTCTCAACAAGTTGTTATATACAATTTGTTTCATAAACTCCTTGGTCTTTATGATGAATATGTTTTATTATATGAGTTATTCAGGTGCTATGTAATCATTTGCTTGTTAGTGAATGCAGGCTTCAAGGAGAAGGAGCTCATCTGGATCGAAGAGGCTTGGTTGCTACAAACAGCGTTGGACTAAAGGTAAGCCTTAAACACCTGGTTGCTTTTATTTTAAATGGATATTTAGGGAAAGATAGTGCTTGATTGTTTTGTTTGTCACTAGAAAAGCCTTGTTTTCTAGGGAGGTCGGTTTTGTCCGCAAAATTGACTCTTTCTGCATGACAAAATGGCGACTCCACTGGGGAATCCATGGATTTGATTGATTTCTCTTTTGATTGATACTTTGATTTGAGAAAAGTCGATTTCTTTCTAGTTTTTGACTGATTGACTGTGAATTTGGGTGGAATAGCTTAGGATTGAGTTAGTTTTTTATTTTTCTTGTTTTTGAGAGAAGTACGCACCCTCTAGGTTAAGCACAGTGTGTACCTGTACGCACTTTTGCTTTGCGCACAGAGTGTGGCCGCACCTGTGCAAACGGGCTGCTTGCGTACCCTGTCAAAAGTTTAGAAAATTTCAATTTTTTCCTTTTTTATCTTTTAAATCTTGTTTATAGCTTATTTGTTGCTACCCAGATCCACTGGTTACCTGTCAGAAGTTTTCATCTAGGCTTGTTTCATTAGCATCAAGGGTTTTAGTGAAGTTCATAGAAATTCTAGCCCTAGGTTTGATTTTTGTATTGGTCTTGTAGTGACTCTGGCTTTAGAAGTTGTAGAAACCTTGGATATCCTTGGTCTTTTCAGTCTTCTTAGGAGTCGAACCATTTGTAAAATCCATCTTTGTGAGAAACCTACCGTTGTGTTGTCTCTTTGCGGAATTTCGAGAAGGCTTGTTTGTTAAGCTGTGAATTTCATTCTTAAGAAAAAGAACAAAAGCTTTTTATTTTTGTTTTTGACTGATTTATGATTCTGCATGAATTAGTCCTTGGTTGAATTGTAACTGAGTAAAACAACCTGAAATTATATTTTTTAGGCTTTTACCTCATCAGATTTGCTTTTAGGTAAATTTCTCTTAGATTTTCATAGATCTTAAAATTGATTTTTGTTAAGTAGTTTTACATGCTTTGTTAAAATAGGAAAAATACAAAATCTCTTTTGAAAAAAAAAGTTTGTTTTAGTAGCGTTTGAAGTCTTTGAAAAGAGAAAGGAAGTTTTCGTGAAATAATTAGTGGTCTTGTGTTGTGTGCTTTGGAAAAGATAAAGAGGTTTTTCTTTGATTTTCATTGCTCAGAAAGTTGTCTTTATAAATTTTTCATTCTCCAACTCTCTTAGCTAGGGAATTCATTGAAAAGGAAAGATTGTTTTTTCATCCTAGGTGCATCTTTTAGTGGATTTGAGTCGGGTCTACACATCATAAGTTTCATCTCCGCTACCTTTTGTCCTAAAGAAAAGCCATAAAAAATTAACGCTTAAAGTAAAATTAACTTTGTAACTTGTTATTTACTAGGGCTCTGATACACCAACATAGATCAGGCTAGTGTCTTGGAGTAGGAGAGTAATTAACTCTCCAAGACAGTAAAAACAAACAAGTAGCTTATCTTGCGGTAGGATAAATCCAATTGTTACATTTATGCTCTGGGAAAGCTCCTCTTAAAGGAGAAGCACGAGATCGTGTCCGAACCAGTGAGGGGATCAATCCTCCTTCATTGGGAACGACGCCAGATATGCACGTACTACAAACGGTAAACCTCGGATTAACCATTGTCGAGGAGCCTGGGGTCACTTGTCGGTAAACCTTGGATTATTGTCAAGGAGCCGGCAAGGGGATTGAGCTTGTTACTCTACCCTTGCGTGCGTATTGGATCGTAGACTGTTCCCCCAAGTATATTTGTTGCTGTTGGTGACCTTAGTGACTATTATCTTTAGGATTCTTCCTAAGGTGACGGTGGAGGGAAGATCCCACTGTACCTGGAGCAGACGTCGGCTAGACTCACTTGGATTTTCTGGGGCGTTCACTTCACTCGAGACGGTTAAAGTGGAGGAACTTGTGCCAGTCTATTCATTAAGCAGGTTGTCGGGGTAACTGTTCCACTCGCCATTTCTGTACTGAATTCTGCGATGTTGGATTTCATCACCAACTAGTGTTTTCGGTCCGGAAAGTTACTGTTTGTGTGTGGTTTGACGCCCTAGATTCTTTAGGCGTGTGATTCGAATTTGTTTGGTTCTTTAGAGACTTTAGGTGGTTTTCTTTGAGATTTTACTTTGTTTGTGTGTGCAGTAATTAAAAGTTTTTAGCTATGGCTGAATTACCAAGACAGTCCCGTAGAATTCGGGGCCAGTCTCCTGAGGTTGTAACCGTGGCTGATTTGTTGAGGAAGTCCCGTAGACTTCGGGGCCAACCTCCTGAAGAAGTCCCGGGTCATTACGAAGGTTTGAAAGTCCTTGTAATTCCTAGTGGCAGTAAAGTAGGGTCACCTGAAGAAGGAGAGTCTTCGTTGGTTGTTCATCCTGATTACCAAACTCTAGAAACAGGTTATAATCCTGAAGTTATTTCGATTTCCGAACTTGCTGGTAGTTTTTCATCTACTAGTGATATAGGCGAAGAACCTGAGATATCTGAACCTGTTACTCCAACATCGGGGTTTGTCTCTCCAACTTCTAGTGCTCCTAATTCACCTAGGGTAGAAAGAGTAATCACCGAGAATCTTCCTTCTGGTTTGATAGCTATTGAAGAACTTGCTCCAGAAGAAGAAATAGGCATCCCTATCCCTGAAAATCAACCTGTTATTGATCTGAGGGAGCGTGAATCCATTTTTTACAGTCCACCTAGAAGTACTACTTGGTATCTTTCTTTAACTAATTATTTGGAAAATCCAGGGTTAAGTTTTTCTCCACCTCGTGCTCCTTATCCACCTAGAGGTCTTTATACTCCTGTAAATATGTCTGGTCAGTCGTCCATGTTTACTCAATCGCCTGAATCCTTTTTGTACGGTGGTCCTTCTGTTCCCTCTGGGTATCAGTCACTTTCTGGTACTTTTGCGGGAGCATCTCCTCAACCCATTGAACATGGGTTATTAACTGGAAACAATGGTAATAAACCGTTGAGCGTAGGAGACATTCTCATGATGTCAGGTTCTATTCCCAATTCTCAACCTCAAGGTGGCCAGTTACCGCCTGGGGGGCAGCCTCAATTAACACCTGGGGGGCAACCTCAAGGTACACAAATTGTGTCTGGGGAGCAACCTTAAGGACAGTATATAACCATGGTGCAGTACATTCCTCAAGGTCAACCCCAGCCTCAATATGTACCCCAAGGTCAACCTCAGTATCAATTTATACCTCAAGGTCAACCCCAGTATCAGTACATGCCTCAAGGGTATCAACCCCAAGGTCAGTACTCGAACCAAGGTTTCCAACCACCCCAAGGTCAATCTTATGTTCAAGGAACGAGAAATGTACCTTTCAATTATCAATCCTACCCTCAACCTGGTTATGGTCCCCCATATCCTCAACCTGTTATGGGTCAGTACCCCGGAATGAACATAGTGTGGGATCAATCGCAAATTCAACAGGTGTTGCAGCCAAATGTACAGTTGTCATCTCAAACTGGACAACCCTTAGGTTCTGGTTCACCCCAGCAACCAGTCCAGTCTAATATTCAAACTTCTGTACCTTCGGTAGTTTCTCAGTCTGGGTCTGTTTCGCCTCGTACTCCATCTCAAACGACTGCTGCAACTGCCGCAACATCTGTTCAATCTACCCCACCTACTTCTGGAGTATCGACAGCTCCGGTTTCTACTGTTCCTATATCTACTCCTCAGACATCTTTACCATCGTCTGGATCCACGATTCAAACTACGGTTCAGATGCCTGTAGGACAACCTGGTTTAAGTACGATTGTCACAAGTCAACCACAATTCACTTATCAACCATACCAGGGACAGTACCAATTCGGTCCTGCTATCCAGCAGCCAGTTTATCAGTATCAACCGTATCCTGGGTACACTTATCAACAACCTCAACAACCCCAGTACGGTCTGGTTAATCCTAGTTTTCCAGGAGGATATAATATCCCGAATGCAATTCCTATTCCAAGTTATCCCGAATATCCTCCTCCTGGGGCTGGTCTCGTGACCCAGAGTTTTAGGGATCCTAATCGGCAGTTACCGTTTATCGCAACTTTGGACTTGCCTGACTTGTCGTGCCTAACAAACGATCCAATTAATTATCTTCCGTTTTGGCCGCCAATGCCGAACAAGTTTCCCAGTGACATTCCCAAGTTCGAAGGTAAATCTGGAGAGGACCCGACGAATCATGTGATGACTTACCACCTCTGGTGTGCCTCTAATTCCATCTCGGATGATTCGATCCGCTTACGTCTTTTCCAGCGCACTCTCATTGGTCTTGCGGCCAAGTGGTATATTGAGTTACCACGGGCCTCTTTTTATAATTTTAGCCAGTTAGCTACCTTGTTTTTAACTCATTTTCAGTTTCCGGTCAGATATGATAATGGCACGGAGTTACTAACTTCATTAAAGCAATCGACGTCCACTTATATTTCCGATCATATTCATGAATGGAGACGTTGAAGGCGGTTAGTGAAAGTTTTTATCCCGGACTAGATCTTAGCTGAATGGTTTGTTAAATCACTGTTACCGAAGATTACTGAAGACGTAGCTAAGGCCGGAGTAGTTACTGAGGAGCAAGTGATTGCTCAAGCACAATACCTTGACTTAGTTTATACTCAGTCAGGTACGTTACACGAAAAGATCCTCGATCTTCCCAAGTCAAATCAAATAGCTGCTGCTCCGTCAGGGTCTCATGCTGCTGATGGCATGATTGGTACGGTGAACACTAAAAGCAAGAAGAAATCCTCCAAGAATTCTTCTCCTATCATAACCTTGCCTGATTCCCCGACAGGAGATTCTTCTGCAGAGGTTTCCGCCGATGTTCACGTTGTAGAGTCATCTACAGCTAAATCAAAATCCGGTGGAAAGAAGAAAGGAAAGAAGAAGAATAAAGCAGACAAAACTCCAAAGGAGAAAACTGAAAAATCGGAAACCAATGACGAAAAACGCAAACCTCGATATCCTTGTCTCATTTGTGAAGAGGAACACTTTACAAGAGACTGCCCTCATCGAGCAGAGGTTGCGAAGATTGTCAAAGGTTCCCAAACTCCTACTGTTTTGAGGGATCCATTTCCAAATCAAGATAGCAAGATGATAGGTTCTTCCTCGAATGCCAATGAAGAACCCATATTGATGATGTCCCATGTAATGATTGTGACTCGATCGCAAGATTATGGTAGTAAAAGTCCTGTTGATGGCAAAGAAGCAGAATCTTCTCATTCTAATCCATCAACCTCAGCTCCCAGTTCCGATCCACTACAGATTGAGAAACCTAACCCGGACTTAGTAATCAAACCGCCCGCCAAGGGTATACTTCGAAAGTCTGCTTTCAATCCACATGCGAGAGCGGCCCAGAATTATAACATTGTTGAGGACTTAGCTGTTTCACCCTCAGCAATGTCGGCTTTGGAAGTGCTGCAATCATGCCCAGCACAACGTAAATTACTTTTGTCGGCTATAGGAGCTGTTGATGTTCAGGACCCGAACCTAATAATCTTTGATCTAGAAAATAGTACACCGCGTTTGCCTCATCAAATGGCTTTCCAGATCCCAGTGATAGTCAAAAACAGGCCTATTCATCGGATTGTAATTGATGAGGGAGCTTCCACGTGTATTATGTCGATATAGTGTTGGAGATCGCTTGGTTCTCCTTCACTAAATCAATCCCTAACAATTCTTAAGGCCTTTGATGGCCGTGGGTTTCATCCTTTTGGCATTCTACAGGATTTTCCTATAGGGGTTGAAGGAAAAACCGTTAGTCTAGATGTGGAGGTGGTTGATGCCCCTCTAGACTACAACCTTCTCTTGGGTCGAAGTTGGTCTTACGCTATGACAGCGGTCGTTTCATCGGTCTTCCGAGTAATAAAGTTTCCACATAATGGAAAGATCGTGACAATAGACCAGCTGGCTTACTTTTCATCCGACCCAGCCTCTTCAGAGAGTATTCAGCATGTCGGTAAAACGACTATCCCATATAAGGATGTTGGAGTAGGATTAGTTAAAGATGTCGGTTTACTGGGAACTTTTCCTTTTCCTCCAATCAACGCATTGTCTTCATTTGCATCCATTCATATGATTACATCAGACACCATTATTTATGACGATCCTTGGATCGTTCCTTCTGAATCTGAGATAGACTCATTTGGTGATGCTATGCCTTTGAGTCCATATGAAATTGCCTATGAAGCCGTGCAGTCTTTTACCAACCCATGTTCAATAAAAATCGACCTAATGAATGTGGTCCATGAGGAATCACTTTTCACATCAACCTCGGAGTTAATAGCGTTTCCCGAAGTTGTTTCATCTGATGAGCAACTTCGTGAAGTCCTATGTGTAGATGATTTACCATGGGAAGATCTCCATCACAGATCTTCGTTTTTACCTGAGGATGATCGTTTTGAAAATGATTTCTCATCAATTTTTACAGCTGAATATGTCAAGGAAGCTCAGAATCCCATGAAACATCCTGATTCAGAGCTGAATTTGGGAAACATCTCTCGAACTATTCCCATTGACATTTTAGTTAAGCCTGGAATTGTTGAGAACATTCATATAGGTGCCTCATGTACAGATAACAAAATTCAAACATACAAGGCCCTATTTCAAGAATTCCGCGACGTGTTTGCCTGGTCCTATGAGGAAATGCCAGGAATTGATCCCGCGATTGTTGTTCATGAGATCAAGACTTACTCGGACGCTAAACCCGTCCGGCAACGTTTGAGTCAGATTCACCCACGAAAAGCGACTGCAATTAAAGCAGAAGTTGAAAAACTGTTGAAAGCAGGTTTCATTTATCTGATCCCGTTAACGGATTGGGTATCGAATATTGTTCCGGGAAACAATAAGAATATGCATCGATTATAGGGACATTAATCGAGCTTGTCCAAAGGACAACTACCCAACTCCCTATATCGATCAAATCATTGATGATTGTGCCGGCAGCGAAATATTTTCCTTTATGGACGGTTTTTCCGGTTATAATCAAATCAATATTCTACCTGCCGATCAACCAAAAACAGCTTTCATTTGTCCATGGGGGACATTTGCTTATTGCAAATTACCTTTTGGGCTCAAGAATGCCAGAGAAACTTTTCAAAGGGCGATGTCTTATGCGTTTTATGACATCAAACACATTGTGCAACCGTATCTCGATGATTTACCCGCTCATTCATTACACCGAGCTGACCACCTTGTCCATTTACGAGCAATCTTTATGAGGTGTCGGCATTATCGAATTCGGTTGAACCCACACAAATGTGTCTTCTGTATAGAAATGGGTCGATTGCTGGGGTTTGTAGTTTCAAAATCCGGCATTCGCGTTGATCCCTCGAAGGTCGAAGCTATCATCAAATTGCCTCCTCCTTCGAGTCTTCGCCAACTCCAAAGTTTGCAGGGAAAGCAAACTTTTTACGACGATTCATTCCTAACTACGCCGAGGTTACAAAGGGTTTTACACAGTTTTTAAAATAGAACACTCAATTCTCTTGGGATGAGATAGCTCAGAAATCTTTTGATGCACTCAAGCACACGTTGACCCATGCACCGTTGCTGCATCCTCCCAACTACAACCAGGATTACTTTTTGTATCTCGCCGCCTCCCATTCCACCATTGGAATGGTCTTAGTTCAGGAAGATGAATTCGGAATGGAACATGTGATATATTACCTTAGTCGGACATTAAATCCAACTGAGCTCAAATATTCACATGTGGAGAAATTGGCATTGGCAGCCGTTCAAGCTGTCCAACGTTTTCATCACTACATTTTACTCCGTAAAACTACAGTCATTTCGGATTGCAACCCTATGATCTACATTTTGACTAAACAATTGCTAGGGGGCAAGTACTCTAAATGGATTGTTATCCTGTAGGAGTTTGACTTGGAGTTTGAGAAATCTAAGTCTAAGAAATCTTTAGTTTTTGCAGAGTTAATGTGTGACTTCCCGCATGCTGACACGGAAACTGTGGCAGAGGAGCCCATTGTGGATGAATCTTTGTTTCTAATCGGCACTTTAGATCCGTGGTATGGGGATATCATTGTCTATCTCCAGACCCAATCCTTTCGGCCCGAAGTTTCAAAGTCGGAACGTCGGAAAATTTGATTCCAATCCCAACAGTACAGAATTATTGGAGATACTCTTTATCGCCGTGGGGCGGACTCTATTTTTCGTCGTTGCTTAACTCACGAGGAAGATGAAAGGGTTTTGAATGACTATCATTCTGGAGCGTGTGGCGATCATATGTCTGGGTATGCCACAGCCCAAAAGATATTGCGCGCTGGGTACTTCTGGCCGTCCTTGTTTAAAGATTGTATTATTGCGGTCCGAAAATGCCACAACTGTCAAGTGTTTGATCGAAAGATGCGTGCTCCACCTACTCATCTCCACCCTATAATTGCCATTGGTCCTTTTGCCAAATGGGGTATCGATTTTATTACATGTAACCCTCACTCGGCCGGGGGGCATGCGTATATCATCCTTGCGGTAGATTATTTTACTAAGTGGGCCGAGGCGATGCCTACATTCGAGGCAGACGGCAAGACAGCTGTAATTTTCGTGTTCAATCATATAATTGCTAGGTTTGGTGTCCCACAAGCGATAATCACTGACCATGGGCGCCATTTTCGAAATGTTATGATGACAGAACTTACAGGCCAGCTTGGTTTGCATCACGATAGCTCAACTCCTTATTATCCATAAGCAAATGGTCTGGTTGAGTCCATCAACAAAGTTTTAGTTATCATGATCCGACGAATCATTGGTATTCATCGGTCGAATTGGCACAACATGTTATTTTCAGCGCTTTGGGCATACCGAACCTCAGTGAAGACATCAACAGGGTTCAGTCCTTTCCAACTAGTTTATGGTTTGGAAGCTGTGCTACCCATTGAATGCGAAATCCCGTCACTGCAAATGGCCATCGAGTTACTTCCAGCTACTTCCGAAGAGGAAAAGCGTTTATTATACTTAGCTCAATTAGATGAGAATCAACATGATGCTGCATTGGCGATCGAGACTCACGCAAAACGTATGAAAGCTCAGTATGATCGAAATGTGACCCCTCGAAATTTTTCGGAAGGAGACCTAGTGTTATTGTATGATCAAGCTAATGATAAATTAGGTGCTGGAAAATTTGTTCCTATGTGGCATGGGCCCTATATTGTCAAGCGAAAGCTAGCAAAAGGGGCCTATAAGTTGGTAAGCTTTGACGGGGACTCTTTAGGTAAACCCAGAAATGGTCTTTACTTGAAGAGGTATTATGCTTAGAAGAATGGGTATGGAGATTTTTAGTTAGGTTAGTTTTTCTTTCTAGCTGGTGTGTTTGTTAGTTTAGACAGTGTGTTAGCTTAGAGAGTGTGTTTTCGTCGTTATTCTAGCTTATCTTGGTTTTACTCTTGATATTGCAGATGTCGATGCCTCTCCAAACATACATTGGATTTGCTGATGGTGCTTGTCGTAGTACACAGAATATCTCTTCCGCAGCTTGGGTTATCTATTCGCCCTCTGACGAGTTAGTTTCTATGCATGGGGTGAGCCTCGGTCAAACAACAAACAACATTGCCGAATACAGTGCAGTGATTGAGTTATTGTCTGAATCTATTTCATTTGGGATTCGGAGTTTGATAGTGAGGTTAGATTCTGAACTCGTTGTATTACAGCTTAATAGAGTGTATGCCATTAGAAATCCAGTGTTATTAAGGTTATTTTTGAGAGTGCGTCTCTTGGAACGTGAATTTGATTACATTGAATATCAGCATATTCCAAGGTCTTTAAATGCATTAGCAGATGCAATCGCTTCTCGAATGTTAAATAGACATTTGCAATAATCATACATGTAAATTTAAAAACATTTCATCACACATGTTTAACAAGATAAGCCGGTAATAATGATATATATATATATATATAGGAGTGTGTCAAAAAATACATCGTCTTCGATCATAGGTTGAAAAACACCTTATGATCGGCAAAAATGATAAGTACAAAAAAAAACCAAAATGTCACATGTGTCTACAAAACGACCATCCAATCACTGGTGATGATCTCTATATGACACCACTGCATGGGCCACCCTACACAAGAACCTCCTAAAAGGTCCTGGGACCCCGACTACATAGCGCTGAAGCCTGATTGGAATGTCATCTATGGTAGTCTCCGGTATATCTGCTGTAAGACGCTCCAGGTCACTTTCCAACTCAGCCAAAGTCTCTGTGGCCTCGTCCTGTGGGGCCGGTGCCGCTGCAACTGGTAGTCTCCTCTCGTAAGGCCGGAGATTGGCTAGACGTCGTGGGCCTACATCTGCATTTTGAAAATTATTACTATCAGTTTTGAGACGATATAAAACAAACAAAAATAATAGATAGTTTTAAAAACTTGTGAAAAATGAATTACCTGTATCATCCCATTGTTCTCCCGATGGAAGAACCATGTCTGGATCTCCACAAAAATCAACACCGGCATAAGGAAAATCCTGTATAGAAAAGACCTGGTCTTTTAACCAGTGAAATTACTCTGGAGTAAATCGGACAACCTCCGTCCCCTCATCAGGATGACGGGCCATAACCACAACCCATCGCATCAATTTGGGCTCTCGAGGAAGCCCAACCTCAACAGTGAGCTGATGTGGGATCAGCATCAGAACCCTCTCTAAGCCAAAAATCACAACTAAAGCCCCATAACCAAAGGTCTTTAGCTGTCCATTTTTGGCTCTAGTCAGTTGGCCTTTTACATTGGCCAACACAGCATCACACCAGTTGAAAATGGTACCTCTATAGCAATCAATCGCCATCCGCATCTGGGATCCAGTGGCAATGTGTAAAGCGGCAGCCTCGCAAAGTCTGGTAACCGTAAAGGCAATCACCATAAGTTCAGGAAGGGATATAGTTTTGATCTCTATCCCTTTCTCCTGAGAATGAGTGTTACACCACTCTTGTCGGAGACTAGTGATAGACTGGCCACCTGGCCTAGTCCCGAACAGAGTCAAGTGTTCGCCTCTCTTGGGAAAACCAGTGAGAAAGTAGATATTTGCGGGCTCCATCTCAAGTTGGTGCCCTCCAATATAAAAACACTGGTCTTGAACGTTCCATCTTTCTACCAGCCACTCTAGAAAGCTCACTTGGGCCCTCATGCCAGGTATGGCCCAATATTTATAAAGGTTGCATGCCTTCAAAGCATCAATTGACGGTTGATGATTAATGGCGGCCAAATCAACATCTTCGTGCTCTCTCTCACGCCAATCAAGCATGGTGAACAATCTACAAGCCATGAAACATCCATTAGATTCCATGAAATCAAAAAAATTTGGTCCATTTTGGAGAATTTAGGGTTTAAAAACTTGTTGCGCGGAGTACGTACCCCGCCTTTAGGAACAGAGCGTGGGTACGCAGGGTCCCTGAAGGCAAGGTGCGTACCCCCGACATTTTTCCAACTGAGAAAATGTCAGGGTACGCGGGTCCCTAGTGTGGTGCCTGCGTACGCCGAGAGGCGGTCTTTGAAACCCCAAAACCTCCCAAAAATGAAATCTGGGGCCTTAAAAAGAATTCTAAACGGATGAAATTAAAGAGGAGGATGTTGAAAATTACCTGGAAGAGATGGCGTTTGGTTTCGACGGTCGGATTCTCCGCAATGTCCACAGGAAGTTTCTTGCCAAAAGCCCTTTTTCTCTCCTCAACAGTAAAATGGTAAAAATGAATTGGTAAAAGCCCTTTTTATAGGTTTTTTGGGTAAATAAATGGTAAATTTGTTTATTTTTCACCATGAAAAGGTATTTTTCAAAGTATTTTTATCTATCTTCAACAGGTATGAGTAATGTGTTGGTTTTTGTGCAGGATAAAGGATTTTCAGGGAAAATTGTCATTTTTTACAAACAAAAACATCAGAGTCATCTTTAAGCCCTTTTCTGACTCCTAAAACATGAAAAGATTGCCGAGCGTTTCTTTTACACTCATTAAAACAGAATTAAAAGACGGTCCTCTTACAGCGCTTTTCTGACCGTAAAAACATGAAAAGATTGCCGGATTTTTGTCGTTTCAAATTTGATATTGGAAATAAAACGACGTGTCCTTGATCGCTTTTTACTTTTCAGATCAGAGACACTAATCATGAAAGTACTCCTTGGTCGTAAAGATCAAGCGGTTCTTTCAAGTATTATTTTATACTTTTTCTGGCTTGGGAGACACAAATTTACGAAAAGGGTCAACCCTGGAGTCTTCTTAAGTTTTTTCAGACTCTCTAAAATTGAAAAACGCCAAGTTTCTCCTATACTGGACTCGTTAAAATTTCACAGTAAAGGACCTGTTCGATTACAAACAGGAACGGACCACTCCTTCTTAGGGTTCGAATCTAAACTAAGTTGGACTCATCCAAAGGATGAGCTTATAATCAAGCAAATGTTATCCTCCTCAAGCTTGTAAAAAATAAAAGAGGTACTTGCCAGAAATGGTGGGGGAAAAGAGAGAAAAATGAGCCTATTTGTTATCCTTTGTCTCGGAAAAACCTTATCACCACTCTTGAACACAACACTTTTCATTCACCTGGGTTGGGAAATCCTTTGCCTAACAGTTGATCAAACTGTTAGAGTCGGTCTTGAGCCCTCCATCAGTGATCAAAACTCTTTGCATTTGCATATGTAGGTGTCTCATCAGTGTCAATTTTTTGCATCCCATTAGGCATGCCAAAAACCTGATGGAGGAGCTGGTTTGTTTATACCCCTCTTGGCATTGCTGGCTCAGGTCATTTCAGTCATTAAGCTCTTTTAAGCTTGTATTGTCTTGTCTTGAGGTCAATTTCCTAGGTCTAGGGTTTTGGTCAAAAATGTCTACAAGGTCATGTTTTGAAGGTCAATAAGTGCTCAGCAAGCCAGAGGGATGATTGTAAAGATGTTTATTCGAGATTTTTAATCTTGTACAGTTAATTTTCACCTTGGATTTAAAAACTCTGTTTTTAAAGCCAAGGTCATTTTAAATTTTTGTAAAAAGTGATGAAATTTCAAAAGTGTTCAGCGGACAAAATGCAACCCTGGTCCCCTTGCCTAGATCCCTCAGATGATCTACCTGCAAAAAGAATCAATTCAAAGCACTAAATGAGTCAATTTCAGGACAAAGGAAGCCAAAAAGTCAGTTTTGTAAAGTGTCAATGAGAAACTTTAGAAAGTGGGTTTGAGCATGAAATTTTTTCAAATGGAGTTTATAAAAACCCAATCTCCCTCCTTTTACTCTCATTATGCATCCAAGGCATTGGCAAGTGCGAGTGAGCAAGTATCCAAGAGCTTTGGGCAAAATCTGGTCAAATTCGGGTTCAAGACAGGCGCGTGACCCATCAGGCCAGGCGCGCGACCCGTCAGGTGCGCGCGACCCATCAGCGAGCATCCAGCAGTGTTTTTTTGTAACGGGCGCGACCTGTCAAGTGCGCGTGACCCATTGGGTAAGGCACGCGACCCGTCAACATTTCCCCTGCAAACTCAACTCAAAATCGCTCAAACTTCCTCCAAATCTTCAAGTTGTTTGAGGTAGGCCCTGTGCACTTCAATTTGGTTGTTGGTTATGATTGAAGGCCCTCATGCTTGTGTTTAAGAATCAAATTATGCAAGTGGAAGAGGCTTCATATGACTGCAATATTAATGGTTAAAATGTGCTAGGGTTTGTGTTGTTTCAAGGTTTTTTCCCCTTTGTAATTGTTTCCCTCCTTCCCCTTTCCACTCACATTTGTATTTTCCCATACTATTTTATAAATAAAATGCAAACCCTCCCTTCTCCCTAATCACTAAAAATGCAAATCCTACCCCTCTCCCAAAGCATCAAAAACTCAAACCCTAATCTTGCTGCACCATATGCATGTGTAAACACAAGAATTTGTTGGTGAATATGTAAACAGTTTTGTAAATATGTTTCCCTATCTTCCCCTGTTAGTGCATGTATTCATATTCCCATATGTTCACTTTCTATACATGTATTCCCATATGCAGTGATTTTTGCAAATGATTTCCCAATATTCTTGATTATAAACATGTATTCCTATATGCAATAATTTTTTGCAATGTTTTCCTTAAATTCCCTGTTATATTCATATATTCCCAATTCCTTGTAAAAAGGTCCCTCCCCTAACATTTCCCTCATGTCCTTGTCCCCTTGAAACAACATAGAAATCAGAATTTTATAAAGCAGAAGCAGCAGTACATTTTGTCCACTTTGCTCTTTTAAACATGTCAGAAACCGAAACCTATGAGCAAAGTGATGACCAGTCATCAGCTTCAGAGATTGAGGTACAGAGGAGGCCTCATAAAGGTGGAAAGGGTGGACATCATAAGCGAGAGGAGCCCACCTCTTTAGCAGAGTTACAGGCCTGTCCTATGGTAGTCACATGTTTTCAGTATATGTCTTGTTATGAGTTCTGTGAGAGGATCTCTCGGATTCAACACCACAGAGAGTTGGCCCGCCTTTTTTTTTTACACTTGCATGATGGACATGTCAACCTTGCAGGGGTAGACTTTACATTGACACCCGAGGTGATCTCACATGCCACAGGGATACCTAATGCTGGGGAGGTGTGGAACAAGCGCAAGGTGCTAGATTATGTTCATTTTGAGCCTTTTGTCCGGCCACCATTCATGAGACATTTGGCAGGTGTGTTTCCGTTCAGGTTTCTCAGGAGCGAGTATGCTCCCATGATGAGGCTCATCATGCACTATTTTACCTGTGAGGGCAGATTTTCATAGGTGTATTCATATCATATTCGCCTCATGATGCACTTCAATCGAGTGAGGATGATGAACATCCCGGTTTTCTTCTATCAGAACATTCAGAGGATGGTGCCCATGTTGCAGAGGAAGAGCCCGGCACAGCAGTACAGGAGCCTTTATCATTATGGTTTGATTTAGCTTGTAGTATTGCATCAGTTGACTCAGCAGGGTATCTCATGGGAGGAGTTCATCTCTCGGGAGTTTTTCACAGCACCACCCTCGCCACATCCCAAGGTTGTTCACGAGGAGGGAGGACCATCTCAGCAGCATGACATCCCTGTCACTAGACATGTCAGCTCCTCACCTCTGGTCACCTATCAGAAAGGCCCGAGGGCCTTATTTGCAGCAGCTAGGCGAGTACTATCTCCACAACAAGTGGAAGGGGTCTCGCCTTCATCATCAGCTCAGCGAGTGTTATCTCCACATCAGGTGGAAGGGGCCTCGCTCTCTTCAGCAGCATAGGCAGCACAGAGGGGCAAGCAGCCCAAGATTGATGAGGGGCCATCAGGAGTTCCAGATATTGAGCTTGTTGATCTTGAGGCCATTTCTCCGAGCCAAGAGGCAAAGGAGGTCATTCAGCATCTCAAAGCTGAAAATGATGCCTTACAGAGGAGATTAGAGGGTGCACAATGGACCATTACATACCTGGAGTAGCGCAAAAAACAGTTGGAGGAGGAGAAGGCACTTGATGAGCTATGGAGGATTCGTAGTGACCGAATCTTGAACTGAAGAAGACCCGGTGACCCGTTGCCCGCTGACCGCGAGTCCATGCTCATCTAGGTCAATGCACACTTGGAGAGGCTGTTGGCTAAGGCCAACCAAGAGAAGAGATTGCTAAGGAACATGAAGAACCATTACTAGGCAAGAATGCATGTGTGCAAGGCAAAGATGAAAATGTTTCAATGGCGGTTGACCGAGGCACTGAAAAGGAGAAAGAGGCCAAATCCCCTCCGTATCTTGGCTGAGGCTTCACTCAAGGATCAAGGCACTAAATAGCCCAGCCACAACACAAATCCCAAGAAATTTTGAGAATTTTGGGTGAATTTTGGCATTTTTTGGCAATTTGCAGGTTTTTCCCATTAACGGGTCTCACCCCCCGCGCGACCCTACATCAGGGCAACTCCTTTTGACCAAAACTCAGCATTTCCATATTTGTCATGCAAAGTTACATATGCTCATGGATGGACTTGAGATTTGGTGAAGTTTTAGGCCTCCAGAAAGTCAAAATACATGCAAAAATTGACTTTCTGCCACTTTTTTGAATTGCAGAAAGCAGTCTTGGGAGATTTGAGTTTTGACATGGCAAATGAACTCCAAATTCAGAAATTCCAGTTGGGTTGGAAAGTAGACTCACCGACCTTCCCAACAAGCCCACTTTTGCTCAATTTGGCCACCTACAAGTGCCCCAAACATGGCTCCAAAGGCGTGCGATCCGTCAGGCAGGGGCGCGCGACCTGTCAGGCAGTTTTGTCCAGAAATGCACTGTATAGCCCAGAAAACGCAGATTTGACTCAGTTTGAATTTTTGGGATGAAATGTGATTCTATTTGATGTAATTATTGTACTTTTTAGACACTTTTACTCTTATGTAACACTTCTAGAACATTCATTCATGAAAAGGGTAAATGTTAAGTGAATGAATTGGTTTCCAAGTTTATAGAGGCAAGTTGTTTTGACTGCCTAATTTGTAGTTATTAGTTTAGAAGTGGTTGAAACAGCTCCTAGGATAGTGAGCTCGACCCATGGAGGCAGGGAAAGAGGTTAGATCATCTATATTATGTACTTTTTTGCTCATTTTCATGGTTGGATTCTTGAGGGAGAAGCTATCATTGTATTATTCATTGTATCTCTGCAATTTTTGGCTAAGGAAGACCAGGGTTTTGCAATCCTCTTTGGGATTCTTGTGGACTCATGTGTTGATGGTGTGTTTCTCAATGTACTTGTAAGCTTGTTATGTGATTCATTTCCTTTCTTTTACTTCTGCACATTAAACAAATGAAGTGTTAAAGTAAGAATTCATGCTTGCCATGCTCTGCTTTTAAGTTTGTTTAATTTCAATGTTTTCTTCTGTCTAAAGAGAATTCAAAGTTATTGTTTGCTCTCTTTAGCTCCTTATCTTTCATTCCTGACCATTCACCTCGGTTAAAGGCATCAACGCTGTCTCCTACCTCGCCCCAAGGAACCCCCTGCAGAAACTGTGTCCAATCCCCGCACCCAAAATTGCCATCCCCTCAATTTGCCACCAAAAACTCAAAAAACCCCAAACCAAACTCTTTTATCAGTTTACTAGCCTAATATCAGTGTTACCTTATTTTTCATCTCATCTATTGAAGTTTTTTCCAAGATAGACCGGAGAGAGCCTTCTCCTGCCCCGTAGGGCTAGCTACGAGGCTAAATGGTTTGATGTTGCCTTGAGGTTTACCTTTCTCAGCCTGAGGTGAAATTTCAAGCGCTAACACAAACCACATTGAAAGTCTTCAGCCGGTTTCTGGGTATTAACTTTGGGTCAATTGTCACCAAGCCATCTGTTGTGTCGTTATGTGTTCAAGAGGTCACTGCAAATAAACCATTCATCTGCAAAATATCTGTCATCCATTTTGACCATCCCTGATTCAGTCCTTACAGCTACATTTCTTCAACTTGATCTATGATTTCGTGTTGTGGGCTTGCCTGCAATGGGTCGCTTTCTATCGACATCGGCACATTATCTAGAAAGATGATCTAGGAATCATCAGTACCTTGAAATCTGCATGCCTCAATGGCAGGTTTCTCGCCTTTGACGACAAGTTACATCAATGACCTTCGATCAAGGGATTCTGTGACATGTTCGACATCAACACATTCATTCACATCTCATGGATTGTACTGGGTACTTTGAGAACCATTGACATCACTGGTGGTCTCTCTCACACTTGTTAACAGTTTACATCATCGACTGGTAATCAAGTGGTTTCTACCATGTTCGACATCAACTCATTTATTCGCATGGATAGAATCGTACTATTTCGGGAAGCGGAAATGAAGACCTTGGATCTAGTTTCTGCCATCCAGGCTGCGAGGAGTTTTGTATTCATTATATAGTAGACTAATTATAAACAGATGACTGCGTCCATACTATGTCTACATGTGTCTATGATTATAATGTATTGCGAAATCATTCCTATGTCAGAGCAGTAGTTAGTTTGTTAGTTAAGTTTTTGATCTGAGTATGGGAATGCCTACCTCAGCGATGATATGATCTCATATATGTATTTTGTGTTGAATATTTGCAGGTTCCGACTGGGCTCTCCACAAGATAATCCTCAAAATGATAAAGTGCTTCACCCTTCCTAGATGATATAAAACCCTAATCTACTACAGACCTCACACTTTAGGGGGCAATCTTTTAAACTAAAATTTGTCACCATGACTATTGCAATCAGTATGGCTCCATCAACAACCATACTGTCCTCCTTGGCAAGTATTATACCTCTGCTCCTTATGTCAAACTCCACAAAAGAGAGAAAGCCTTTAAAAAATTAATATAACACTGGTTACGCAGTTTCTCTTACTCTTACCTGCGGGCACACACCTCAAGTACATAATACCTGCGTACTTGTACGCTCTGTCTGTAAAGGGGTGGGTGCGTACCCCTGTAAAAGTCAAAAGGCACAAGTTTTACTTCAAAAACCTTACTTACGGTCTATTCTAGAGCATTCTAGAAGATGGTTTGATGTGTATTGAGCGCATCCAGATGGTTCATGCATCCCAATGAAAGAGGAACTTATCCCATGAAGAGGGGAGCTATCCCTTTGAAAGAGGGGCTTATCCCATTGATGGTGGACCTGTTTAACTTCCTCCAAAGCATTATAAATACAGCCATTGGGCCAGAGGAAGGGGAGGTTGAAAGCTGAACATTCCTAAGGGTAGATGCTGCTGAAATTAGGACTCCCTTATAGAGCTTGAGAGGAGAGATTCCATTCCTTTCTTAGCTTCATTTGGAAGTGGGTGAGCTGATCAAAGTAGAGGAGAACTCTTGCTGGACCCTGGGAGGGACCTGCACAACACCAAGGCATTGGTTGTAAGGTTTCTTTTGTTTCCAATTAATACAATTAAGTTCATTTTTCTCAACAAGTTGTTATATATAATTTGTTTCATAAACTCCTTGGTCTTTATGATGAATATGTTTTATTATATGAGTTATTCAGGTGCTATGTAATCATTTTCTTGTTAGTGAATGCAGGCTTCAAGGAGAAGGAGCTCATCTGGATCGAAGAGGCTCGGCTGCTACAAACAGCGTTGGACTAAAGGTAAGCCTTAAACACCTGGTTTCTTTTATTTTAAATGCATATTTAGGGAAAGATAGTGCTTGACTATTTTGTTTGTCACTAGAAAAGCCTTGTTTTCTAGGGAGGTCGGTTTTTTCCGCAAAATTGACTCTTTCCGCATGACAAGTACGATTCTATCCATGCGAATAAATGGTTTGATGTCGAACATGGTAGAAACCACTTGATTACCAGTCAATGATGTAAACTGTTAACAAGTGTGAGAGAAACCACCAGTGATGTCAATGGCTCTCAAAGTACCCAGTACAATCCATGAGATGCGAATAAATGTGTTGATGTCGAACATGTCACGGAATCCTTTGATCGAAGGTCAATGATGCAACCTATCGTCAAAGGCGAGAAACCTGCCATTGAGGCATGCAGATCTCAAGATACTGACGATTTCTAGATCATCTTTCTAGATAATGAGCTGAAGTCGATAGAAAGCGATCCGTCGCAGGCAAGCCCACAACACGAAATCATAGATCAAGTTGAAGAAATTTAGTTGCAAGGACTGACTCAGGGATGGTCAAGATGGATGACAGATATTTTGCAGATGAATGGCTTATTGGCAGTGACCTCTTGAACACATAATGACATGACAGATGGCTTGGTGACAATTGACCCAAAGTTAATACCCAGAAACCGGCTGAAGACTTTAGCAAAGGATTTCCCAACCCAGGTGAATAAAAGTGTCATGTTCAAGAGTGGTTACAAAGTATGACAAACTGGCTCATTTTTCTCTCTTTTCCCCCACCATTTCTGGCAAGTACCTCTTTATTTTTCAAAAGCTTGAGGAGGATAACATTTGCTTGATTATAAGCTCATCTTTCGGATGAGTCCAACTTAGTTTAAATTCGAACCCTAAGAAGGAGTGGTTCGTTCCTGTTTGTAATTGAAAATGTCCTTTACTGTGAAATTTTAATGAGTCCAGTATAGGAGAAACTCGGCGTTTTTCAATTTTAGAGAGTCTGAAAAAACTTAAGAAGACTCCAGGGTTGACCTTTTTCGTAAATTTGTGTCTCCCAAGTCTGAAAAGGTATAAAATAATACTTGAGAGAACCGCTTGATCTTTACGACCAAGGAGTAATTTTCGTTATTAGTGTCCTTGACCCGAAAAAGTAAAAAAGCGAGCAATGACACGTCGTTTTATAACCAATATCGAATTTGAAACGACAAAAATCCGGCAATCTTTTCATGTTTTTACGGTCGGAAAAGAGCTGTAAGTGGACCGTCTTTTAATTTCGTTTTAATGAGTTTAAAAGAAATACTCGGCAATATTTTCATGTTTCAGGAGTCAGAAAAGAGCTTAAAGGTGACTCTAAATGTTTTTTCATCGAAAATGATAGATTTCGCCTGAATAATCCTTTATCCTGAACAAAAACGCAAATATTACTCATACCTTTTTGAAATGGATAAAAATGTCGCAAAAATACCTTTTCAAAGTGAAACATAAACAAATTTGCAATTTATTTACTTAAAAAACTTATAAAAAGGGCCTTCGTCAATTCATTTTTACCATTTGAGTTTTGGGTGAGAAAATAGTGCTTTTGTTCATAAAACTTCCCGTGAAGATTGCGGAAAATCCAACCGTCGGAATCGAACGCCGTCTTCTCCAGGTAATCCACATCATCCTACTCTTCATTTTTAACCGTTTCATTTCTTGTTTTATTCATTCATTTCATTTTTTGGGAGGGTTTTTAGGCTTAAAACCCGCACGCAGGGGCCCGCAGGTTTACCACTGCTGGCCTGCGGACCCCGACTTTTTCTCCATTGGGAGAAAGCCAGGGGTCCGCACCTTCCATGTAGACAAAGTGTGGTCCCACGCACTATGTCTAACCCTGAGGGTGCGGTCCCCGTCACAAGGGTTTTTAACCCAAAAATTCTCAAAAATGGACCAAACAAAATAATTTCTAGCAATTTAATTTATCTTTATACTTGATGCAGAGAGTACATCATGCTAGATTGGCGTGAACGAGAGCATGAGGATGTGGATGCTGCCGCATGGAATCATCAACCTTCACTTGATGCTTTGAGGGCGTGCGGCTTGTACAAATTCTGGGCCATTCCTGACATGAGGGCTCAGGTGGATTTCTTACAGTGGTTGGTTGACAGATGGAGTATACAGGACTAGTGCTTCTTCATTGGTGGCCACCAGCTCGAAATCGAGCTGGCGGACATATATTTCTTGACTGGTTTGCCTAAGAGAGGTGAAGACTTGACTCTGTTTGGGGCTAGGCCAGGTGGCCAGTCTGTCGATAGCCTCCGACTAGAGTTCTGCAACAGCTAGGCTAGAGACAAAGGGATAGACATAAAGACCATAGCCCGTGCTGAACTCATGGTGATTGCGTTTACTACCACCAGACTTTGCGGGGCTGCCGCATTACATATTGCCACCGGATCCCAGATGCGTATGGCAGTCGATTGCTTTCGAGGCACCATCTTCAACTGGTGCGATGCTGTGTTGGCCAATCTGAAAGGCCAACTGACCAGGGCCAAAAATAGAAAACTAAAGACCTTTGGTTATGGGGCTTTGGTTGTGAGTTTTGGCATGGAGAGGGTTCCCATGTTGATCCCGCAGCACCTTACTGTTGGAGCTGGGCTTCCTCGAGAGCCCAAACTGATGCGATGGGCCGCAGTTATGGCCCGTCACCCGGACGAGAGGACAGAGGTTGCTCGATTCAAACCTGAGTATTTCGAATGGCTGGAAAACCAGGTCTTTTCTATTTAGGACTTCCATTATGCTGGGATAGATTTTCGTGGTGACCTAGACATGGCTCTTCCACTAGGAGAGCAGTGGGATGACTCAGGTAAAATCATTTTCAACATTTTTCCTATTTTAATTTTTTTTATTATTTTTCCATCATCTCAAAACTGATAGCAAAAGTTTCAAATGCAGATGTGGGTCCATAGCAACCAGCCGCTCTCCGGCCTTACGAGAGGAAACAACCAGTTGCAGCCGCGCCAGCCCCACAGGATGAATCAGCAGAGGTTTTGGCCAAGTTGGAGGGTCATCTCGAGCGCTTGACAGGAGATATTCCGAAGACCACTATAGATGACATTCTTCGCCGACTTCAGCGCTATGTGATTGGGGTCCCGGGACCTTTTAGGAGGTTCCTTTGCAAGGTGGCCCGTGCAGTGGTTTCTTATCGAGATCATCACCAGTGATAGGATGATCGCCTATTGTGGGCACATATGACATTTTTGTTTTTTGTACTTATCATTTTTGCCGATCATAAGGTATTTTTCAACCTATGATCGAGGACGATGTATTTTTTGACACACTCCTATATATATATATATATCACTATTACCGACTTATCTTGTAAATCATATTTATGGAATGGTTTTACTCTTGATATTGCAGATGTCGATGCCTCTCCAAACATACACTTGACTAACATATGGAGGATTAATGTCAATCAATGATTGTCCAGTTTGTCATATAAATAGAGGTCAGACTGTAATTCCCCCTGCTGGTATGTGCATGTTGGGAACGGTGCCCCATGGCATTTGAACCTAGGGGTGTTACACAAAAATATCGTCACCATGATTATTTGCAGTCAGTATGGGTCTATCATCACTTGTACTGTCCTCCTAAGCAAGTCTCAGACCTCAGCTCTTCAAGTAAAGCTTTGAAAATGAGAGAAAGACATTAAAAATCAATGAAAATCTGGTTCCACACTTTCTCTCACTCTCACCTGCGGTCCCACACCTTCTGTTTACAAAAACTGCGGACCTGCCCTGCTCTGTCCCTAAAGGTGTGGGTGCGGACCCCTGTGAAAGTCAAAAGGCACAAGTTTTATCTTATAAAACTCAATTTGGGTTAATTCTAAAGGATTCTAGAAGGAATTTTGACGTGGATTGTTCGCTCTGAGGTGGTTCATGCATCCCAAAAGAGAAGGAGGTAATCCCTTGATGAGAGGAGCATCCCTTTGAAGGAGGGCTTTATCCCTTTGAAGGAGGACCTAGTAACCTCCCTCCATTGCACTATAAATTCAGGCATTGGGCTGGTTGCTGAGGAGGTTATAAGCTGAACATTTTTTAGGGTAAATGTTGGTGAAATCAAGACTTCCTAGTTAAGCTTAAGAGGAGAGATCACATACCTTTTTTGGCTTCATTGGGGAGTGAGTGAAAATTTTCAAAGAAGAGGAACTTCTTGCTGGACCTTGGGAGGAGCTTGTACAACGTCAAGGCACATGTTGTAAAGTTCTTCTTCTTTTGAATTAATACAATCAAACTCATTTTTCTCAACAAGTATCTCATGTTATTTGTTTCATGGACTATCTCTCTCTAAATATGCTTTTATAAACAATGGAAAAAAAGTGTTTTTAGGGCCTACCTTAGGTCCAACGTAAGTTTTTGGATGCCCTCCTCCTTCGATCCAAATGAGCTCCTTTGTCGCAAATCTGCAAACACAAACAAGGCAAACAAATTAAATAGCACCTGAAAAGCCAATATCATAAAACATATTCAACATGAAAGTCAAGGAGTCCATGAAACAAATAACATGAGATACTTGTTGAGAAAAATGAGTTTGATTGTATTAATTCAAAAGAAGAAGAACTTTACAACCTGTGCCTTAACACTGTACAAGCTCCTCCCAGGGTCCAACAAGAAGTCTCCTCTACTTTGACAAGTTTCACTCACTCCCCAATGAAGCCAAAAAAGGTATGTGATCTCTCCTCTTAAGCTCAACTAGGAAGTCTTGATTTCACCAGCATTTACCCTAAAAAATGTTCAGCTTCTAACCTCCTCAACAACCAGCCCAATGCCTTAATTTATAGTGCAATGGAGGGAGGTTACTAGGTCCTCCTTCAAAGGGATAAAGCCCTCCTTCAAAGGGATAGCTCCTCTCATCAAGGGATTATCTCCTTCTCTTTTGGGATGCATGAACCACCTCAGAGTGAACAATCCACGTCAAAATTCCTTCTAGAATCTTCTAGAATTAACCCAAAGTGAGTTTTTTAAGATAAAACTTGCGCCTTTTGACTTTCACAGGGGTCCGCACCCACACCTTTAGGGACAGAGCAGGCAGGTCTGCAATTTTTGTAAACAGAAGGTGCGGGACCGCAGGTGACAGTCAGAGAAAGTGCAGAACCAGAGTTTCATTGATTTTTAATGTCTTTCTCTCATTTTCAAAGCTTGACTTGAAGAGCTGAGGTCTGAGACTTGCTTAGGAGGATAGTAAAAGTGATGATAGACCCATACTGACTGCAAATAATCATGGTGATAATATTTTTGTGTAACACCCCTAGGTTCAAATGCCATGGGGCACCGTTCCCAACATGCACATACCAGCAGGGGGAATTACAGTCTGACCTCTATTTATATGAAAAACTGGACAATCATTGATTGACATTAATCCTCCATATGTTAGTCAAGTGTCGACGACTAACTATGTGGCTGGCGAGATCCCTCAACCGGTCTCGTTCAATCCATTTGGGCACTCCATTCTCAATCTCAAATGAGTCAAGGGGGAAATTATTATCATGGGGTCAATCAAGGTTATATCCCCCAGCCTAACAACCCCTACGGACAACAACACTATATGATTGTTCCTTAAAGAAACTACTATTCAGCAAATCCTATGTATAATGCTCAGAACAATATGATGGGTAGACTGCAAGGACCCTCAAGTCATTCGTCACCACCCTGGTTAGAATCTTGGGCACCAAATTCTTTGCCTTTTTTGGCAACACTCGACATCCCCGATCTGTAAAAACTAACCAATGACCCCATCTACCATAACTTACATTAGCCTCCAATCCCGCACAAAATTCCTACTGACATCTTGAAGTTTGAAGGAAAACAAGGGGAGGATCCGAGTACACATATCACCACCTATCATTTTTGTGTGTATCAAACTCCATGGTGGATGATATTATCCAGCTCCAACTCTCCCCCACATCCTTACTGGAAATGCCGCCAAGTGGTACATTGAGTTACCACGTGCGACAGTTAATACCTTTGGCGCCTTGGTGAAATAATTCTTAAAGCACTTTCAGCTACCCATCCACTATGACACTAGGATGGAACTCCTTACTACTTTACGCCAAGACACCTCCACCCACATCTCCAATCACATTGATGAATGGAGACGTAGGCGGAGGCTACTCAAAGCGCCCCTTCTAGATTATCTATTAGTAGATTAGTTCTGTAAATATCTTCTTCCCCAAATCGCCAAGGACGTTACCTTAGGTGGTGTGGTCACTAAATACTAATCTATTCATCATGCCCAACACTTACATTTTATTTACTTGTATTTTGGCACATACGAAATCCCCAATGCCCCCAGAACTTCCAATGCTCCCACCACTCAGCAACCCGACACACACGTTGATGGTATTGTCAGTGCTACCTTTGGGTTTGCTATAAAGCAACTTAGCAGACACATTGTTGAGTTGTCTATTGATCCCACTACCCAATCGATTGCTCTTCCTACCACTGTGATAAACTCTATGCAATCTACACAAAATCCTAGTGGTAAGAATAATAAGAATAAGAAAAAGATTGCTCCTTCTGAAGAGCAGCCACCCAAGCAATCCAACCTAAAGCAGAAAGCCACTGCGCCATCTGATAGGGGAAAGGGAAAATCTGTCAATTTCTCTTGCAAAATATGTGCGGAAGACCATATGACACATTGTTGTCCACGCCTCCAAGAATGAACAGATTTTCTTACTCAAAAGGATGCTGGCCAGACACACGTGGTCCTACACAACTCTTTCCCTGCTCATCAGCAACAGCATCTTATTGCAAACCCACCTCAACCCCTGCAAGGGAGAAAGGACAGATCACATCATCCTTTGGCTGGTAAAGGACCACCCATCATTTACACTTTTGAAACGGTCGATCTTCAAATGCAAGCTAAAACTTATGGAGCTCCAATCTCTAACACTCAAGACTACCTAAACTTCAAACCCATCGTTGCCCTACGGTCTTCATATCGAAAGGGAGGTTTCTAATCTTGTAATTCACCCCCCAAAAGGGGCACTTCATCATACAACACGTAATACATCTGCACGTGCTGCCTAGAACAATAGTATTGTAGAATATTTGGTGCGAGCACCGTCAGCTATGTCTACACTCGAAGTATTGCAAACTTGTCCAACACAAAGGAAAACTATGCTCTCGATTATTGGTGTGGTTGACCCTCAGGATTCCATGCTAGCAATATTTGACATGGAGAAATGTAAACCTCCCTTTTCCCACCATCTTTCATTTTAGGTTAATTTTTTTCGAAAGGACGAGGGGTACATAGAATTGTCATTGATGAAGGTGCTTCGACCTGTGTCATGTCTACTTCATGTTGGATTTCCTTGGGTTCTCCAATCCTCTCTACACCGTTGAATTCCCTTGAAGCATTTGATGGCCATACATTCATCCGAAAATGTTATATTACAACTACCCATCACTCTGAGTGGTAAAACTGTAACAGTGGACGTCGAAGTCATGGATCGAAAACTTGACTATAATATGATTTTGGGCTGCAGTTGGACTTATTCCATGACTACCATCATGTCTTCGGTCTTCAACCTCATCCTCTTTCCATTGGATGGGAGAATAGTCACGTGGACCGGCTATCCTTCTACACCCCATATTACTACCTGTTGCCTTGGGGCATTGTAACTTTAGTGGGTGGCATACTTGACTCTTATGTCAATATTTGTACCAGTCTTTTGAAGGGTTCTTCCCTGAAGGGTTGTTTTCCTCTTCCATCATCCATGGTTCCACAAACAATTTCTATGGTCTCCACTCTTCCTTATGACCCAACCGATCCTTGGATCCTCCCAGCCGCTTCAAAAATTTACTCTTATGGAGAACAAATGTCATTGTCACCAGTCAATTTGGATTATCAAGCCATTCAATCTACCTCTGATTCTCCTGTCACTTTGGTCACGGCCAATGGTACCACCTCCTCTCCCACAAATACTCCCTCTAGTGATCTCCTAAATCAATTCCTACCTTCGAACGAAGATATTTTAGAGATCATGTTTTTAGAGGAGCGATCTTCGGAAAACTTTCACAATCATGTTTCGATATTTGATTCGGACGTGACCCCTATACAAATCCCATCCTTTGAACCACCTGAGGTTGTTCCCTTGATTTTTATGATTGTCCAAACTATGGATTCGGAAGGGAACTTGGGAAATATTGTAAAGACTATGCCCATCGCTATCTATGTCAAAACAAGTATCATGGAAAGCATTCAGATTGGAGCTAACTACAATCCTGAGGAAATTGCAAGCTTCACCTACCCTTTTAAGGACTTCCACGTTGATTTCCCTTGGTCTTATGAGTAAATGCATGGCATAGACCCTTCTATTTCCAAGCATGAGATCAAGAAGTTTCAAGAATTCATTTTATTGTATTTTTCTTGCTCGTTAATCCAAAAAACCTCAAGTCTCCTTCTTCTAGCTCATTAAACTACCACAAAGAAGACTGAGCTTTCTTTTTATGGTATTTTTCTTGCTCGTTAATCCAAACAATCTTGAGTCTACTTCTTTGGGCTCGTTAAAATACTACAACGAAGATATGAGCGTGATATTTTTTGGGACTTTTTCTTGCTTTTGAACTGAAAAATCCCCAAATTCCTTCTTCAGGCTCTTTAAAATCTTATGAAGAAGATTTGAGAAACTCTTTTTCTCTCATTTTCTAGCTCATCAAACTGAAAAATATAGTCTGAGAATTCTTTTTAGGAGCTTTTTCTCACTCATAAAATTGAAAAAACCCTGAGTAATCGTCATTGGGCTCGTAAAACTCCTATGATGACAGTATGAGTGCTTTCTTTTTTGGGACCTTTTCTCACTCTTAAATTGCAAAATCCCCAAGTTTTTCCCTTCTTTGGGCTTGTTAAATCTACGAAGAAGTTATGAGCAGTTCTTTTATCTCTTTTTCCTTGCTCATTAAATTAAAAAAGATAGATCAAGTTTTCTTCATTTGACTCGTTAAAATTTGATGAAGATCTATTGAGTTTGTCTTCGTGCCACTCATTAAAATTTCATGAATAATATTGATTTTACTCCATCCCCTCGTACTCCTAACAAAATGAGGCAAATGTCCATTGAGTATAGGTTTATCACTTTATCCAGACTTAGTAGACTAACTTACAGAAAATGAACTATGTCCAGTATACTATTAAAATTTTGTCACACCTGGTTAATAGCTATGACAAAGGGACACCCCTGGAGTTTCTCTTTATGATATTTTCAGACTCTTTAAATATGTAAAGACCACCAAGTTTACCCAACTATACTCGTTAAATTAAATCAGATGGGTAAAAATTGGACAACACAATTCCTCTATGTCTGTATTTGGCAATATTTGTTGGAAACAGTCACTACCTTGAACATGCACTCCCTCAACAAAACCTCCTTTTTCAGCCTCTCAAATGAACCTTACTATCCTATGAGTTTAGCCTATATACTCCGGTGTTCCTACATCCTTGTATCCTTACAGTCTTTGGTGTTTATGAGTCTATAACTGCTTGGTTAAACCTTTGTGTTGTGCCTTCTATTTTTCAAGGGATCCCTTTATCGTCTATTTCATATACAATCATCAAACATATACTTCCATCATGCCCTCTGTCGATTTGACCCATTGCTAAAAATTTATCTTCAAAAAACAATCATTCTCGTATCGTTTTGTGTCGACTGATGTAGGACACATTCTTTCCTACCCTTCGACAGATCTCTTCCTATCGACTTCAACACTCTGTATAGGAAGTAGATCCAGAAACATATCAATGCCTTGGAACTTGGAGACATTATTGGAAGGTAACCTTTTGTTTTATCAGGGGTTTTCGATATTAGCTCCTAGTTGAATGATTCTATGAGTGTTCAATGATAAAATCATTATTCACACTTGCTAGATTGTATTGTGCATCATCGAGACCATCATCATTATTAGTGGCCATCCTCATGTCTATTAACAATTTTCATTATTGACTAGTAATCAGACAATTTCATACATGTTCAACCTCAAAGCCTTTATTCACGTGTGTCGAAATATTTTGTTTAGGTGAAGTGACGATCAAGACCTTGGGTAGAGGCTTACATCACTCAGTCGTGTTTTGTCTCCCAAGCTATGTATATTGCTTTTCAGAGACAACACATCAGGATGATCCTATTATGACACAAGTTCCACATTTTGCTTATCAGTGGACACGATCATCATATGTCTTTGTTGAGAAATCAATCTGACATGGCTACTAAGCATGGGAATGCTCGACTCAGGACATGATTTTAGATTTTTAACATATCTAGTTGTATCATGTTTCTCGTAGTCTCAAAGCTCTGATCCTCTCTCTCTTTTTTCCAACACGACAATTCTAAAGTATTTCAGCCATTATCTTCATCTCAGATCTCACACTTTAAGGGGCATCTGTTATACATTAAAATGACCTACTCATCAACTCAGAGGAGAAAGACAGTTTAACTGAAATATTAACCAAGTTAACAGTCATGTTTGCTAGGGTAACGCTCCCCATGAACCAACAAGAAGAATTATAATGCTCCCTAAGGTAACTCTTTGTGTTGCCTTAGGGGTAATGTTAGTCAGCTTTGATTAGTTTCTGAAGATCAATGGAGTGGGTTGACTAAATAATATCCCACTATTTACTCATATGTCAGCCCGGAAAGAAGGAAACATCCATCTTTGACTTGTTTGATGATATTTCTATTCCTAACAGAGTCTAATGAAAAGGGAAAGAGAAATAAATCATGGAAACATCCTAGCTTTTGACAAAGGGAACTCATGAAAGAGTTGGCAAGGATTGTCCTCTCATTCTATATATTGGAGGCTTGGGGCATTACGAAAGGTGTCAAAAGGATTTGAAGGATTGCCTACTTACTATTGAAATTTTGTATGAGACATATTGGTTCACCAAGAGGTTAAGTAGGTAAAGATAGAGAGGGGTTGGAGGAGTAAGGTATGCTTGATTCAATTTATGGTTGTAATCACTCTTTCCTATTATTAATATAGACCTGCAGTTGTGTTTTCTACACCATGGTGTTGATGTTATGATTCATTTACATGTTTATTCAATACCATAGGTTATGAGTAGCTTAGATACATGTCGTTAAATATCCTTATGTATTATTTTTTTATTATCAAGGTTATATGTTGTAGTATTAATTCTCGTCTTATCTATATGTAGGTATTGATATAGGAGATAACAGAGGGGTTTTCCGCTCCACTACATCGGGTTCTCTAGCAACACTTGCATCAAGATCCAATGTAAACTATTCCCTCCTGCTTTGATCATCATTTCATCAATATGGATATGTACATGTCTCTTTGTGTCAATTGTAACTAATTTGATCTATTTTCCAAGGATCCCAAGAAGATCCTTGAGGGTATTTCCACCACAACCACCTGTGCATTAATCCCTATAGCAGTGGGACTTTGATTAAAGGTTGAAATGTATGCTCCAGTAGGCTAATATGCATGTCACAGATGATCAACACAAGGACTGGTACATTTCTTCGTTAATGCACATTTGAGATTTCCATTGTTGCAGTAGAATATTTGGATGTAAGCAGAGGCATTAGAGATTTCTATGAAATTAGAAGACTCATCTATCTAGGATATGAATCTGGCAGTGCAGCAAATTCAGTCACATTTGTCTATCATGCATATGGAGTTGCAAAGTCTCAAGAATGGAAAATAAGTACAGAATGAGGTCCGTGCAGAAGTATGATATTTTAAATGTAAGTATCAGGGGTGTGTGAGGTAGAGGTGATGGTAGAGGTGGAGTGGATGGGTGTGGTATCCATGTGATACCCTGCTTTACTATTTGCAGCGCACCTAAAGGTGTCCTCAGAATACTACTTTCGTCGTCAATGTTAGACACTCCCAACAGAGGATTGTACTCAACACCTAAATCTAGATCTCTTCTAAATGTCATTCCACTTTGCATAGCTCCTGTCAAATATCTTCTAAACATTAATTCAATGGCATAACCCTTTTCTCATACAATAACATTTTAATCCAAGTTTTCAGGGACTTTAGATACTTACTTCTTGGTCCTTTGAAAATCTATCGTTCAACTTCACTATAACTAACAGATGTATCGATAACAAACTCAATAATGAATCGACCCAAAATTCTATCGATCTAGTAATTGACATATCTGTGATCTTTTTCTCTGAAGCTTCCAGGTGCCTTACTAACTCTGGAGGCCACACAATAGGGTTATCCAACTTCCACATACCGTGACTATCTACCAATTTAGAAAACCATGGGTCTAATTCACACGAAAAGGAGCAAAAGAATATTTCATGCTCATCTGTATATAGGTATCTATTCAACCACTCCTCCTTTGATATGTGCGGATTCCTATTTTCCTATACTGAAAACTCGTGTATCTTCTGATCTATCCACTTCTCAATTTCCTTCTTAGTTGGGAACCTTTTATTTGACATCACACATTCCTCAAAAAGATTTTGGTCTCGATAATGGAACCATTTGTTGTCTTGAGGGGGTCTAGACCTAGGTTCAAAGTTAGTTGTGCAAACCAAAAAAACCCTTCACTGTTGTCCCTTTCGGCAAAAACCTACGTAGCGCAGGCTACAGTCTCACCCGAAGTAGTATTGGGGGATGAGAGAACTAGGTTTCTGCATCCAGAGGTCTGTGTGATAGGTTTTTGTTACTTCTAGGGCTTTATTCTAGCCTTCGCGAACCCTAACCCTTAAAATACAGATAATACAGTAACTTAAAAACAACAACTTATAACGCTACGTCGATTTCCTTACACATTCATATCATTACGTAAACTAGCAAATCTATTACTTTTGCACACCAATTAAGTGTTTCTGGAGGTAATTACAGAAAACAGAGCAAATACAAAGAAAATGCATAAGTAAATAGAAAGTCATAGATACACAAATATGGCTCCAAAATAGTATTTATTAGATTCAATCCTTCTGTTATATATTCTTTCTTCCCTGCGCACACAACTACAGGGGCCCACACACTCAGCTGTGGACTTACCAAGGTCTCCATGCACACAGTTGCTAGAGCCCTACCCTTTGTTGAAGTACAGAAAATAAACTCTTTTGCTTTAGACTACTTGCCCATACATAGATATTCAATGATCCTTTGACTTTCTATGACTCTCTATGACTCCTCTATATAGTTTCTTTCATTACAATACCATGGTTCATGAACCATGGGCAAGTCACAAAACATGTTGACTACTAACAAGCTAAGGGGCTTTGACCTTTCTAAATCCACTTTGACTTCTACTACCTTCATGCTCTGCTTCCTCAAAATGTAGATACTTTACAGAGATAATAAAAATGATTACAAAATTGACCCCAGGGGACCCTGTCTCAACATGAATTGCCTCCATGGAGAGGCTTGCCATGGTGGTCAATTGGCTCTCTTTTTCCTAGAACTACTTCCTTAGCCATGTGTTTTATGACTGTAGTTGGGATCTCATAATTGTTTCCCTGTCTCTCATCTCACTCAACTCCCTACCCATATCTAGGAGTTTCTCTTCCATATGGACCACATCTTCTAACTTCTTTGACTTGGAAATTTTGATCCAATGATGTGTCCTTCCTCTCTCTTTCTCAAGCTCGAAGAAGAGAGGGATGGAAAATTTATGTGGTTTCACTCTACCTCCCTCAATGAATTTGTAGTAAGATGTCAGATTTAGTTGTGGGCTAGGCCCATGTAGCTCTTGGAAATCCCCCTCAGATGTTTTTGGAGGAGCTACCCCCTCCTGCACTTGTGTTGTTGCTTCCTTGCCTTCCCACTGTCCTTATTGTCCTTCCTGTAGCTTTTTAAGTGTTTCCTATAGTAATTATAGAGTTTCCTGTAGGAATATATGAGGATCATGTAGAAGGCTTTTTCCTCTCTATAATGGGGTCATAGGTGCCTTGTATTGCTTTGTTGATGCTAACTTGGTGAGAGGTTTCCTAACATAGGTGATGGGAGACTTTAGGGTAGCTTGTTTTGATGTGCCCTCTTCCACTTTTATTTCTACGTAAACTAGCTCTTCTTGCTTTTTTGGTGACTCCTCAATTAGGATTGGAGTCCTTGTGGGTGTTTGTGCTCTCCCCTGCTTGATCATGGTGCTTCTCCTTGTTTTAAAATAGAGGGAAGTCCGCCTCTCTCTTTTCCTTTTTGACTTGATAGGTGTGCTTATGGTAGTCAAGGAAGTAGTTGCCTCCTTCTCAGTGGATTTAGGGGACAATGTTGGAGATTCCTCCCCTTCTTGGGTATGTTCCTTAGAGCTTTCTTCTTCCTTCTACTCTTCCTCTTCACTTTTCTGTTCTTTTCCTTATTTTCCTTCTTCCTCCTCTGTTTTATTTGTTTCTGCCTCCTCCTCTTCTTATTCTAGTTCTTCTTCTTCTTCTAGTTCCTCTACACCACTAGAGGTTGGGTCCCTATCATATTCAAGGGCTTGTATGTCAATTATAGCCTCTTTGTCTATGTCTCTAAATGTGGACCATAGAATAGGGATTCTTAACTAGCTCAACGCATCCTCTAGTATTAGCTTAATGAGTCCATGATGTGCCAATTGTTGATGTTTCCCTTCTTGTACCTATTAGTGTTAGTCTTTGAAGCCTTCCTCTAGTGATCAAACATGCTCTTACAAAGTGGTTTTAGGATGTCAAAGTCAAATTTTGTCATTTCAATGAGTCTTCAAGTAAAATTTGGTCACTAGGTATTAGGTCTAGGGTTTGTTTTCACTCCTTTCAAAGCTATCCAAATGTCGGTCCATGTAACCATTAAAGCTAAGTGTACCATCATTCATAGGGTTTTCATCATCATTTCAGGTTCCCACGGGTCATTTTACACCTTGTTCGTGCTTCAGTTGTACTTGGGTAAGGTTCATTTCCCTCTCCTAGTGTTTTGAAGGTAATTTCTCTTGTATGGTAAAATCATCTAAGCTTGCATCATGATGCTCATACACCTTCCCCTATCCTTAATGTACCTTATTAAACACTTCCTATCACTGATATCCCTCAAATTCCTCATTTTCCCACAAACCCTAGTTTCTTGCCACAATTTGACAATTTTCTAGGCTAGGCCTATGTTTTGCCCTTTTGGACCCCTTCCCCTCACTCAATACTTAAAATTCCACTTTCACCTATTTCCTAACATCTCTCCCTACTTCTCAAAATTTTCTCAAGAATTTCGAAGCCCCTTATCCTCTTCATTTCACTTCATTTCGACAAATCCCCTGTTCCACACATCGGGATAGGTTTTACTCAAATGATGTTTTTGAGCAAGGAAAAATGAATTTGGAAAAATTGATAGAGGTTTTTTTCCAAAATATGCAAATAAAGAAAAAATTCCTTCATTTTTTACACAGGTGTCATGGTTTTAGAGAAATGTCAAAAATAAAGTTGCCTTAGGAGGGTTGGTACACCTCTAGAGTGGCCATGGAAAAATCAATATTTCTCCCAGATTGGTTGGTCAAATGACTTTTTTGATGAGTGAAATGATATCTAGACAAAGAGAGATTTCTAAAGAGCTATCATGATCTCAATTTGGAGTTGAGGAAGACCTTCAAAAGTTGACTGCAACAGCACTCTACATTTAGGCAGCCTCATTTTGCACATTTTGACCAGTCTTAGGATATTTGACTTTTGATAGGGAAAATGAACTCCAAATTGGAAAATTCAAGTTGTTTTGGAAAATAGACTCAATAAAATTTCCAACGAGCTATCACATGCCCAATTTGGACACTGGGAAGGCCTCCAAACGTGTCCTGCAAAAAAAACTATGCACCTGTCAACTGGTGCTACGCACCTGGCGCAGGTTTTGCATTGAGTTTTGTTCGGGCACTACGCATATAAAGTGCACTACACACCTAGCAGTTGAGATACAAATAGTTCAAAAACTTATCAAATTGCCTCAAAACTCCCAAATCCCTCCATGGCAAGTAAGTAACATCATTTTTATTGCTAAAAGGAGTTGTTGCATAAGTTTTTGGGTTGTATTGATTCTTAAGACATCAAACCCTAATTGTCACTAAATTGGTCTCATATGTTGTAAAAAAACACTCATTACTGCTGCCCTATATCATCTTTTACCATTTCCCTAAACCCCATCCTCCCATCCATAATTCCCTAGACATCATTCCCTAAACTTTCCCTAATTCCCAAACCCTATACATATATCCCAAAACCTACAACACTCCCAAACCCTACACTATTCACTAACCCTACTTACCCCCTACATCCCTTTCCCATTCTTGTTCACCCCCGCCTATTTTCCTATTGAAATCTCTTCATACTCATCTTACCTTCATTCACCAATTCACCACTCTTCATTCACCACAAGAGAAACAGTTGTACAACAATGGAGAGGGACTGTGAATATGGATTTGAAGAAGAAACCACTCAGTGATAGTTCCATGGAGAGAAATAAGAAACAAAGAGAGGGCCAAATGGATCGTTATCTTTCTTGAGCAGGAGAAAAAACAACTGGAGGACAAACAAACTATTATGGAGCTGCAAACAATTAGAGAAAATAGGCAAGTGACAAAAAGAAGAAAAACCAAGATGACATCTCTTGAGCAAGAAATTGAGGCTGACCGAGAATCATGGTTAGAGAGGGAAAACATTCATATGGATAAATTGCTTGAGAAAGCCAACAAATAGAAGAAAATGTTGCACCATATGGCCTATCACTACTTAACCTGGAACAAAATTTGCAAAACAAGGGTAAAGAGGTTAAAGGCCAAGCTAAGAAGAGTTTTGAGGAGAAAAAAATAACAAGATAAGCTCAAGATCTTTGCTGAAGCATCATTGGCCTAGCATAGTACATAAAAAGGATCACTCATGCCAAATTTCAAGAAATTTGGCGAAGTTATTGTCATTTTTGAAATTTTTGAAGCAAAAAAACAAGTTTTTTCAACAGGTGCATAGCACCACCGGCGCTACGCCTTTGATTGGGGCCTCTATTTGCAAAAAAATTTACATTTTTGGAATCATAATGAAAAGTTTTGCTTTCTTATAAATGGCTGAGAAATTTTGATAAGTTCTGAACCTCCAAAAGGGCAAAAAACAGTAAAAAAGTGCCCTCTCTGCCACTTTTTTGCCACACAGGAAGCAGTCTTGGGAGATTCCATTTTTGGAGGGGCAAATGGACTCCAAATCAAAAAATTCGAGCTCTCCTAGAAAGTAGACTCACCAATATTTCCAATGAGCTATTCTGCACCTGATTTGGACTTCAGGAAGCCTTCCAAAACTAGCTTGGAAAAAGTGCTATGCATAGGATCAGTGGCGCTATGCATAGGAGAAAAATTTGCCAGTTTTGCCTGTTTGTTCAGAATTTCGCCCAGTTTGTTGTCAATTTGACTTTTTCTTCTCTCTTTGGTAAATTTATGATGTAATATGATGTAAATTGATGTACTATGATGTAAATATGATGAAATATGACTTGAGAAGGTAGATACATCAGTTTAGAGTTGGTTTAAGGATGAATGAATCAGTTTCCATAGTTTTAGAGGCAAGCTGTTCCACTGCCTATTTTTCAGTTGCTAGTTTAGATCTTGTTGAAACAGCTCCTTGACTCATGGATTCGACCCCTGATGGCTAGCATAGGTGGTTTGATGCCTATATCCTATACTTTCTTAGTCATTTGTCAAGGTTGGACTCTTGTGGATGCATTGAGCACTATTGTAAATCACTTCTGCAGTTTGGTAAGGAAATGATCTAGGGTTTTGCAAAATTTTGTGGGATTCTTGTGGTAATGTGTCTTGGAATTTTTTTTCTTCTATTATTTAGTTTCTCTTATGTGTTTATGTTCCATCATCTATTTCTTTCTTCATAACTAAAAGAATCATGTAGAATCCATTGATATTCATTGCTTTGCCTAGAGGATACATTTAGTTCTAAATGTTTTCTGCTATTTGAGGAGGACTCATGAACCTTGCATGCCCTCTCCAACTCCTCACCAGTCTTTAGACTCACTATCACCTTCATTTCAAAGTGCTAAAACACTTGCCTACCTCGCCCCACAGAAACCTCTGCAAATCTGAGTTGATTTCCCAAACCCAAAACTACCTTCCTCATCTGATCCAGCAACCAACCATTAAAATCAATCAAAATCCTCTGAGAAAATATACCTAGCCTAAAATCATCATTTACTTTCAGTCATATCAAGCGTAAGTTTCCATATTCTTTTTGAGATTGACAAGGAGATAGCCCTTTCTCGACCCGGTAGGGCTAGCTACCAAGTTAAGCATGGTTTGATGTTACCCTAGACCTACCTTCCTTCAGCTTGAGGTAGATTTAGGCCCTAACTGTACCTTTAGGCTCATGTCAATTATTTATTGCAATAGGAAATAGGGTACACTAATTTTTTGGTTTACGAGTCACTCTTCTCCATATCTCAACTCGTGGAAGAGTCTACATTGGTAGCCATAGACTACACTCAGCATCCCTTCACAAGAAATATATTTGAGAAGGTGATATCTCACCTCATTGCAAGGACATGAAAGGCTCTCCCTTCTAACCCCATTTTTGTCCTGAATTGGCTCTACACCATCTAGGAAATTTTTTTTCTTAGCAAAAATGTTGCTAGCCTTATCCTCATTTCTCCATTCCACCCCTTAAGGAAGTGTAGTGATTTTGCTAATAACCTCAAGATTAATTGTAATTGATAGTCCTCTTAGCATAGGAGTAGCACTGGTTCTAGTCTGAGGGTTGAGTTCCATGGAAAATTCCTGAGCTACATTGTCATCATACCCTCTGAGTAGCTCAAGGAATCCCAACTAGTGATGCCTTCTAAATATTTCTACCACAGGGGGATGGAGCTGTATCCAAGATGTGTATATTGGTTCCCTTCTATTGATTCCTCTTGTCATTTCTCTTCTCTAGTGAGTTGACTATAAGGGGTTTGGTGGGATAGATTTAATGTTTTTCATGGTGACTAATAGTTTAGAATTTTTGGAGGATGACTACAATTTTTGTTTCTATCCCCACACAATTTTCTTTAACTTCACAAAATTTTGTCTAAACCCTAGGCCCACTATAATTACTAGAAAGTTCAGATTTGTTTATTTTTTCCCTTTCCTAGCTATAAAGTCAAAACACAAGAGATATAGGCCACCTACCTTTCATTGTGATGCTCTGGATAGGAGAATTTCTGAAAAACTGGACCCTAGGCACCCCCTGGTAGTGTTCTTTGTGAATTTCCAATGCTTCCTGCAACTCTCTATGTTTCTTGTAGTTGTTCCTGTAGTTATGTTTCTTGTACTGTGGTTAAAACAGGTTTTCTTCCTCGATGGCTCTCCAAGGTGGCCCCGACCTCCATAATCTCGAAATGAATGATGGGTGCATCAAAGTTTGGAATTTTTTCTATTTATGGTTGATTCCTTGGAGCATTGTGTTGGTTGACAGTGTACGAGATTTCCTCATTGGCACCATTGGACCAACATTGGTTCTCATTCAACCTCCCCTCATAATCATCACCCATTCTCACATCAATTAACTCAAACACATTTTTGATTGATGCTCCTTGATGTGACATTGCAACGTCACATTATGACTAGGAGTTTACTTTTTGTCTTCGAGCTGAGGGTGGCCAAGTTAACTGGTCACCTCCAACTTACAAAAACAAACTTTTTCATATTACTACACTTTTATCATATCATACTTGGGAAAGAGTTTGGATGAAGTGTCATACTTGTGCATTCCTTCACTTGGTTGATGCACGCTGGGGGGTGAATTTGATGTTCTTTTTTTTCTTCAAGTAAGTGCTCTCCCTTGGTCATCTTTCTGTTGATTTCTTCTTGCTGATGTAGTTGTCTGCTTTGTTGTGGTGTGAAAGTGCTTGGTATTTGCTACTGCTTTTGCTATCTGCATAGGAGTCACAATACCTACAGGTATTATAGAGCTCTTTATTTGAATGGGTGCTGAAGGAGAATGAAGAGATAATCTGTTGCTATCATAACATAGGCTGCTACAAGGGATCCTATAGTTACCACAAGAAACCCTGTAGCTGCCTTTTCCTCGTTATTTTTTTCACTTGGAGGGAGGATGAGTGGTGATGTAGGAGCAGAGAGATGGTAATGAAGTAGATGGAGTGATAGGTGAGTGAGACCAATGATGGCATGTCCCTTGGAATCTCTTTTTTGTTTTATTGTTTTATTGTTTTGTTTTGTTTTTTTCTTTTCTTTTTATGGACACAGAGGTGGGTATGGTCATGAGTTGGTGTTGGGTGAGAGATGGTGAGGTGTAGGGTCCTCATTTTCAACCTAGAATAGGATTGCATCATCGTTTTCTAAACAATACTCTTTTCTTGTATTGTTTTAGGACATCTCGTAGTACTACAGGATCTTCCTGTAGTAACTATATGAAACCTTGTAGAAGCTAGAAAAATGCATAAAATTTGGTTGTTGATGCATGAAAGTGAGGATGGATGATGGAGACATGGTAGGTTTGGAAGATGTGAAGTGAATGGAGGAAAAATTGGTGTGATCCTTGGCTTGTTGTCCCTTAAACTCTGAGTCCTTTGTTGTATTTAAGAACTTGCAAAAATCACAAAATTTTATTATTGGGCAGGTTTGAGGTCCCTGCCACGGCACTTTGTTTTTCTTTTTCTCTCTCTCTTTTTTTTTGAAAGACACATAGGTCATGTTATTTTATTTTCTTCTCAAAGGTGTATGAAAAGAAGCCACTTTAGGTTGTGGATGACAAAAAACCTAATAATAAAAATGGTTGCTAAACATTTTAGATCTGCATCAAATGATAGAAACAAAACTTACCAAAGCCCTAATCTATGCCACAATCATAGTTAAAAAAAAAATGGAATAGTAAAATAAGAAAAAGTAACTCCAATAATCCAATGGAAACCAGATACATAAAGAATATATTCTATTAAACAACACATGTGAAGGGAACAAATAATGTTACCAATCCCCATCTAAGGGATGGGTTCTTGGCTATCCTCAAATGTCTTCAGCTTTTGTAGAGTCCATCTCCTCTATAACATGTAAAACCTAGCAAATAAAATGTTTTAGGTCAGTGAGAACTAAAGGGAAAAGAAAAATGGAGTGCGACAATGATAATAATCAGAGTTACAACAGTGAGTGCAAAAATGAAAATAATTGAAAGTGAAGAATGAATGGAAAGCCATTCTATTTATCACAAAAATATTAGGTTATTCTCGAATAATGAGAAATAATAAAATATTATTAACCCCATTCTAGAATTAACCACTCGGAATATTTTATTATATTTGGTTTGGAGGGAAAATGTGTTTAAACTTTTATTTAGGAATAATACATAAATAAATGAGTTATTTATCATCTCAAGGAATATGGTTAAGGAATAATAAATAGATAATGATTTATTTAATTACTCCTAATGGATTTAGTCAAAATTGACAAGGAATAATAACTAATTAGTGATTAATTAATTATTCCTAGAGAAAAATAAGATAATTACTGATTTATCTATTTATTTCTCATAACTCGGTCAAATGTGATAAGGAATATTAATTAAACAGTGGTTTAATTAATTATTCCTAGAATATAATTAAATAAATGTTGATTTATTTAATTATTCCAATGTTGATTTATTTAATTATTCCAATGTTGATTTATTTAATTATTCTTCATTGGTTTAATTATAAATGACTTAACAAATGTGGTTTATTAAGTAATTCTCACATTGAAAGAAATTTTACTATGGTAAAATTGGCCCTACATGGTCTACTTCAATCCATCTAGTAAATTATGGCTACATGATCAATTTTTTGTGATAACAGATTGCCCCCAAATGTACGAGTGGTAGGATCAAAATGTATGACCAAAGTACATTGTAAGGACACAATCACTAGACAATGAACTGGAGTCAAAGGGAGAGAGAGAGAGACCAATGGAGTTGAAGGAAAATAGGATAGTAACCGAGGGAGTGAGACCAATGCAAATCTCCTTTTATGCTATGGTATCAGATCTCAGTGAGGTGGGGGAGGCATACCTATACCCATCGAGATAACTTAGTGCAAAAATAATTATGCTCCCAGAAACATGAAACTGAGCAATAAAATACATGCTCAATCGTACATGACATGTTGGAATAACCGAGACTAAAAATAATACAATGTGTCCCACATACATAATGTGTTTGGAAAAAACATGAGCCAGGACTGAATACAATAACACTTGAGTACATGAGGTATAATGGTCGTTCCCTCAAAAAGTGGGTGGGAGGGAGGGTAGAACAACCAAAGAAGCCCTGCTTAATGGCAAGGGGCTCTACAAAACTGAATGGATCATCTGAAGGAGATATACATGCCGTGAGCATTGCAAGTGGCAGGAACTGAACCCATCAAATTTTTGGAACTGCATCTGAGGCTGTAGCATAATATGAAGGCATCCGTGCATGTGGGGGGCTACTTGAACGACCACCCTCTCATGAGGTCTGAAACATCTCACACACAATTAGGAATCACTAGTACCATCTGCTACATCATTGGACCATCAAGTGTATGAATCATGATCATGATTCAACCAATTCAAAGGGAAATGATGATTCTCTTTGCTTGTTCTGAGGCACCGAACAAGAGTGGAAGCTGGAACCAAGATATATCGCCCTTTAAGTCGTTCTTCTAGAATAGATGTGTTGATGTCAACAGAATAGGGCCCACCATAGGTGAGGCAATGAGGATACTCAACTAAGGCATGAGGGAAAATAGTAATGTGACTGATGGACTGACACTTGGGATAATGGGGGATATGGGATTGAGGGACCAACATATGACTTCCCTTATGAGAGCATAAAGTTTATGGTTGACCTAGCAGTAACTGACTCGACTCCAGAGGGGATGGGGGATAGTATGACTGGAGGCCAAATGGGAAACTTTGGATGAATGGTATGCAAATATGGATGGAATACCATGACATGATACAATGGGATGTGAAACAAACTCCATGGATGCAAAGGTGACTCATCACAGATGCTCTGAACAAGGGTGACTCGATGAAGCTACCACACAGAATAGGCCCGATGGGGACCATGAAAGCATGATAAAATGATGGTTTATGATGACGAAAATCAGCGCGTGAGATTACAAGGGTCAAGGGAAGGTGGTCCCCAAAGTAGAAGAGTTCCATATAAAGAAATTCGATTTTGAGAGGCGATGAAATGGCCCTTCTTAGAAAAATGGTTTCCTAGTGAAGTGTCAGATCATCAAAAACTAATAAAGACCCATTATGGTACTTGGTGAGATATTTCCAATGGTTCTGAGGGTTCATCAAATAGAGCTATTGTTTGGTCGTAATGTGTGACAAAAAAAAACTATGGGTTTTCCTTTCAAAGGGTGTTTTCCTTCCAATTTGAGAGGAGGAGAAGGCCTTAAATCTTGTGGATATCATAGAAAAAAAATCGATCATCGGAATCAGGATCTATGACTTTCATGAAAGTGACCTTACTTGTCTAAATATGGCCTTAATACTTCTTGGAACAATGGTTCGTAATGAAGAATTAAGGGAAGAGGAAAACGAGAATGAACTACTAGAGGAGGTCTAGGATCATCCTCACCTAGTAATTCAAACATGGGGACTAGGTGGTAAAGTTTGTATGACATAGAGTATAATATTTTAAGATATGGTATCAAATGTCTATGATATGCGATGTGAGTATGGCTCGCCAGGGAGGCCTGTAAGACAAACTATCCAAGGAATGGGAGGATAATCAACCATACCTAGATTCAGTGGGATCTAAGACAAGACTCATGTTAATAAATTGAGAATATGGTCAGGGGAAAACCATCATGCCCCCAAGCATGGGATACTTCCTGCAAGAAAATGTGATGGAGGGGATTGATATGGTATGAAAAGGTGGGAATGATTCCCCATAGCAAGAGGAGTTTGTGGAGTGCCATTGTCTTCTCAGTCCTCAAAAAATGGATTCAAGCATCTCAACCCAACTTGGAATGAGATGCTCCAGGCCTATGTTCCTCCCAATATGCTATGGGCGTACTGGATGTATTTAGAGTGGTGGAATCCAAATACGAAAGGAAGTATACATGATGGTGCATATCATCCCAAGGATAATCAGGGGTAATCATGGCTTGCATGATGTCCTCATCAGAATGGAAGATGGGGGGATGGGAGGAATATTGACTACATGATGTAATGGCGGTACCTGGTGCATCATCATGAGAATGAAGGTTCACATACACATCATCAAGAATGGTAGATGACAAGCTAGTTGCTATGGGGTAAAATGCATGGTGTATGGAGAATGAAGATACCCTCAAAGGTATTCTCGGGACCTTCGACAAACTATAATATTATCTGCAACCGTCACAATGTTACATGCATGTTCATAAACAAGAAATAACTATCAAAGTAGGAGAAGGAGATTACCTCAAGCCTCCATGTAGATTTCTTGGAGAGCACAATGTAGCTAGGTTGAAATCCCCTGAGCCGACTCCAGATCAAGTCCTGCACATAGAAGAGACGATCATAATCACAACATACAACTCTGATAACTAATACATGAATACATAAAAGAACATCTAATTGCATATAACTAAGCTACTCATGCTAATAGGTATTGAACAAACAACTGAATGAATGATAGTATCAACACCACTGAGTAGACAATACAACTGCAGTTCTATATAAATGTTGGAAGAGTGATTACAACCATCTGTTGTATCAGCCTTCCTTTACCCCTACAGCTTCTCTCTCTCTCTCCCTTCTTGCTCACTTCTTATGATTTGAGACAATGCTCAATAGTCAAGTATGCTATCCTTTCAAATGCTATAAACCCTTTCACAATAGCCCTAGCTTTACTTATGTAGCAATTGAGTTAGGGTTGCCAAGTTCCTCCTTGAATTCTCTAGGGCAAAAGCAATGAACTTGCCATGTTTTTCAGCTCTTTCCCATTTTCCTCCTTTTGGATTAGAAATCCTCCAAATAGGTCAACTTTTGATGTTTCCTTGCTTTTCTTGAGTAATTTTAGGAACAAATATCTAGATATTTATGAGTCAATTCATTCCTTTGACCCTTGGAACTTCACCAAGTTTCACTAATGTTGTCCCCTGACTAGAACCTTGAGTTAGTAGGGTCACTAATGCACCCTTAGGCTTGGTAACGAGATTTATAAATTAGTTTGTTAGTGTACAACCAGCGTTAGTGTGGAATCAAGGCCTGTAATTGTGGTCTTTGCTTCAGCTATCATGTCTTTTCCCTATGAGTTGATGAGGAGGTCAATTTGTTGTATAATAGATGCCCCCTAAAGTATGAGATCAGACACTGTGACGATGGCTGAAATACTTTACTTTAATTGTAATTTTCCTTCAAAAAGAGAGATAGGATCGAAGATTCGAGCGGTAAGGGAAACCTGATACAACACATATATATAAACTGCTAAAATCATGTCCTGAGTCGGGCATTCCCATGCATAGTAGCTATGTTAGAGTGATTTTTCTCTAAAGAGATATGACGGTAGGCTGTCGATAAGCACAATGTGGATCTGGTGTCATAGTAGAATCATCCTGAAAAGCTGTCTCCAAAAAAAAATATCCACAGCTTGGGAGAGGAAACAAGGCTAAATGATGTAAGCCTCTACCCAAGGTCTTGATATCTGCTTCACCAAACAGCATAGATCGATACATGTGAATATATGCATTGACATCGAACATGCACGAAATCATCTGATTACCAGTCAATAATGGAGACTTTTAACAAGCACGAGGAAGGCCACCGATAATGGTGATGCTCTCCAAGATGCACAATACAATCTAACAACGAGTGTGAAAGATGTCTTTATCATCGAACACCCGTAGAGTTTCTTAACCAGTAGCCAATAATGAGAACCCCTAATCAAACACAAGGCAACTTGCCACTAATTTCTACAAGTACCAAGGCACTGAATGTGTTTCTGGGTTATCTTCCTAGGTAGATTGTTGAAGTCGATAGGAAGAAACCTGTCGAAAGGTAGGCAATAATGTGTCCTACATCAATCGACACGAAACGGGACAAGAATGATTTTGTTTTTTGATGAATATTTTGAGCATTTGGATCTAAACAACAGAGGGCATGATGGAAGGATATGCTTGATGGGTTGATGGAGGAAACAAAAGGTTAACCCTTGAACAATAGAAGGCACGACAACAGTTTTAACCATGCAGCACTACACTCATGAATACTACAGAGTGTTAGGATACAGAGATGCAATCATCAGGGTATATAGGCTAAACTCATAGGATGGTATGGTTCATAATGAGAGGTCATCACAAGGAAGTTTTGTCTGAGGGAGTGCCATGTTCAAGAGAACGACTACTACCAAACCACGCTTTCTTATACAGAATACAGTTGTATTGTCCAATTTCCCCGTCTGATTAGTTTAATGAGTCCATATGGGTAAACTCATTGATCTTTTCATATTTAAAGAGTCTAAAAAGGATCGCAAAAAGAGCGACTCTCTGCACTATCTGATTAGTTTAATGAGTCCAGACAGGAAAACTCATCGATTTTTTCATGTTTTAAGAGTCTGAAAAGTATCGTAAAGTAAGGGACTCTATATATTGTCTATGTAATTTAAAGAGTCTAGACTAGACAACTCAGTGGTCTTTTCATATTTAGAGAGTCTAAAAAGATCGTAAAGAGCAAATCCATAGTGGTCCCTTTATCATAGTTGTTAACCGGGTGTGACAAAAGGTTAATAGTATACCCGCATCAGTTACTTTTCTGTGAGTTAATCAATTGAATTCGAACAAAGAGAAACCTATGTTCAATAGATGTCGACCTCATTTTGTTATGAGTACGAGGAGACAGACTAAACTTGTTTTTCATTGTAAATTTTTAATGAGTCACGCGACGACAAACTTAATACCTTCATCAAATTTTAATGAGTCAAATGAAGAAAACTCAAGGTATCTTTTTCAGTTTAGTGAGTGAGGAAAAAGAGGTAAAAGAACTGCTCATTCCTCCTTCGTATATTTAATGAGCCCAAAGGAGGGGAAAAAATCAAGGATTTTTCGATTTAAGAGTGAGAAATGGTCCCAAAAAGGAAAGTGATCTTGTTGCTACCATATGTTTTTAATGAGCTTGGTGACAAAAACTCAGGACTTTTTAGTTTAACGAGCGAGAAAAGTACCTAAAAGAATGCTGAGGTCATCTTTATAAATGTTTAACGAATCTAAAGACAAAACTCAGGAGTTAATGAGCGAGAAAAAAGTGCCTAAAAATAATGCTCTAACGGTCTTTTTCAGTTTAATGAGCTAGAAAAAGAGAAAAAAAGAGTTGCTCAGACCATCGTTGTATATGTTTAACGAGCCCAATGATGACAAACTCGGAGATGTTTCTATTTTTTAAAGAGCAATAAAATATCCCAAAAAGTGCTTAATCATCTTTGTAGTAGTTTAACGAGCCCAAATAAGGACACTTGAGGTTTTTCGGATTAACGAGCAAGAAAAATACCATAAAAAGAATGCTCGATTTTCTTCATGGTAGTTTAATGAGCCTGAAGGATACTCGAGGATTTTTTGTATTAACGAGCAAGGAAAATACCATAAAAAGAATGCTCAATCTTCATGTTATCACTCAGGTTGTTCCCTAGCTCCTGAAGGGAATACGGTCGAGGTAACCACTAACCAATCTTTTAGCTACAGGTCCTAGCCTACCTGCAACCAGAGAGGGCTCTCTCTTTGAATTTTAGCTTTGTTTTTGAAGTATTTTAGGCTAGCTATTATGCACAAGTTTTGTTTTGATTTTGTCAGAGGGTAATTTCAGGTGGAACAGGAATGCAAGTAGTAAACAGTTTCTTCCATTAGGCAGATGGAGTCAGAGTGAGTGAACTGGTAAAATGCTGAAGAATTCATTTGGTAAAAGGAGTTTGCTACAGAGCAGGGTAGTCAATTTAGGAGCAATTTTGATATCTGAAATGGTGAAATTAAGTCAGAGAATGAAATGCACTCAAGAATCTTTCATTATGTTGGCAAGGGGAAAGTGCATGAAGATTACTAAGGAGCAATGAAGAATTCCTAAGCAATATTCAAAATGAAAGAACTAATGCAAATAGGAGCAATTAAGAATTCCTATTTATGACTAATTCTGAAGAAAACATATATAGTAACTGAGATTGAACACAGAGTACCCTTAAGCAAACTCTGTGCTATTCCTCTTCTCTGCTACCAAGTTTATGGAACATACATGAAATTGTACACATAGAAAACATAAAAACACAGAGAAGAGAGACTTATTGATCCATAAAAGACGTGAGAATTCTGTAGCGCTCCCAGAGTTTCACTTCCACATTCAGATGGTTCATCATAATGAAATTCCAGCAACCTTTTTATTATATAGCTTTGATAACTTACATCGCAATTTAGAAATGAAATTACCAACCCCAAATACATGTTGTGGGGGGGTATTTATACAAAAGGAAGATACAAAATATCGTGAGGATAAGCTTTCAACTCATAACTTTCTTTACCAACTATTTAAGGAGAAGTAAGTGAAGGAATAAATGTTGTAGTAAATATGAATGCTCTAGCTGTCCAATTTGTCAGAGGAGTTTTGACTTTCTGGGCTGAATGAGTCAGCTACTTGCTGTGCATTTATTCTGCGTGTGTTGTCCTGTCACTGGTATACTGCTTGTTGTTGTCTTTGTCTTCATCATAGGTGCTCGGCCTCTTTGCATTAATTGAGCAGTAGTGATCATTCTGTTTCTGCCTTGCACTGCCTTTTCTTCCCTTTTGACAGGTGGAGCATACCATCTGCATGTGCTGACCTGTAGCATACAAAAGAATTAATAATCAAAATCACCTGAGCAATGTCTCCATCATTCCTTTCCACCAATCCTCTGTAGGTAGCTGATGCCTTTGTATTTTGATCAGTGTCTCATCAGCTTCAGTGTACCTATAAAATTTTGGGTGGGTTTCAAAGAGATGTTTTATCTCATGTGCAATGTAGAATAGATTTTTTAATTTATCAAAGACACTCTGGAGGCCCTGTTTCTTCTGATGTGCTTGAGGAAGCTGTGATTTGATTGGAAGCATTATTGTTCACCCTGTTGGCATAATGCTCATGTGACAACAGTCTTCCAGCACTGGTTACTAGGCTAGGTAGCCCTTTGCTCTGTAATGTTGTAATCTTTATTATGAACTCATCCACCTTTGCTTTCATCTCTTGGCACTTTCTTTCCAAGGTTTGCACAAAATTCCTTAGGGTCAACACCCTTTTTACTAATAAGATAGTATCAGTCCTATTTCTGATTCCTAAAGCTGCCAATTGCTCCTTGGTGTGAGTGTTCAGAAATTGGATCATCCTATTAGCTTGCTCAGGCATATTACCCAAAGATGCTCTAGCCTTTTGATTTTCAAATTGAGCTATGCCTATCAAATCCATTTGCTCATGCATGGTTTCAATGGATTGCCATTGGTCTGTAATGGATTGGCCAATCTTGGCCCACAGAATTTTCTTGATATCAGCTAGTGTTCTATCAAAAGTGAGCTCTTTCTCCAGATCCTTTATCCCTTTTTCCAGGGCTTTCACTTCCCTTGTCTTCTCAGCTACCTCCTGCTTTGACTTGTCATATTTTTCCTCAATTTTAGCTAGCTTTTCTTTGGTTTCTTTCAATTCCGCCATTTGCAATTCCAGGGCTTCTATTTCTTTCATCATATTGTCCATTCTCAAGCTAGTGCCTTGCTCTGCAGGTGCTGTAGTAGTTGCTGAAATTGGTATTGATCTTGAAGTACCTGCTTCTAATGCTGGAGTAATGGGAGGGACTGTTGTGGTGGCCGTAGGAGGAGCAGCTATAAAGATCTGAGTCGTTTGAATTGGCTGAGAGGCCAACCCTCCCTGTCTTCCCTGTAACGATGCCTCCAAGGCACTCTCTGTCTCTACCAACCTTTTATGTAAGGTCATAAGCAAAGCTACCACATTCTGCTCTTCCTTTCGTTGTGCCACCTCTGTAGTTTGAGGATGAAATGTAGATGGCAGCTTGATTTGTCTTCTAAGGGTTGCTATGTCTTCATCCTTCTTTTTTATCAAAGCTTGCACACCCTTGGGATCAGTGGGATCATGGCCCAGCTCTATAATGATCTCCTCCAAGGACTTGATTCTATTGTCCTTGGCCTGTGATGAGGCTTTCTTCAATTCTAGTTGGGAAGAAGTGTTGTGCAAAGAGTTTTGCAATCTATGGGCTAGCAATGTTTTATCTGCCAAGGTAGAATATACCATTTCCCCGGTCTGCTTGTGCAATTCAATCTAGTCCATGGGATGGATATCTTTGGCGAACACTTCCAGATTGGTTCTAATATAGTCAGCAACTGATTGGGGTTGCTGCATTGTAGGTCTGAAATGAGTAAGAGTCATTTTTCCTTCCTGGATGTCATAGGCCGACATTAGCCTTTGCTGATTGGTGGGTGCCATCCTTAGCAATTGGTTGTACAGCTGGTACCTCACTGGCTCATTTCTATTCTTGATCTCAGTAAATGCCTTTTTGATGTCAGAGCCATGTCGGCTCTGTTGGCTGGTGGATGTTGCCTCCACTCCTTGTTTTCTCTCTTGCTCCTGCTGAAAGGAGCTAGCTGATGTCTCCATGCTTGGGGGAACTTGCTGTTCTGTTTGTCCTTCTGGAGGAGTATGTTTGAACACCCTTTCTCACTCCAGGTTCATGAATTTCTCATGAATCTTATCAGCTATGAAGGTGGCATAATCATACTCGACAGCAGGGGGCTATCCTGGAGCAAACATGGACAACATTACTAAAACTGTCTCATCAACACACTCACTGGTAATGAATCCTGAGATGCAGGATATAATGTCTACCAGCATTCTCCCTATTTCATTAAACCACACATGTAGATAAGGAGGAGGCTGCCGGGGCTGAAAATCTGGTTGCATGAACAGCTGGGCAATTCTTGTGATCTCTGAGCTAGGCAGCTTGGCACCTTGGTCAAGCAGAAGTTTCATCGAGAGAGGAACCAGAGGCTTTGTTGGCTCAAAGTTCAGCATCCTGTTTATCGCTTGAGGGGTGATGTGGAACAAAACATTACCAGAAGGAGCCAAAACTGCTCTTTGAGTGGGCTCATAATTCTCACAGCACTGATGGATAAGGTCAGGGAATACATTTACTTGTGGGAGATAATAAATTGGTAGATTGGACTCCCAGATACCAAGGATATCAACATTGGTTCTGTATCTTTTCCTTATCTCACAAAAGGTTTCAATGTGATATTTTTTAGTCAGTTCCACTGTTTCCTTCATTTGATAATCCCTGTCAGCAAGGGGCAGCCATTCTAGGTTCCTATGTGGTGCATTCAAGGGGGCAATATTTAATGCTGTGGGAGTGGCCATTTTGAGGTTTACCAGGGTTTATCCTTGGAAACAGGATTAGTGCAGCAGACTAATGGAAGAGCTGCTGAAGATTTGCAAAAGAGATGCAGACTGAGTTTAAATGGGGCAATGGTCTTCACTGTCTGTAGTTATGATAAAGGAGGCAAACTTTGGCAGAGTTCAGACAGACTTGCCTTTGTTTAATGGATTCCCTGAATTAAGAGACTATGGGCAATTTGTAGAGGGAAAAGAGGATGATTTTAGCCAAATGAAGGAGGTTCCTGTAGGGGATAGTGGCAAAAGGAGTCACTGCAGGGGCAGTATGAAGATTCTCTCAACAAAACTTAGTTAGAAATTATTTTTGACGGTGAATTTTGTAAATGGTCGCGGGTTTGCAGGATTTCTTTTGAACAGGGGGTTACTCAGTAAATTTTGGGCAGAATTCAGGTGTTGCAGAGTCTTAAATTTGGCAATTTGCAGGTATTCAAACAAGTGAACTGAAGAAAATGGCAAGAACAGGGGTAAATAGGCGAAATTCGGCAAATACCTAGTTTTAATGGCACCGAGGGCAACTGAGCTGGTGTAATGGAGAACAATGGCAGCGAATTTGCAGGCGGTAGCGACTCAGATCGATTTTGCACTTGGGTAGATAAACAACGTAAAACAGCATGCACAGAGCTTCCAAATTGTCCAATGAAAATGACTTAAAATGGTCGAAACGCGTGTTTTTATGAAAATTTTGGCATATTTGGCGCTTTTGGCGCTTTTCTGCGATGATGTCAGCATGACGTCATCGACAGGTCCTGGGTACGGCAGGGTGACGTGGCAGTTGACTGGGGCGATGACGTGGCACAGGACACAGTGGCAGGGTGGGGACGCAGGCAGACGAGGTGGCGGTCACACGGAGCAGCGGAGGGTTGACGCGGCGGTGACGTCACGGGGATGTGGCGCTAAGACAGAAGGCGGTAAACGGTTTTATCGGACTGCCTTTGGTACGGGGGAGCTATGTGTCAGAGCCCTCCCGACGCAATCAAAAATAGACACGCATCTTTTGTACGACGGGAAAACCGCCGTGCTATCGGACGCTAACCCCCGTACGTAGGGGCGGCTCCGAAATCAACCTGGGCCGTCGGATCTGCAGGGCACAGATCAACGGTTGACGGGATGCGTACATGGTGGAGTGATACGGTGCGGGGACCCGCCCGTATATTTTAATATTATTCAAAATATGGCGGGGGAAAACTTTGGTTAAGTGGGTTTAGGGTTGTGCGTTCCAGAGGAGTTTAATGTTTAATAAATATTTAAACACCGAACTTTAAAAAATGAACGTGGAGGGTGTAATAACAAATTTTAATGAGCGAAGAGGTGGGCAACGGTTGTTAATTTAACCAGAGGTTACATTAACTCCAAGTTAGGACGCGGAAGGGTTTATATTAGTCCCAAATGGACTAATATCTCCCAAGACTATGTTACATAGCTATAGTGCTATAGGGTATGATATGTAATATTTTTTGGGATTTTATATAATTTTTGTAGCAATAGGGATGGGGAAATAGTTAGGGAGCTATATAATAAAATTGGAAGTTAATATGATTTTGTGGAGTTAAAGTGTAGGGGAGAGACTAAGTTTATGAAATGAAAATTAGACATAGGAAGTGAATGGAATGTGAAAGAGAAGGCTTTTACACAAGAAATGTGGCTTCTTTTCATTGAGGAAAGCCATGACTTGACTTGATATTTTACAAAAATGGACTGAAAGCAGGACTTGTTGGGCAGATCCCAAGGTCCTCAAGGGGGTGTTAATAAGAAACTTTGAGGGGGGGGTGAAAGGGAGTTAGACATGCTTCCATAGTTTTGCCATCAAACAACTGCTTTGACACTTCTGTCATTGATGAGACAAGTTTTGTTTAACCATACAAAAAAGAGATCAAAACCCTACTTCTGCAACCTCAAACTACCTACCCAGCCTAATACACCTAACATTTTTTCTTCCTCTTGAATGGGTGCACTTAGACTTGCAAACCCTGATTATCCCCTTTTCTTTTGACTGCCCTCCTATCTAAATGTACCCTTATCTCTTCCAAGGGCCCAGATTAAGCAGTTGGGCTCCTTCATTTCTCTGCCTATCTACTCATCTGCCAAGCTTGAACTGTTTGGATAGGTAATCATTCTCTAGTCTAGAACAAGCAATTTAAAACATGGCATGGTCCAGATTGAACTGTTGGGCCGTCCATCAAGTGTGATAACAACAATACTTGCACATTTTGGAATTGCAAATAAGATAGTAGTGGCATTTTGATTGGCCACTTTCATGGTCTTTCTTTGGGGTTCATTTCTATTATTTTTTCTGACCAATTTACTCTTTTTACCCTTTAATAATTCTTCTAGGGCATACCCTCTTTACATATTTTAATTTTCCTCTAATGCTTTTACAAAATATGGAACCTTTGTAGCATGAAAAGATGAACATATTTGGCACTTTCCAGGTCAATCATCAAAATGAAACCTATTGGTATAGGAACCTAACACTTCCTTGATCTCATGCTTGACAATAGAAGCGTCTATTCCATGAATTTCCTCATAATACCAAGGAAAAAAAATCATGGAAGTCCCTAAACAGGTAGGTGAAGTTGACAGTTTCCTAAGGATTGTGATTGGCTCCAATCTATATGTTTTCCATGATGCCTGCCATGATAGAAATATTGATGAGAAAGGTTTTTGAAATATTGCCCCTATTTCCTTCCGAGTCCAAAGTGTGGATAGTCTTACATGGTCAGGGAACTATTTCTGGTGCGTCAGGTGACAGGTTTTGAAGAGGCATCGTGTCCAAATTAGATATTGAAACATGATGGTGCCAATCCTCCCAAGGTCGCTCTCCTAAACTCATGATTTATTGAATAGCTTCGTCCATAGGTAGGACTTGATCAAGTAGATCGAAACGAGGAGCATTTATGGGAAGGGCAGTGGTACTGTTGGCCGTGATAAATGTGACCGTAGATGCGGATGCAGATTGAATGGCTTGGTAGGCAAATTCAGCTGGTGACGGTGGCATTTGGCCTCCGTATGTGTCAAGGTCTGAAGGAGTCGGTAGGATCTATGGATCAGTCTATTCATGAGGAATAGATGAAAGAATGTTGACCGATTGTGGAATGTTGGGCAACTGAAGAGGGAAACAACCCATGAGGGAGGAAGCCTTCAATAGATCAGTACCAAGACTGACGTAAGAGTCAGGCACACCATCTACTGGGGGTACGGAGCTATTTGGTAATGGTGAATAATCAAGGGTGCATAAAGACAACTAATCTATTGTAACTACCTTCCCATCCAATGGGAATAGGATGATGTGAAGGACAGTAGATACTATGGCCATCATGGCATATGCCCAACTATGACTCAGCAAGAGATTATAGTTGAGTTTTTTGTCTACGACTTTTATGTCCACTGTTACGATTTTCCCATACAAAGTGATGGGGTAGCTAGCCAGGTAACCTTTTGGCATAAAGGTGTGGCCGTCAAAAGCTTTAAGGGTGTTCGATGGTGGGGATAGGGTTGTAGAACCCAGGGCGAGCCAACATGAAGCCGACATGATGCAGGTAGAAGCACCTTCGTCAATTATAGTTTTGTGTATACTTTTACCTTTCAAAGTAATGTGCACTTGAAATGCAAGCTAGTGAGAAAGGGGAGGTTTACGCTTTTCCATGTCGAAAATAGCAAGCATGGAATCCTGTGGGTCTATACCACCAATAGCCAAAAGCAAATCTTTCTGTTGTGTTGGGCATGTTTGTAATACTTCGAGCACCGACATAGCCGACGGCGCTTGCACCAAGTCTTCTACAATGCTATAGTTTTGGGCGACACGTGAAGATGTATTGTGCATTGTGCGTCAAAGTGCCCCTTTTGGAGGTCAAATTACAAGGTCCACAACTGGCCTTTCGATATGCAAATCATTGGGCAGTAGTGGGTTTGGACTTGACGAAGGTTCCTCTACATGAGTGACAGGAGCTCCATATGATTTGGCTCGTGTTTGTAGACCTACTGTTTCAAATGTGTAAATGGTAGAAGATCCTTCACCAACTGAAGGATGTTGTGAACCATCATTGCCCCCTTGCGAGGGTTGCGGTTGGCTTTCAATAAGGTTTTGCTGCTGCTGAGCGGGAAAAGGATTTTTCAGGACAGCAGGGGTCTGGCCAGTATCCTTTTGAGCAATGTATTCTGTGCATTCCGGAAGACGCGGACAACGATAGGTCATGTGGTCTTCAGCACAGATTTTGCAAGGAAAGATGGTGGGTTTATCCTTTCCATCATCAGTACGCACAATGACCTTCTATTTTGGTTTGGCTGCTTTGTTCACCTCAGAAGGAGTGGTCTTTTTCGTATTCTTCTTTTTCTTACCACCTCTATTTTGTGTAGACTACATAGAGTTTATCTCGGTGGTAGGAAGAGCAGTCGATTTGGTAGTAGTGGAATCATTGGGGTTGCCAGGGGCATTGGGGATTATGTTGTAAAGAGTGCCAGACTGTGAATATATCAAATCTAAGTGTTGGGCATGATGTATGGATTGGTCTTCTGTGACCACACCACCTAGAGCGACATCTCTAGTGATTTGTGGAAGTAAGGACCTGCAGAACTAGTCCGTTAAGAGAAAGTCTGGGAGGGGAGCTTTGACTAACCTCCACCTACATCTCCATTCATGTATATGATCGGAGATGTGGGTGGTGGTATCCTAACAGAATGAAGTGAGGATCTCTTTCCCAGTCTCATCGCGGATGGGTAGCTGAAAGTGCTTTAGGAATTCCATCGCTAAAGTGTCAAAGGAGTTTACTGATGCACGTGGTAACTCAATGTACCATTTAGCTACGTTGCCAATGAGGGTGTGGGGAAAAAGACGTAACCAGACACTATCATCCACCATAGAGTTTGAAACACACAAAAGATGGTAGGTGGTGATATGGGTGCCTAGATCCTCCCCTTGTGTTCCATCGAGCTTAGGGATGTACGTTGGTATCTTATGCAAGATTGGTGGCCATTGTAAGTTGTGATAGATGGGGTCATTTGTTAGTTTGTATAAGTCGGGTATATCCAACGTTGCCAAGAAAGGCAGAGAGTTTGCTGTCCCCGGCTCGGACCATGGCAATGACACATGACTTGAGGAGCCTGGTGCTCCTCCCATCATTTGACTCCCAATATTATATATGGGTTGCATGGTGTAGCAGTTACCTTGAGGTATGTTGTTTTAGAGTGGATTTCCATGAGGATTTTGATACTGGGGTATAGAATTGCCCCTAGTATAAGCGGTGCCCCCTTGACTCATTTGAATTTGTGAGTAGGGTGCCCCCATGGATTGGTTGGGACCTCCTTGAGGATTCATGCCTGACATAGAACTAACCATTTGTACTTGATTGACATAAGGAACGCTCATGTCAAATAGCGACTAACCATGCATGCCTGAGAATGGAGGGGGAAATGTTATGTTCCCTACCGGCATGTGCATATTGGGAACCCCCCCAGACACATGAATTTGGGGGTTTGAACTGTATAATGGCAGCCGACCATATTGTTGGTAGACGGGAACTGTGCCTAGAGTGCTACATTGAGTGTTATAGGGAGCATTGTATATGGCACTTGTCGAAGGTATGCAGTTAGACACTAAAGGAGTGGAACCTAGGATTGGATGGGTCCTGCTCATAGAGGGTGTCATGTGAGTTGTTGTACCTGGGACAAATGGGATAGCAGGATTTGCCATTGCCAGTGTTGTGGTGATTGTTGACTGGGGAAGTGGTGGGGGACCAAAAGTGTCCCTTAAGTCCCATGACCCATTAGTCATCGACGGGATAGATGGAAATGTTCCAACTACTGGAGCAGGAAGTACAGGTACCGTAGGATCCAAGATTGGATCCGACGGATTTGTAAGCGGAGGGTTTAAGGGAGGAAGGAATCCTTCGGTAAAGAAATTCTCCGGCAAACTTGAATCATCAGTTGTCCAAAGAGATATCGAGTGAGATCTAGGAGACTAATTCCCCAAAGATGGGGAATCCGGTTCACTAGAGCTCGACGGATCTTCCACAATCAGTGGAGGAAGTCCCTGCAATCATCTAGATTGACGACGAGGGCCGGGTGTAGCCACGGGGACTATTAATTTTTATCAATAAATTTTATCATGATATTTTGTTAAAGTCTGAAAAAGATAACAAACAGGTGCCTAAAAATATAAAAAATACACTAAATGTATCAATCAACAAATAGAGGGAAATTTCCCTATCTGATAAGCACCGATCGCCGGAGATGAAACCTAGTATCTCAATAAATAACAGAGAAGGATGGCCAGATGTATGGTTATGGTTACTCTAGAGCTTCGCCCAAACCTTAGATTGAGGGGCCAAGTACTCTCATGAAGATGAGCGCCCTCCCAAAAACTAAAGATAGAGTAGATCCGTCCGTGTTAGGTACCAGGACAGCCCGTCCCAGTCACCTTGTGTAAGTCCCTAAAATTTTGGCCACTAAAGATACCTCATCTCACAGACACCACCAGGGGGGACATAGTCGTAGATAGCACACTGTGTGGGCAGGATACCTGAGTCCTCGACTCAGTTCCGAAATACCCGAAGGAATCCCCAATACATAGAATACCCATAGGATTTGTAAGAGAAGGCGGGCTACCTTCACTTACAGTTCGATGTTGTCTCCTATTTTGCTCTGCTTTTACTGGAGTGGTCCTAGTAGTATCAGTGCAGAAGGAATTTTTCTCTCTTTTAATGACACTAGTTTGGCTTTCGACCTTGGGCAGTTTACTCACACTGCTTAGCCCAAGACCCTAGCCTACACTAATGTTTTTTTGCTCGATAAAGAGTTACTGATTGATTTTAGGTAAATTTTATGTGTACTTGATTATTTTCTTCGGTAGGGGAGTTGATGTATGAAATGTGATGAGACTCTAACTCAATAAATCATGCATAAGACAATGCTTTCAAAAATTTTCAATTTGATGAAAACAAGTTGTATTCTACATATTCATATTTTTAAATACTACTTGAAACCAAAAATAAGGCAAACTATAACTAGATAAAAAAAAGGATGAATAAAAAATGTGGATCTTTCTTTCAGAAAAAAAAAAAAAAAAAAAAAATTATTTTTAAGAAAAAAATAAAACTTTTTTCCTAAAAATAAATTTCTAGGACACCTATTTTGCTGACAAAATGCAGTGACAGATCTTCTTTCAATCCATGAGAAGGCTTCCTATCCCTTTTGGCTTACAAACACAACTGAAAAGCAAGATATTGGGAGACTAATGCTTTATAATAGTGGTAACAAAGAGTTAGTAGGCCCACTAACACTCCCTGTGAACAGACACAGTGCTTTATAAAGCTCTGTGTAGTCTGCTAACCTGCGTTAGTGTAGGAAACCAGTCAAAAAGAGGGTTCTCTAGATCAGATTCAGAGATGAATACATGTAGGAAAGATGCAGCAATATTTTTGGTGGGTCAGAAAGGGATTATAGAAGTATAGGGAGCTCTTAAAAGGAGGAGAAACTGAGAAGAGTCTGGGTAAATTGGGAACTAGATGTATAGTCCCCAGTGGAGTCGCCAATTCTGCTATGGGGTAAAATGCACGGTGTATGGAGAATGAAGGTACCCTCAAAGGTTTTCCCGGGACCTTCGGCAGACTGTAAGATTATCTGCAACCATAACAAAGTTACATGCATGTTCATAAACAAGAAATAACTATCAAAGTAGGAGAAGGAGATTACCTCAAGCCTCCATGTAGATTTGTTGGAGAGCACAATGCAGTTAGGTTGAAATCCCCTGAGCCAGCTCTAGATCAAGTCCTGCACATAGAAGAGGCAAGCATAATTACATCATACAACTCTGATAAATAATACATGAATACATAAAAGAACATCTGATTGCATATAACTAAGCTAATCATGCTAATAGGCATTGAACAAACAACTGAATGAATGATAGTATCAACACCACTGAGTAGACAGTACAACTGCAGTTTTATATAAATGTTGGAAGAATGATTACAACCATCTATTGTATCAACCTTCCTTTACCCCTCCAGCTTCTCTCGCTCTCCCCTTCTTGCTCACTTCATATGACTTGACACAATGCTCAATAGTCAAATATGCTATCCTTTCAAATGCTCTGACCCCTTTCACAATAGCCCTAGCTTTGCTTATGTAGCAATTGAGTTAGGGTTACCAAGTTCCTCCTTGAATTCACTAGGGAAAAATCAATGAACTTGCCATGTTTTTCAGCTCTTTCCCATTTTCCTCCTTCTTTCGAATTAGAAATCCTCCAAATAGGTCAATTTTGGATGTTTCCTTGCTTTTCTTGAGTAATTTTAGGAATAAATATCTAGATATTTATGAGTCAATTCATTCCTTTGACCCTTGGAACTTCACCAAGTTTCACTAATGCTATCCCCTGACTAGAAACTTGAGTTAGTAGGGTCACTAATGCACCCTTAGGCTTGGTAACAAGCTTTATAAAGCAGGTTGTTAGTGTACAACCAACGTTAGTGTGGAATCAAGACCTGTAATTGTGGTCTTTGCTTCAGCTATCATGTCTTTCCCCTCTGAGTTGATGAGGAGGTCAATTTGTTGCATAACACTGGTAGATGAAAAATCCACCGATGTTGAGACTTGGGCTTCTGACAAAGGAGGTTCGATAGAAGTGTGTGCAGAAACCTCAGAGAGGTTTTCCTGGAAGGAAGTCAAGGATAACGACAGGTAAAGGATATGGACTATGGAGTCTATCATCTCGACATCTGGGACGGATCACGATGGTTTGACCAGAGTCTCCCTGTTCTGGTGTACTAGTGGTACCAGAATCCATGGGTAGAGGAGTAGGTGATCCACTACGAGTGGCCTCATACTCAAAAAAATATTGAAGGCAATCACAAAATTCATTGAGATGAGGGAAAGAATGGGAATAGTGACCATAATGATCACACAATGCACAAGGGTGATTTGTGCGCAACATTTTGAGTTTCTTAGTTTGTCCCGGTAAGGTAACTTTGACCTTAGGGATATTTGACTTAGCGAACGTTTGATGAACCAAAGGTTTGAGACGAGGAAGTTCAGGACAGTTATTGGTGGCATGCCCAACAACATCATACAAAGTGCATGGATTTGTCAGTTTTGGGGTTTTTGGAGTGGAAGGTTGTTGGGGAGCCTTGTCTTGAGGTTCCTTCTTCTTGGCTTTACCCCCCTATCTAGATGCTTTCACAATAGGAGTGGATGCTTGTTGAGGTTGTGGTGGAATTGGAGCATTGATAGGGGTCGTAGGGACCAGTTGAACCAGGGTCAAAGCATGATATGGTCTGATCTGACCAGGCGAGTGTTCATTGGGGAATCAATGTACCAGACTAGGATCGCCAAATTCATGTTAGCATGAATCAATGAAGCCATGATAGAGATAGAAAATATTCCAGGAGGAGGAAACGAGAAAGGTATATTTCCTATAGGGTAATGTCCTGGCGGAACAAATCTTGGATGGTTGAGACCTGGAGGAATATTTCTTGGTGGGAAGAAAGGGGAGGCACCCACAAAAGGAGGAGGTCCTCGGGAGGTGGAATTGGATGGCTTGGCTGAGATGGTAGCTAAGGGGTGTCGAGGAACTGGTTGTGGATCAGATGTACCATACTACTTTTGAGCAGCCCATGACACTTGTAACATGCAAACACTCAAAGAGTTAGGCTCAGTGATAGGAGGGGGAGGACCAGGGAAAGAACCTAATAATGAGGAATCTTTGTAGATCTAGGTGAAACACTGGTGATAGGGGTAGAGGACTGTTTGTCAAAAATAAATGAGATAATGGACTCAGGGGAGGTTAAGGATGTCGGCTCATAGTATGTCAACTGATCGATGGTAATGATCTTCCCTTCATGGGGGAAGCACATCTTGTGGAAAACTGCAAATGTGGTGACTAACATGGAATAAGTGTAACTACAACCCAAGACCATGTTGTAATCTAGAGGTGATTCAATTACCTCAATGTCGACGTGAACAGTCTTGCCCACAAGAGTCACTAGACAATTGTAATACAAGTCGAGAGGCTGGGAGGAGTGACCATCCCAAGCACGCAAAGTGATGGTGGATGAGGATAGTTCAGGTGACTTGAGTTTCTTCGAAATAGTAGTGGACATCACATAGGTGCATGCGCCTTCATCAATAATTCATCGAGAGATGATGGCATTATAGAGTCAAACTGGTATCTAGAAAGTAATGGATGGAGGTAATGGAAGATGTTTTGTCGTATCAATGGGGAAGACAATCAAACGATCGTCTAAAGGATCTACTATGCCCAAAGTAGTTAGTAGAGATTTCTTTTGAGATGGTCATCACTGGAGGGCTTCTAACATCGACATGGCAGTAGGGGATTGTGCCAAGCCATCTACTATATTATATGTATGGGAAGCTCAGTTAGAATCCACATTACAACATAATGGTCCCCTAGGGATCTTAGGAATTGAATCAACTTTAGGTTGAGGGATCTGTAGTAGACCATTTGGTGTCGTAAGAGGCTTAGTAGGTGCTTTGGTTTTGGAATTAGTCACAAATGAAGTCGATGGCTTGTCATATTGACTCGACTGAGTTTGCAAGTTGATATCAAAGGTATTGACCTCATTAGAATTCATCATGAGGATCTGGTAGTCACTAGGACCAGAAGGTTAGGGAAGGTGGGCCACTTGACCTTGCTGATGTTGAATAGCAATAAATCCTTACTAAGGGAAAGGATTTTTGAGCACAATGCGCTGACATGACGAAGGATTCTGAGGCGGAAGTTGCATGGGTGGCTGACCTCTAGAATATGCTTGGGCTTTGCTGCACAAAATATTGTCACCATGAAATTCTGCAATTGGTGTGAGTCTATCACCACTCATACTTTCCTCCTTTGCAAGTCTTAAACCTCAGTTCTTCATGTCAAGCCTTGAAAATAAGAGAAAGCCCTTAAAAGTCTCTAAAACTTTGGTTCCGCACTTTCTCTTAGCATTACATGCGGTCCCACACCTAATGGTCATGTCCCTTGCACTCCTGACTACTCTATCTCTGTGTAATGGGCGTGGACCCCTATAAAAGTAAAAAAGGCACAAGTACATTCTTAAAAACTCACTTTGAGTCATTTCTGGAAGCTTCTAGAAGGAATATTGAGGTAGCAAGTTCGCTCCTTTAAGGTTCATGCATCCCATGCCTTAAGGAGCTAACCCCTTGATGTGAGGAGCTTATCCCTTTCAAGGAGGACTCTATCCCTTCATAGGTGGACTTGTAACCTCCTTCCTTTGCACTTTAAAATGAAGCATTGGGCTGGTTACTTGAGAGGTTGAAAGTTCAATATTTTTGAGGTGAAATGCTGCTGGAACTTAGTCTTCCTAATTGAGCTTTTGTGAGGAAAGATTACATACCTTGTTGATCTCATTTGGAACAGTGTGAGGCTTGTCAAAGTGGAGGAGATTGCTATTTCAGACCTTGGAAGGAGCTTGTACAACATCAAGGCACCAAAGGTTGTAAAGTTCATTTATATTCAAAGTTAATAGAATCAAGTTTATTTTTATCAATAAGCTATGTTTTATGGTTTATTTCATGGATTCCTTGATCACCATGATGAATATGATTTATTATATTAGCTATGCAGGTGTTATTTGATGTGTGCTTGTTTGTGATTGCAAGTTCTCAAAAGGAAACTCTTTCGGACATTTGAAGCATGGTTGCCACAAACTAGCGTTGGACTTAAGGTAGGGTCTAAAACACCTCTTTAGTTTTTATTAATGAATTGCAATATGTTTAGAGAAAGGTAGATTTGCTTGTCCTGCTTGTTGCTAGATATCTGTTGATACTAGGGAGATCGGTCTTCTCCGCAAGAACAATTTATCCAGCCAACAAATTGGCGACTCCACTGGGGAACTGAATTTGGTTTTTTGATTTTCCTTTTTCTTTGACTTGAGAAACTTGTCCCTATTTCTAGTTTTTGCTTGATGTGTGTGGGATTGGGTAGTTTTTAGGATCTGGATTCTTTTTTTTTTTTCCGAAGTTTACAGGGAACCACACTTTCTTTTTACAGACAGTGCAGACCTTTCCGCATTTTTCCTTTAGTACACAGAGTGGTACTGCATCTGGTTCTACTGGAAGCCTACGGAACCTGTTAAAATTTTTGAAAAACCTAAAATGTTTTCGTCCGGTTAAGTTTTAAAGTTTTTATTTTCGGCTTTTAGTGTCTACCCAGATCTGCATGTGTTCTGTCAAGGATCTCTTGTGAGTGAGTTCCATTGGCATTTTTGTTTTAGGTGATTTTCTAGAAGTTTCGCGTTCCTGGATTGATTTTCGTTTGGTCTTTGTAGTGACTCAGAGATTAGAAGCCTAAGAAACCATAGATTACCCTGGTCTTTTCATCTTCTTGATGAGTTTGACTGATTTGTGAAATCTGCCCTTGCTGAGAAATAGATTTCATTTTCTCTTTGCAAAGCTTTGAACGAACTTTCTTGTAAGTTTTGAATTTCATTTTTATAAAAGAAAACATAGCTGGCTGTTTTTTGATTGATTTGTTATTCTAAACGAATTAATCCTTAGTTTACTGAATAACTAAGTAAAATGTCCTCAAAAAGATTTAAAGCTTTTATTTCAATTAGGTTTTTAGAAGTTTTTAGATCTCAAGATTAGTTTTTTATAGTTTTGAGTGTTTTCTAGAAATTGTAGAATCTCTTTTGAAAGAAATTATTTTATGTAGTTTTTGAGTGTTGAAAAAGAAAGGGATTTTTTGTGAGCATAATTAGTAGTCTCATTTTGAGTTTATTGAAAAAGACAAAAAAGATTTTCTTTTCATTTACATGTTGAAGGAAAGATTTGTTTTTCAAAGAATTGCATTCTCAACTCTTTCTTTTAGCTAGAAATTCATTGAAGGAAAAAGGATTGTTTATCATCTTAGGTGCATTTTTTAGTGTTTTTGGAGTCGAGTCTTCACACCATCAAAGTTTCATCTCCATACCTATTGACTTAAGAAACAACCCATAAAAATAACGCTTAATTAAAATTGATCTAGCAATCTTTTTATTTCTAGGGCTCTTATCACCAATATAGCTTAGGCTAGTATCTTGGAGTAGGGAGTAATTAACTCTCCAAGATAGTTAAAACAAACAAGTAGCTATATCTTTCGGTACGAAATAAATCCAATTATAATTGATATAATCTGGGAAGTTCCTCTTAAAGGAGTCAATCACGAGATCATGTCCGAACCTTTGAGATAATCAAGTCTGTGTCATTGGGAAAGATAGAATATTTGCACGTATTAAAAACGGTAAACCTCGGATTGATCATGTCCAGGAGCCTTCAAGGGAATGAGATTTGTTACTCTGCCCTTGCATGTAGATCGGATCGTAGACTATTCCCCCAGTTGTATTTGTTACTATTTGTATCCTTAGTGACCATAACCTTAAGATTCTTTCCTAAGGTGACGGTGAAGGACAGGTTTCATTGTACCTAGAACAGACGTCGACTAGACTCACTTGGACTCTCTGGGGGGTTCTCCTCACTCGAGATAGTTTTGTGAAGAAACTTGTGCCAGTATGTTTCATTAAGCAGGTTGTCGGGGTAACCGTTCCAACTGCCCTTTCTATATTGAATTTTGCGACGTTGGATTTCATCACCAACTAGTGTTTTTGGTACGGAAAGTTACTGTTTGTGTGTAGTTTGAACTCTTAGATTTTTAGGCGTGTGATTCAATTATTTGGTTCTTTAGAGACTTTAGGTGGTTTTATTGAGATTTTCTTTGTTTGCATGTGAAGTAATTAAATATTTAATCATGGCTGAATTATCGAGACAATCCCGTAGACTTCGGGGGCAACCTCCCGAGTATACACCAAGCCATCTTGAAGGGCTACGAGCTCTTGTATCACCTAGTGATAGTAGAGTTGGGTCACCAGAAGCTGGAGAGTCTTCTTTAATTGTTCATCCTAATTATCAAGTTCAAGCAACAAAGTATATTTCTGAACCAATTTCATTTTCTGAAGTTACTGGTAGTATTTCTTCTACCAGTGAATTAGCTGAAGAACCTGAAATTTCTGAACCTGAAAGTGAACTTACTGCTACTCCATCTTCATGATTTGGTTCTCCAACTTCTAGTGGTCCTGGTTCATCCAGGATAGGAAGTATCATTATCCAAAATCTTCCTTCTAGACTCATTTCTATTGAAGAACTTGTTAGTCCGGAAGAAGATATAACTTTCCCTGAAAATCAACCAACTTTAGAACTTAGGGAGTGTGAATCAATTTTCTACAGTCCATTTAGGAGTGATGCTTGGTACATCTCATTGACCAACTTTTTAGAAAATTTGGGCCTTATTTTTTCACCACCTCAAATTCCTTTTCATCCAACACCTAGAAGTTATTATCCTCCATTGAATATGTCGAGACAGTCATCCATGTTTTCCCAAACACCGGAAACATTTTTATATGGTGGTCCTTCTGTTCCTTCTGGGTATCAGTCACTCACTGGTACTTTTTCAGGAGCATCTCCTCAACCAATTGAACATGGGATATCAACTGGTAATAATGGAACTCAACCGTTGAGCGTAGAAGAAATTCTTATGATGTCTGGTACTATTCCAAATCCGCAACCTCAAGGTAGTCAGTTACCGCCTGGAGGGCAACCTCAAGGTAGTCAGTTACTGCCTAGAGGGCAACCTCAAGGTAGTCAGTTACCGCCTGGGGGGCAACCTCAAGGTACTCAATTACCGCCTGGGGGGCAACCTCAAGGTACTCAATTACCGTCGGGGGGGCAACCTCAAGGATAATACATACCTTCGGGATAGTACATACCTCAAGGTCAACCCCATTATCAATATATACCTCAAGGTCAACCCCAGTTTTAGTACGTGCCTCAAGGTTATCAACCTCAATGTCAGTACCCAACTCAAGGTTTCCAGCCACCTTTTGGTCAATCATTTGTACAAGGAGCTAGAAATGTACCATTTAATTATCAGCCCTATGCTCAACCAGATTATGGCACTTCATATGCTCAAACTTTTATGGGTCGATACCCTGGAATGAACATGGTGTGGGATCCATCTCAAACTCAACAGATTTTTCAACCTAATGTGCAGTAGTCATATCAATCTGGACAACCTTTGGTTTCTGGTTCAACCCAGCAACCTATCCAGCCTACTATTCAAACTTCTGCACCTGGTGTAGCTCATCGTCTGGGCCTAGTTCGCCTCGAACTCCACCTCAAATGACTGCTGCAACTACTGCAGCTTCTGTTCAATCTACCCCACCTACTTTTGGAGTATCGGTGGCTCTCGTTTCTACTGTTCCTGCATCAACTCCCCAAGCCTCTTTACCTCAGTCGGGACCTATAATTCAAACTTTGGTTTAGACGCCTGTAGGACAACCTGGTCCAAGTACGATTGTCACAAGTCAACCACAATTCACTTATCAACCGTACCAGGGACAGTACCAATTCGGTCTTGTTGTGTAAAGCCTAGTTTATCAGTATCAACCGTACCCTGGATATACTTATCAGCAACCTCAACAACCCCAGTTTGGTCTGGTTAATCCTGGTTTTTCGGGAGGATATAATATTCCAAATGCAAATCCAATTCCAATTTATCCTAGATATCCTCCTCCTGGGGCTAGTCTTATGACCCAAGTTTTTCGCGACCCTAACCGTCAATTACCATTTATAGAAAATTTGGATTTACCTGATTTTTCATGCCTTATGAATGATCCAATTAATTATCTTCCATTTTGGCTGCCAATGCTGAATAAGTTGCCCAGTGATATCCCAAAGTTTGATGGTAAATCAGGAGAGGACCCGTCAAACCATGTGATGACTTATCACCTCTGTTGTGCATCTAATTCCATTATCGATGATTCAATTCGCTTACATCTTTTTCAACGCACTCTGATTGTTCTTGCTGCCAAGTGGTACATTGAGTTACCACAAGCTTCTTTTTATTTTTTTAGTCAGTTAGCCACTTCTTTCTTAACTCATTTTTAGTTGCCTGTCAGATATGACAATGGCACGGAATTATTAACTTCATTAAAACAATCAACGTCCACATATATTTTAGATCATATTCATGAATGGAGAAGTAGACGATGTTTAGTGAAAGTTTTTATTCCGGATCAAATTTTAGCAGAATGGTTCGTTAAATCATTATTACCTAAAATCACTAAGGATGTAGCTAAGGCATGAGTTGTTACTGAAGAGCAAGTAATTTCTCAGGCTCAGTACCTTAACCTTGTTTATACGCAGTCAGGTACTTTACACGAAAAAATCCTCGACCTTCCGAAACAAAATCAAATAACTGTAGCTCCTTCAGGGTCTCATGCTGCCGATGGTATGATTGGTTCAGTTAGTACCAAAAGCAAGAAGAAATCTTCAAAGAATTTTTTCTCCTATTATAACTTTACCATATTCCCCGACAGGAGACTCTTCCGCTGAAATTCCTGCTGATATTCATGTCGTAGAATCATCTGCGGCCAAATCAAAATCCGGTGGTAATAAGAAAGCGAAGAAGAAAAATAAACAAAACTCAAAAGAGAAATCAGATAAAACTGAATCTATTGACGAGAAATGTAAACCTCGTTATCCTTGTCTCATTTGTGATGGGGAGAATTTTACAAGAGACTACCCACATCGAGCTGAGGTTGCGAAAATCGTCAAAGGTTCTCAAATCCCTGCTATCTTGAAGGATCCTTTTCCTAGTCAAGATAGTAAAATGATTGGTTCTTCCTGAAATGCCTCAGAAGAACCCATAATGATGATGTCTCATGTCAGGATTGTGACGCGATCGCAAGATTATGGTAGTAAAAATATTGTTGGTGGTAAGGAAGCAGAATCTTCTAATTCAAACCAATCAAATTCAACTCCTTCTAGTTCTGATCTGCTACAGATCAAGAAACCTAACCCAGACTTAGTAATCAAACTGCCTGCTAAAGGTATACTTCGGAAGTCAGCTTTCAATCCGCATGCGAGAGCTGCTCAGAATTATAACATTGTTGAAGACTTAGCTATTTCCCCTTTAGCAATGTCAGCTTTGGAGGTGCTGCAATCATGTCGAGCACATCGTAAATTACTATTGTCGGCTATAGGACCTATTGATATTCAGGATTCAAACCTTATAATATTTGATTTATATAATAGTACACCTCGCCTACCTCATCAAATGGCTTTCCAGATTCCAGTGTTAGTTGAAAACAGACCTTGCTTTAGGACTGTAATTGATGAGGGAGCTTCTACGTGTATTATGTCGATCCAGTGTTGGAAATTGCTTGGTTCTCCTACACTCAATCAATCCCCGACAATTCTAAAGGTTTTTGATGGCCGTGGGTTCCATCCTTTTGGCATTTTACAGGATTTACCTATAGGGATTGAAGGCAAAATTGTAAATCTAGATGTGGAAGTGGTTGATGCCCCTCTAGATTACAACCTTCTCTTGGGTTGCAATTGGTCGTATGCTATGACTGATGTTGTTTCATCGGTCTTTTGTCTTATCAAGTTTCCTCATAATGAAAATATTGTTACCATAGACCAGCTGACTTATTTTTCATCCGACCCAGCCTCTTCTGAAAGTATCCAACATGTCGGTAAAACAACTATACCTTACAAGGATGTTGGGGTAGGATTGATTAAAGATTTTGGTTTACTAGGAAGTTTTTCCTTTCCTCCTCCTAACGTATCACCTTCTACTGCAACTATTCATATGATTTCATCGAACACTATTGCTTTTGATGATCCTTGGATCGTACCTTCCAATTCTGAGGTGGATTCATTTGGTGATGCAATGCCTTTGAGTCCCTTTGAAATTGCATATCAGGCTATACAATCGTTTTCTGACCCTTGTTCAACCGAAATTGATCCAATGAATGTGGTCCATGGAGAATCACTTTCAATATCAACCTCAGCTTCAACAACTTTTTCTGAGCTTGTTCATACTGATGAGCAGATTCGTGAACTTTTGTCTATTGATGATTTACCATGGGAAGATCTTCATCATCAATCTTCATTTTTACCTGAGCTTGATCATTTTGAAAATGATTTTTCATCTATTTTTACTACTGATTATGTCAAAGAACCACAGAATCCATTGCAACATCTTGATTCTGAGTTAAATTTAGGAAATATCTCTCGAACAATTCCTATTGAAATTTCAGTTAAACCCGGAATTATTGAAAACATTCATATAGGTGCTTCCTGTACGGACAATGAACTCCAATCTTATAAAGCCCTATTTCAAGAATTTCGTGAGGTGTTTTCCTGGTCATATGAAGAAATTCCAAGAATCGATCCATCAATCGTTGTCCATGAAATTAAAACTTACCCGGATGCTACACCTATCCGGCAACGTTTGCATGAGATACATCCGCGAAAAGCTACTGCTATTAAAGCTGAAGTTGAGAAATTACTTCGAGCAGGTTTCATTTATCCAATTCCTTTAACGGATTGGGTATCAAATATTGTTCTTGTTAACAAAAAGCAAGGAACGATAAGAATATGTATTGATTATAGGGATATTAATTGAGCTTGTCCTAAAGACAATTACCCAACCCCCTATATCGATCAAATTATTGATGATTGTGCCGGCAATGAAATGTTCTCCTTTATGGATGGTTTTTCCGGTTACAATCAAATCAAAATACTCCCTGCTGATCAACCAAAAACGGCTTTCATTTGTCCATGGGGGATGTTTTCTTATTGCAAATTGCCTTTTGGATTGAAGAACGCTGGAGCAACTTTTCAAAGGGCAATGTCTTACGCATTTCATGACATCAAGCACATTGTGCAGCCATATCTCGATGATTTACCTGCCCATTCATTACGTAGAGCCGTTCATCTCACTCATTTACAAGCAATCTTTATGAGATGTAGGCATTATCGAATTAGGCTGAATCCACACAAATGTGTTTTCTGTATAGAAACGGGTCGTTTACTAGGATTTGTTGTTTCGAAAGCTGGCATTCGTGTCAATCCCTCGAAGGTGGAAGCTATTGTCAAATTACCTCCTCCTTCGACTCTTCGCCAACTCCAAAGTTTGCAAGGGAAAGCAAACCTTTTACGTCGTTTCATTCCTAACTACGCCGAGATAACGAAGGGTTTTACTAGGTTGTTGAAACAGAATACTCCATTCTTTTGGGATGAGATAGCTAACAAATCTTTTGATGCACTTAAACACGCGTTGACCCATGCACCGTTATTGCATCCTCCCAACTACAACCAGGATTACTTCTTGTACCTCGTCGCTTCTCATTCCACCATTGGGATGGTTTTAGTTCAGGAAGATGAATTCAATAGTGAACATGTGATTTACTATCTTATTCGAACTCTAAATCTGACTGAGCTTAAATATTCACATGTGGAGAAATTGGCCTTGGCAACTGTTCAAGCTGTCCAAAGATTTCATCATTACATCTTATTACGCAAAACTACAGTAATTTTTTACTGTAACCTTATGATCTATATTTTGACCAAACAATTGCTATGGGGAAAGTATTCCAAATGGATAGTTATCCTACAAGAATTTAACTTGGAATTTGAAAAATCCAAGGCAAATAAATCTTTGGTTTTTGTGGAACTGATGTGTGATTTCCCGCATGCTGATACTGAAACTATGGCGGAAGAGCCCATTGCAGACGAATCCTTGTTTCTTATCAGTACTCTTGATCCATGGTATGGAGATATCATTGTTTATCTCCAAACCCAATCTTTTCGGCCTAAAATTTCATGATCTCAGCAACGAAAAATACGTTTTCAACCCCAAAAATACAATATTATTGGTGATACACTCTATCGTCGTGGGGCGGATTTTGTTTTCCAACGTTGTCTGACTCATGAAGAAGCTGAAAATGTTCTTAATGACTCTCACTCTAGAGCATGTGGCAGTCATATGTCTGGGTATGCCACAACCCAAAAGATATTGCGCACTGGCTATTTCTGGCCATCTTTATTTAAAGATTGTATCTATGCGGTCTAGAAATGCCACAATTGTCAATTTTTTTATCGTAAGATGCGTGCTCCACCTGCTCCTCTCCACCCTATAATTTTCATTGCTCCTTTCGCAAAGTCGGGTATCGACTTTATTACATGTAAACCTCACTCGGCCAGGGGGCATGCGTATATCATCCTTGCGGTAGATTATTTTACTAAGTGGGCCAAGGCGATGCCTACATTTTCCGCAGATGGAAAAACTGTTGTAACTTTCATTTTCAATCATATAATTACTAGATTTGGTGTTCCTCAAGTGATTATTACTGATCATGGGAGTCATTTTCGAAACATCATGATGACTGAACTGACAGATCAACTTGGCCTGTGTCACGATAGTTCTACTCCATATTACCCATAGGCTGATGGTCTGGTTGAAGCTATCAATAAAGTTCTAGTCACTATGATCCAACGAATCATTGGTATTCTTAGGTCGAATTGGCATAACATGTTATTTTCAGCACTATGGGCATATCGAACCTCAGTAAAAACATCAACTGGTTTCACTCCTTTTCAACTGGTTTACGGTTTGGAAGCAGTGTTATCCATTGAATGCGAAATTCCATCATTGCAAATAGCCATAGAATTACTCCCAGCCACTTCCGAAGAGGAGAAACATTTGTTGTACATATCTCAGCTAGATGAGAATCGACGTGATGCTGCATTAGCAATCGAAACTCATGCCAAACGAATAAAATCTCAGTACGATCGAAATGTTACAGCCCCTAATTTTTTGGAAGGAGACTTAGTCTTACTATATGATCAAGCAAACGATAAGCTAGGGGCTGGAAAATTTATACCTATGTGGCATGGTCCTTATATTGTTAAGCGAAAGCTAGCAAAAGGGGCCTATGAATTGGTAGATTTTGACAATGTCTCTTTGGGTAAACCCAGAAATGGTCTTTATCTGAAGAGATATTATGCTTAAATCTAGGTGTGGAGATTTTTGTTAGAGTTTCTTTCTAGCTGGTGTGTTTAGATTAGAAATGCGTGCCTAGTTTAGAGTGTTTTTACTCTTGATTTTACTCTTGATATTGCAGATGTCAACGTCTCTTCAAACATACATTGGTTTCGTTGATGGTGTTTGTTGTAATACACGGAATATTTCTTCCACAACTTGGGTTATCTATTCACCCTATGATGAGTTGGTATCTATGCATGGGGTAAGCCTCGGTCAAACAACGAATAACATTGTAGAGTATAGTGCAGTGATTTAGTTATTACCTGAATCCGTCTCATTTGGGATTCGGAGTTTGATTGTTAGGTTAGATTCTGAACTCATTGTATTACAGCTTAACAGAGTTTATGCCATTAGAAATCCAGTGTTGTTAAGATTATTTTTGAGATTTTGTCTCTTGGAACGTGAATTTGACTACATTGAATATCAACATATTTCAAGATATTTAAATACATTAGCAGATGCAGTTGCTTCTCAAATGTTAAATAGACATTTGCAATAATCAAAACAATAAATTTAAAAACATTCCATAACATGTTATACAAGGTAGCCAGTAATAGTGATATATCATAGCATAGAAGTGTGTCAAATATACATCGTCTTCGATCATAGGTTGAAAAACACCTTATGATCGGCAAAAATGATAATACAAAAAGATATAAAATGTCGTGTGAGTCTACAAAAGCGATCATCCTATCACTGGTGATGATCATGATACGAAACCACTGCTCGGGCCACCCTACAAAAGAACCTCCTGAAAGGTCCTGGGACCCCAATCACATAACGCTATAACTTAAGTGGAATATCATCTATGCTAGTCTCTGGAATATCTGTTGTCAAATGCTCTAGATGATTTTCCAATTCGTTTAGGGTCTCTGTAGATTGGTCCTGTGGGGCTGGTACTGTTGCAGCTGGGTGTCTCCTCTCATAGGGCTGGAGAATGGCTGGTTGGCGTGGACCCACATCTGCATTTGAAACTTTTTATTATCAGTTTTGGACGATTTAAAAACAAACAAAAAAAATAGTTAAAATTTAGAAAATGTTGAGAATGATTTTACCTTAATCATCCCACTGCTCTTCTGGTGGAAGAGTCATGTCTGGGTCACCACGATAATCCATCCCAGCATATGGAAAATCCTAAATCATGAAAAGTTGGTTCTCCAACCAACGAAAATACTCAGGTGGAAATCGGACAACCTCTGAACCCTCAAGATGACGGGCCATAACTACAACCCAACGCATTATCTTAGGCTCTCGGGGAAGTCCAACCTCAATGGAAAGCTGCTATGGGACCAACATCGGGACCCTCTCTAGACCAAAGCTCATAACTAGAAACCATATCCAAAGTTTTTTAGTTGTTCATTCTTTGCTCTAGTTAGTTGGCCTTTTACATTCGCCAACACAGCTTTGCACCAGTTGAAGATGGTGCCTTGATAATAGTCTACTACCATTTGCATTTGGGATCCGGTAGCTACATGCAATGATTCACTCCCGCATAGTCTGGTGACAGTAAATGCAATCACTTTAAGTTCAGGACGAGAGGTAGTTTTAACATCTATCTATTTGTCCTTTGTTTGGTCATTACAAAACTCTAGTCAGAGACTAGCGGCAGACTGGCCACCTGGCCTAGTCCCGAATAGAGATAATCATTCACCTCTCTTGGGAAAACTAGTTAAGAAATAAATGTCCTCTAGCTCGATTTCGAGCCGGTGGCCACCAATAATGAAACATTGGTCCTATATGTTCCACCTGTCTACCAGCAATTGGAAAAAGTCTACCTGGGCCCTCATGCTAGGTATGGCCTAGAATTTAAATAGTTAGCATGCTCTCAATGCATCAAATGTGGGTTGATGATTTATTGCAGCTAGGTCCACATCTTTGTGCTCGTGTTCCCTCCAAATAAGCATTTTGTAAGTCCTACATTGCACAAAATACATATTAGAACATTTTAGTTCAAAAAATTTTGGGCGGAAATGGAAACAATTGAAGTCTTAAAACCTATTTTCCGGGGTCCACACCCACTAGTTAGGGGCAGTGCATAGGTCCGCACTCGTCCTTAGAAACAGGTGTGAAACTCTAACTTTTTCCCTTGTAGAAAAAATTCAGTGTCCGCAAGGTCTGCATGTTACGCCTGCGGACCCCTGCGAGTGGATTTCTAAACTAATTTTTCCGTCAAAAATCAAAATGGAAGCCTAAAAATGAAATGCAAATGGTTAAAATGCAAGATAAGGATGATGTGGATTACCTGGAGCTGACAATTTTTTATTCCAACGGACGGATTTTCTGCAATCTTCACAGGAAGTTTCTTACCCAAAAGCTTTCTCTTCTCACTCTGAAGTCAAATGGTAAAAATGAATTTACAAAAGCCCTTTTTATAAGCTTTTTTGAATAAATGAATTTTTAATTTATTTATTTTTTACTTTAAAAAGGTAACTTTTTGATGCATTTTTATTTATCTTAAACATGTATGAGTAATGTTTTGAGTTTTTGTGCAGAATATTGGATTTTTCAGGGAAAATTGGTCATTTTCAACAAAAAACATTGGAGTCTTCTTTAAGCTCTTTTCTGACTCGTAAAATATGAAAAGATTGCCGAGTTTTTCCTTTTTAAACTCGTTAAAATGGAATTAAAAGTACGATCCACTTATAGCTCTTTTCTGACCATATAAACATGAAAAGATTGCTGGGCTTTTGTCACTTCAAGTTCGATATTGGTTATAAAACGACATGTCTTTGATCACTTTTTTACTTTTTTGGATCAAGGACACTAATTATGAAAAGTACTCCTTGATCGTAATGGTCAAGTGGTTCTCTCAAGTATTATTTTATACTTTTTCAAGCTTGGGAGACACAAATTTACGAAAAAGGACATCCATGGAGTTTTCTTAAGTTTTTCTTCCGACTCCCTAAAATTGAAAAACACCGGGTTTCTCTTATACTGGACTCATTAAAATTTAACAGTAAAGGACCTGTTCAATTTGAAAAACAGGAATGAACCACTTCTTCTTAGGGTTCGAATTTTAAACTAAGTTGGACTCATCCGAAGGATGAGCTTATAACCAAGCAAATGTTATCCTCCTCAAGCTTGTCAAAAATAAAGAGGTACTTGCCAGAAATAGTGGGGGAAAAGAGAGAAAAATGAACCTGTTTGTTATACTTTGTGTTTTAGAAAAGCATATAACCACTCGTGAACATGACACTTTTTGTTCACCTGGGTTGGGAAATCCTTTGCCTAACAGTTAACGAAACCATATTGAAAGTCTTCAGCCGGTTTCTAGGTATTAGCTTTGGGTCAATTGTCACCAAACCATCTACAATGTCGTTATGTGTTCAAGAGGTCAGTTCAAATAAACCATTCATCTGCAAAATATCTGTCATCCATCTTGACCATCCCTGAGTTAGTCCTTGCCAAATATATTTCTTCAAACTTGATGTATGATTTTGTGTTGTGGGCTTGCCTACGACAGATCGCTTCCTATCGACTTCAACTCATTATCTAGAAAGATGATCTAGAAATCGTCAGTACCTTGAAATCTGCATGCCCTAATGGCAAGTTTCTCACCTTCGATGACAGGTTGCATCATTGACCTTCGAGCAAAGGATTCTATGACATGTTCAACATCAGCTCATCTACTCACATTTCATGGATTGTATTGAGTACTTTGAGAGCCATTGACATTACTGGTGGTTTCTCTCACACTTGTTAATAGTTCACATCATTGACTGGTAATCAAGTGGTTTCTACCATGTTCGACTTCAACTCATTCATTCACATGGACAGAATCGTACTAGTTCGGGAAGTAGAAATCAAGACCCTGGATCTAGTTTCCACCATCTAGGCTATGAGGAATTTTGTTATTCATTATACAATGGACTATTCATAAATAGATGGTTGCGCCCATACTGTGTCTACATATGTCTATGCTTGTGATTTATTACAAAATCATTCTTGTATCAGAGTAGTTTAGTTAGTTTTCTAGTCAGTTTTGATCTGAGCATGGGAATGCCTACCTCAGCAATGATATGTTCACATATATATATTTTGTATTGAATGTTTTCATACGTTCCGACTGGAGTGTACACAGAATGATCCTTGAAATGATAAAGTACTTAACTCTTCTTAGATGACAAATGCTATCCTCATTTATTACAGACTTCGCACTTTAGGGGGCAATCTGTTAAACAAAATATTGTCACCATGACATTCTGCAATCGGTGTGAGTCTATCACTACTCATACTTTCCTCCTTTGCAAGTCTTAAACCTCAGTTCTTCATGTCAAGCATTGAAAATAAGAGAAAGCCCTTGAAAGTCTCTAAAACTATATTTCCGCACTTTCTCTTAGCATTACCTGCGGTCCTACACCTAATGGTCATGTCCCCTGCACACCTTGTTACACAGTAATTTGTCACTGCCTTCATACCAGTCTTCCTACTGTGTCATGAGTCCAAATAATTTATGCTCATGCTCTCTGATGTTGCCAAATGACCCACTTTGCCAAAGTTTTTCCATCATCGCGACTGTTGTAAAATAAACACGCTGATGAGCGCTCCAAAACAGACCGAACGCGCTGCCATCGCGGAAGTACACGTGATTCCTGCGATGGTCGAATTCCATGAGACAGCGCGACTGTTGCTTATATTTGATCCGCTGACATGATTTTCTCCGTTATGCAGTAGCGATGTCAGCACTCCAGTACAGTTATGTACCCGCGATGATCCAGTCTGGGTGAGTTTGTTCTAACAGCCGGCCTTCCAAATGACTCTAGACCTAGTTGTTGGCCTTGTATATGTCGCACTCCCTTCTCTGGCATGTTTGTTTCGTCATTTGAGCCACCTTCCTTGGAGATAAGCTCATCTTCCCACCATTCATGGAGACTCCTTCTCCTATTTAAGCCTCCGCCATTGCTATGAGCTGCTAGTTTGGAATTCATAGTGTTTGGAGTGTTGCTGATAGTGTTGTGAGCTTGATAGGTAGCTGGTGCGACAAGTGTGGGATTGTTAGAGAGCATAAGGAAGGTTGTGAAGTGTTTTGATCTTGTGTAAACTTGTGAGTGAAAGAGTTTTGTCTTGGGAGATCTATCTTCAAGGGTGAATGCTTGAGGAACTTGCTGGCTGGACCCTCTTGAGAAGGATTTGACGTCAGAACTATGGTTGTATTCTTCTTTGTTTATCAATAATAGACGACTATCATTATGGTTCCACTCTTATTGGCTTTATGATGGTGATTGAGTTATATCCTTTCTAACTGATATATAGTTGCATCTATTGGATTTTATGCTTATGTTTGTATCGTTCTTTGCATGTGCAGGTGTCCGTTCACGAGGATCGTGGGTATCATGACCAGTGGAGCAAAGGAACGGGAGTGACGACTCTTCTACAAGTACTACCGTTGGATCCAGGTAGGCCCTCATCATCGGTCTTTAATTTGAAATTAGGAACTTGCGTGTTAGCGTTGTTTGATTGTTGCTAGACCTTATTTGGACTAGTAGGGATCGCCTCTGTCCGCAGAGGGGATTTACCTCCACAGCAATTTGTGGAGGTAAATCTCCTCTGCGGACAGAGGCGATCCCTACTAGTCCAAATAAGGTCTAGCAACAACCAAACAACGCTAACACGCAGGTTCCTAATTGCAAATTAAAGACCGATGATGAGGACCTACCTGGATCCAACGGTAGTACTTGTAGAAGAGTCGTCACTCTCGTTCCTTTGCTCTGGCTGGTCACGATACCCACGATCCTTGTGAACGGACACCTGCACACGCAAAGAACGATACAAACACAAGCATAAAATCCAATAGATGCAACTATATATATCAGTCAGAAAGGATATAACTCAATCACCATCATAAAGCCAATAAGAGTGGAACCATAATGATAGTCGTCTATTATTGATAAACAAAGAAGAATACAACCATAGTTCTGATGTCAAATCCTTCTCAAGAGGGTCCAACCAGCAAGTTCCTCAAGCATTCACCCTTGAAGATAGATCTCCCAAGACAAAACTCTCTCAGTCACAAGTTTACACAAGATCAAAACACTTAACAACCTTCCTTAAGCTCTCTAACAATCCCACACTTGTCGCACCAGCTACCTATCAAGCTCACAACACTATCAACAACACTCCAAACACTATGAATTCCAAACTAGCAGCTCATAGCAATGGTGGAGGCTTAAATAGGAGAAGGAGTTTCCATGAATGGTGGGAAGATGAGCTTATCTCCAAGGAAGGTGGCTCAAATGACGAAACAAACATGCCAGAGAAGGGAGGGTGACATATACAAGGCCAACAACCAGGTCTGGAGTCATCTGGAAGGCCAGATGTTAGAAAAAACTCACCTAGACTGGATCATCGCAGGTACATAACTGTACTGGAGCACTGACATCGCTACTGCATAACAGAGAAAGTCATGTCAGCGCGATCAAATATAAGCAACAGTCGCGTTGTCTCATGGAATTCGACCATCGCGGGAATCACATGTACTTCCACGATGGCAGCGCGTTCGGTCTGTTTTGGAGCGCTCATCAGCACATTTATTTTTACTACAGTCGCGATGATGGAAAAACTTTGGCAAAGTGGGTCATTTGGCAACATCAGAGAGCATGAGCGTAAATGATTTGGACTCATGACACAGTAGGAAGACTGGTATGAAGGTAGTGACAAATTACTATGTAACAGATGCCCCCTAAAGCATGAATCCTGAGAGAGTGGGAGGGGCGAAATGATTTACGAAACTGACTGAACTGGAACACCACCAGGAAGAACCTGCACTTAAGTACAACTGATATCTCTGATAATCAATTACATGTAGTCTAGGCATGGGCGCAGCCATCCAAAAGACATACGAAATGGGTCTATGGTATGGACGCAACCACCCAGCTAATGAGACCATGATGATAATAAAGGTATGGTCGCAGCCATCCATGAAGACTCAGGTATGGGTGCAACCATCCATCAATGAGTCATGTAATGATCATAAAAACCCACAAAAACGCAACCTAGATCCCAATAGACAAAATCCAGGGTCTTGCGCTCCATCTCGACCCGAACAAAGTACAAGTCCAAGCATGCAAATATAGGAGTTGAAGTCGAACATGCAAGAACATCGTCTGATTACCATTCAATGATGAAAACTGTTAACAGACGCGAGAGGTACCACCAATAATGACAATGGTCCTCAAGGTACTATGGGTACAATCTACGGCGTGCGAATCAGTGAGCTGGCGTCGAACACCCATAGAATCATTCGATCGGAGGCCAATGATGAAAACCTCGCGTCGAACACAAAGAACCTGGCATTGAGGCATGCAAGGTCCAAGGCACCTGAAGGGAGTCTCTAGGTCAACTTCCTGGATAATGAACTAAAGTTGACATGAAGTGACCTTGATCGAAGGTGGGCCATAATGTTTCCCACATCATCGACACGAGAGAGAGAAGGATAAGATATTTTGCGTGAGGTATCAGAGGGATGTTGAGTATTATTGCAGAGGTCAACTTCTCTTGAACATGTCGGTGGCACGACAGTGGACTTGGCAGTATTTGACATTAAATGATCAGGGGTCATGGTGACAAGGCAATGAGCAGATGAGAGGTCAAACAGGATAACCCAAGCCCACGGAGGTAAGTGTAAAAACAAGATGAGATGTCCCCACCCAGACATGAATGCAGACAAGTGCCATGTTCAAGAGCGACATACTTCCGACACAACAATGATTGTGGTTCCATTTTTCCCACCATTGCTGGCGAGTACCCTGGTTATTTTTTTATGACAAGCTTGACAAGGATAGCATATGCTTGAAAGGCATCATTTCGACAGAATCCGATGTCATTAAGTTTTAACGAGTCTGACGAAGGAATAACTCGACGTCTTTTCCTATTTAGAGAGTCTGAAAAGACAGCAGAAAAGGAAACTCCAGGGGGGTCCTTTTTCATAAAGTTGTGTCTCTCGAGCCTGAAAAAGTATAAAACAATGCCCAAAAGAAATGCCTGACCATTATGATCGAGGAGTACTTTTCGTAAGTAGTAACTTCGACCTGAAAAAGTAAAAAAGCGGTCAGAAGTATGTCATTTCGTAGCCAATAACGAGTCTGAAACGACAAAAACCCGGTGATCTTTTTAAGTTTAAACGGACGAAAAAAGAGCTTAAAGATGACTGCCTCTCATTCACATTTAACGAGTGAAGAGGAATAACTCGACAATCTTTTCGTCTGTAAAAGGTCGGAAAAGAGCTGAAAGTAGACCTCCATTTTTATTCTCTTTAACGAGTCAAAAAGGGAAAAAAACTCGGCAATCTTTTCATATTTTACGAGTCAGAAAAGAGCTTAAAGGTGACTCGTCCTGGAGGAACGAGTGGTATAAAGGGCAGCAACTGGTTTCGGCAATGGTGGAACTACTCAAAACATGTAATGGTCAAGAGACTGGCTAACAAAACCACTCATAACTACGGTCCCTCAGGAAAGGTAAAACAAACAAGTGAAAGCATATGATCAGCCAAAGAGATGGTGGCGATGGAATGAAAACAACCAAGGCTCATCTAGCAGAAATTGGCAGATAAAGACAGCAATCACAAGATGTGAATTAGGTATGGGTTCATTTTTACACAAGCTTGAACCAGGGAGAACTCTACTTGGATTCAGTTTCATGTTTACACAAGCTTGAAATGACAAACTATGCGTGTTATAAGTTCGCATACCCCCAACATAATGACGCAAATCGAGGTACATGCCCCCCAAGCTTCATTGCATTCGACGAGGTGGATGGAATGAAGGTTCACATTCGAGATCTTGGAAAGACTCGACTTGTATTTTACGAGATCTTAATCAAAACACTCGATTTGGAAAGGGAGTTGTTTCATTTTTTGTATGAGGTTGACATAGTAAAAGAACTATCCTCATAACCCTTGTTTCATCTTTTTAACGAGCTTGACACAAGATCAGGAACTATGCTCGACCAGATCCAGTTTAATTTTTTAAGGAGCTTGACATAGGAAAGCGAACTATGCTCCGAACGAACTTCATCATAATGAACAAGAAGTCGTCACTTCCAAGAATGGTACTCCCGGTGGAAGGACATCATCTTGGAAGTCAGGACCCAATGCCCCCAGGACATTATGCACGACGACATCATCATGGGATACAAGCATGGGGTAGGTAGCCACGTAGTTGACCTGCGGTGGGGCAAACACAACTGGTGGGTAAAAACCAGGAGGGGGTGGCAGCTGCGCAGGAGGCACCGGGGGACTAAAGAACGATAATTGATCTATAGTCATGATTCTTCCGTTGTGTGGAAAGCAAACCACATGGAAAAGTGAAGAGACAAGGGCCCCCATGGCATAAACATAGTCACGGCCAAGGAGAAGACTGAAATCTAGAGCACCTTGGACAACCAGCACATCCATATAGATGGTTTTGCCTCCCAAAGTAATAGGAAATTTTGGGAGGACCCCTAGAGGTTGACTGGTTCCCCCGTCAAATGATAACAGATTCTGTGCGACCGGCCCAAGCTGCAGGGAACCTAAAGCTTGCCAAGTAGTGGGCGGCATAAGACTGACAGACGCACCTTCATCCAAAACAGTGCCAGGTACTGCTTTATCATAGGCAAGTACTGTAATCTGGAAAGGCACATGGGATGGAAGGCGAAAAGCAGTCAAGTGACTCCAGTCGAAGGAGATGGCCAAACTACTTGGTGGGGGAATCGTATGATTGCCCCCATGCTCTATAGGAACCGAAGAAGGACTTTCGGGAGCAGCTGGGATAGGAGAGTCATTTCTGGACTCAGGGGAATCTGAAGAGATGAGAAGAACATGGGCATGATGCTCTTCCGAAACAGAGTGATCGACGGATGGTGAGCTCGAGTCGACACTCTTTTCGACCAATGGTTGGTCCAGAACAGGTTGGCACAGCCTGGTTCGGGAAGAGGAGCCTGGACAAGAGAAGAATCTAAGTCAATCTCTTTGTCAACAGGGAGAGGGTATGAAGAGAGCCTCTAATAACCAATAGGAAGTTGGGGTGGAGAAGCTGTAAGACTTTCCAAAACAGTGGAAGCTTTATCCATGAGCGGACAAAGGTGAAGGGGATGATTGCCCTCACATAGTCGACAGAGGATTCGAATCTTCCCTTTCTTCTGAATGTTGCCAGATGATAGGATGGAATCACCATGAACTTCAGAGGACGATGAGGGACGAGCCGGATCGCGAGACCATACTTCAAGGATCCTGGAAATGCCAGGACAATCATGAAGAAGGTGGTCACCCTTGCACAATCTACAAGGAAATTTAACCTTCCGCGGAGGAGCAGAAGGTGGCTCGACTTGAGTTGTACTTTTAACCTCTCGCTTAGGAGACTTCTTCTTCTTCGTCTTCTTCTTCTTCTTCTTCTTAGCCACCTGGTTACTTGAATCCAGACTTTCGCCAGGCGAAGTAGAAGATGAGGACGGAGAAACAGGCGAAGAAGGGGAGAGTTCCACCTTAGAATCAACATGATGTTGTTCGGGTGGAGAAACTGATTGACCAACAGTTGAGACAGTAGGGACCAAAGAGGTTGAGAACAACCAAACAGGCAACCCAACAGCTAACCCAGGAAGGGACAACGTTGCCATGTAAGGAGCACCAACATTTCCAAAAGGAGGGAAATGACCAGGATTCCCATCAGAGGGGATGCCTGGGTTGGTAAACTCCGGAAAAGTTGCCATCACAAATGAGAAAGAACCCTACTCAAACTAACGCAAACAAGATCTAACCAGGTAAGTGTGAACGTGGCCGAATAAATTTTTAAGACACAAGGACATAACTTGACCTTTTCATTTTTAAAGAGTCGAGAAAAGGACAAAAGATGACTCTAGTCGCCTTTGAATGTTTAATGAGCCTGAAGTGACAAGTGCTCAGATGGACCTTTTCTTTTAGAGAGTCCAAAAAGGAACGAAAGTGACTACTCTGAAGAGCTAGGCAAAAAGGTTTACCAAACAAATCCGTAAAACTGCATATACACCTTGGCAGTCATATGAAAACCAAGGACTTTCCGTACGACAGTCAATCTTCCCGAATGTTGTGCTCAGTGCGTTACGGCTTGTAATGCGGCAGACACGGCTTCCTATGGATAAAGGATGATAACCTAGTGGGGTCTCCCCATATACTCGACGATACGTGGGAGCTCAAATCCGTGCTAGACCACTATTGTGTCACGGAAGGAAGAATCACCCAACCTTAAGTGAAACAAAAGTGACTAGGTTTAACGACGCCAGAGCACGTCTCTAGCCTAGACCTCTAAATAGTGTGTGTTATGTTCCAATGCGTTTTTAGGTTCATTCAGTTCATTTTAAGGTTGATCTTGTATTAGGTTACGGTTTTCAGGCCTTACTGTATGTAATCTCTCAAAATTGCCTAAATGCAAACTATATGCCAAAATACGTCATTCCATTCGATGAATGCTAGTTACGAGAGGGTTTGAGGGCTTTCACGCAAACGAAATGATCACAAAACAACAAATAGTTTCCCTAATGCAGCTAATGGAAATTCACAAACTTTTCTTCAAGATCACTAATCACTAATCAAAATGAAAATCTTCTAATTCTCATTAACTAATACAAAGCAAAAGAGATTTTTTTTTTGTTGATGGCAAAGTGCATTAAACAAACTTTGAGAAACGATAACAAACAAATGTGAAAAACCGGTTGACCCCAAACAATTGTGATCTGTGTCCAGGTAGTGAAAAGAAATAGAAACAATGTCAAGATTGGTTCAACAATGATCACTTAAACAACCAAGCAAAAGCAAGCCAAAAAGGAAGGCTCAATCAAACCAATAGCAAGTAGTAAACGAACCTTTTCAAACCAGTAACCAAGCAAAGCTGATCCAACAAACTTGGAATAATAAAACTAGGTCACAAAGCAAAAAGGCAAGATTCGCTCAACAAAACTCACAAGAGAGTGTTTCAACCTCCAGACAGTGAAGAACAAGTCACAAACCAGGTGAGAACAGCAGGGGATAGCAAGACCAACAGGTTCAGGAGGCAGAATTGAAGAAATTCAATTCTACAGGAATCAGCGCGGGTGATACACAGCAACAATGCGCTGATAAAGAACTACGCGTAGCAACAATGCGATGTCAACGCGGAAGTACACACCTTACCCACGATGGTCCGATTTACAGAACCGTCGCGACTGTTTGGTGTATTAATTCGATGAACAGGAGGTCACAGAAAGGGCTGCGCAATGACAGCGCGATTGTTTAATTATAAACCCCGATGATGTTCAAAAACAGCTACAATCAAGCCAAAAACTCCCAAACCAAGACAGTCAATTTTTAAACAAACAAGGTGCCAAACCAGGAAACCAAGAAACAGAGAACTAATCCCCAAATTTTGAAAAGAGACCAAAAACAAACTCAAGGAAAGAATGAACAAAAAGGGACAAAGGCCAGCTCCAAGCTGTTCAGTTCGTAAACCAAACTAGAGATTGATTGAAGTGGTGTTGATCTACTTCGCTAATGCAGAGCAACAACGTTTCGAAGGCTATCTGGTCGTGCTTCAGGCTCCGTCTAAAGTTTACAAGTCAAAAAACAAGGTAAACTCCCCAGTATGGTTGCCAAATTGTTGTGGAGGTAAATCCCCTCTGCGAACAGAGGCGATCCCTACTAGTCCAAATAAGGTCTAGTAACAATCAAACAATGCTAACACGCAGGTTCCTAATTGCAAATTAAAGACCGATGATGAGGGCCTACTTGGATTCCAATGCTAGTACTTGTAGAAGAGTCGTCGCTCCCATTCCTTTGCTCCAGCTAGTCATAATCCCCGCGATCCTCATGAACGGACAGCTGCACACGCAAAGAACGATATAAACACAAGCATAAAATCCAATAGATGCAACTATATATCAGTCAGAAGGGATATAACTCAATCACCATCATAAAGCCAATAAGAGTGGAACCATAATGATAGTCGTCTATTATTGATAAACAAAGAAGAATACAACCATAGTTCTGACGTCAAATCCTTCTCAAGAGGGTCCAGCCAGCAAGTTCCTCAAGCATTCACCCTTGAAGATAGATCTCCCAAGACAAAACTCTCTCACTCACAAGTTTACACACGATCAAAACACTTCACAACCTTCCTTAAGCTCTCTAACAATCCCACACTTGTCACACCAGCTACCTATCAAGCTCACAACACTATCAGCAACACTCCAATCACTATGAATTCCAAACTAGCAGCTCATAGCAATGGTGGAGGCTTAAATAGGAGGAGTCTCCATGAATGGTGGGAAGATGAGCTTATCTCCAAGGAAGGTGGCTCAAATGATGAAACAGACATGCCAGAGAAGGGAGGGTGACATATACAAGGCCAACAACCAGGTTTGGAGTCATCTGGAAGGCCGACTGTTAGAACAAACTTGCCCAGACTGGACCATCGCGGGTACATAACTGTACTGGAGCGCTAACATTGCTACTGCATAACGGAGAAAGTCATGTCAGCGTGATCAAATATAAGCAACAATCGCGTTGTCTCATGGAATTCGACCATCGCGGGAATCATGTGTACTTCCGCGATGGCAGCGCGTTCGGTCTATTTTGGAGTGCCCATCAGCGCGTTTATTTTTACAACAGTCGTGATGATGGAAAAAATTTGGCAAAGTGGGTCATTTGGCAACATCAGAGAGCATGAGCATAAATGATTTGGACTCATGACACAATAGGAAGACTGGTATGAAGGCAGTGACAAATTACTGTGTAACACACCTGACCTCTCTATCTTTGTGTAATGGGTGTGGACCCCTGTAAAAGTAAAAAAGGCGCAAGTACATTCTTAAAAGCTCACTTTGAGTCATTTCTGGAAGCTTCTAGAAGGAATCTTGAGGTGGCAAGTTCGCTCCTTTAAGGTTCATGCATCCCATACCTTAAGGAGCTAACCCCTTGATGTGAGCAGCTTATCCCTTTGAAGGAGGACTCTATCCCTTCATAGGTGGACCTGTAACCTCCTTCCGTTGCACTATAAAATGAAGCATTGGGCTAGTTACTTGAGAGGTGGAAAGCTGAAGATTTTTGAGGTGAAATGCTGCTAGAACTTAGTCTTCCTAATTGGGATTTTGTGAGGAAAGATTACATACCTTGTTGATCTCATTTGGAAGAGTGTGAGGCTTTTCAAAGTAGAGGAGATTCCTGTTTCGGACCCTAGGAGGAGCTTGTACGACATCAAGGCACTAAAGGTTGTAAAGTTCTTTTATATTCAAAGTTAATACAATCAAGTTTATTTTTCTCAATAAGCTGTGTTTTATGGTTTATTTCATGGACTCCTTGATCACCATGATGAATATGATTTATTATATTAGCTATGCAAGTGTTATTTGATGTGTGCTTGTTTGTGATTGCAGGTGCTCAAAAGGAAACCCTTTTGGACGTTTGAAGCATGGTTGCCACAAACTAGCATTGGACTTAAGGTAGGGTCTAAAACACCTCTTTAGTTTTTATTAATGAATCGTAATATGTTTAGAGAAAGGTAGATTTGCTTGTCCTGCTTGTTGCTAGATATCTGCTGATACTAGGGAGATCGGTCTTGTCTGTAAGAACAATTTATCTGGCCAATAGGCTTCCCACATTTAGAGCATCTGGGGTAAGACGGGACAATTATGAGCTTAATGGCTATGTACACCACACCATGTGCAAGGCTTGTGTTGGGTGCCAAATCTGCATATTTTTTCCCTCCATTTGTACTCTCTCTCACCCCTTTGTATCATTTATATTCACCAATCATTCTAAATGCATAAGGTAAACCCTCTTTGATTTCCTTCATAGAATGTTTAATTAATGAAGTAATAGTCATGGATATTTTGCCTATGCGAGTTACTAATTTTTCCATTTCCGTAGATCCGGTGGTCAAAGGTTACGAGTGCAAAACAAAAAAGTGATTCTGAGCTTCCATCATCATATCAGCAAGTGTTGTAACAACATAATGGATGCTGGGCCTATTCCAGACATTTCTTGTCTTTCTCTAACTAGTTGGCTATTGTAACGATTGTACAATGATAGACATTAGCTACCATATTAAGAGACAATTTTCTATGGATATTGTATAAGAAAGCTTTCAATGCTGTGGAAAGGAGTTATCCGTGCAAGAGATTGAGATTGTAATAGAATACTGTTAAATTAATTGTATGCAAGTTATTTTGTTGTTCTCTCTATAAGCTATGAATCCATCGCATCTTTGGTCAGAGATTTGGGCCCACTCTTCTGATCAGGTGCTGCATTATTTTCGTGTGTTGTTATTTCATGTGTTTTGAGCTAATTCAATTGTTGTTATAGTATTTAATTAATTACTATAAATGCTTTTTATAGTTTGCAATTTACTCTTATTACTGTCGTAGTGGTTCTTTTGTTAATTTTGTCATTAAATCTAAGATTGGTGATTGATTGTTCCATTGCTACCTACATATATTTTGTGTGTTACCATGAAAAAAAGTACACACCTGGATTAATAAATTAAATGTGGAAAGGGGTTGAGGGTATTCACACTCGGACACCAACATTTTTGCATCATTTCTAGGGAGGCTAACAAGGTTTAAGAACACGATATACATTGATATACGGATCAATCTCTCATCATAGGGAGGGAATTTATTACATTGCTTTGAGTCTTGAGTGTAGTGTTTTTTTTTTTTTTTTTTTTTTTTTTTTCTGTTTTGTTGATTCCTTGTAAACCAATCACTCATTCTAGGGAGGGAATTGTTACCCTACTCCATATCCTTAGCCTTAGCTGTTTTATTTGGGTTTTCTTTCGTTTTTTTTTTTTTAGGGGCCACTCTCTCATCCTTGGGAGGGAAAGAGTTTCCTCACCTTGCTCTAGTTCTTGAGTTTTAGTTTTCTTTCTGTTGATTTATGTTTTAAAATCATCCTCTCATCCTAGGGAGGGAAAAGAGTTTTTCACCCTGATCCAGGTCTTGAGTTGTGAAATTTTTAATGTTTTCTCTCCAATAAATGTTTGAACAAGGGTTCAAATAAGAGGGGTAGAGAAGGACCCCAAGGGAAAGGAAGGAAGGATTTGGGGAGGAATACCTATATCCATGAAATTATTACAAAAGTTGCATCAGAAGCCTCTTTGTGAGCTACTGCTAGGGTGATAGTTCACACAATATCCAAAGGACATTTTGTGGAACAACCTATATAGCCTCTAGGGGTGGAAATATCCCTTTCAATAGCTACATGAGAAGCAGGAAGTAGGGCATCAGAGAAATAATATACACTTCCTCTGGTATCAGGAAAGGAGGAGGTGGCCAGCAGAAGGTTAGAAGAAGAAATCCACTCAAGGATTGAAGAAGGAAACTTTAGAGGATTCTCTTCACCTCGCGATTAGGGGGAGTGTTATCGGGAAATCTAGTGTCTATGCATAGCTACTAGTCCCACTAAGGCTGGTAGCTACCTTAGAAACAAACAAACTAAAACCACTTTCATTTTCATTTATGAGAAGTAGATAAGAGGGGAAAGAAGGAGACCAACCTCTGTCTTGCGCTTGGTTCCTTGCTTGATTCCTCTCCCTTCTGATAGATCTTTGCCACTTGCTTCCTCGTTTACCCAGCTTCAAAGAGTACCTGTAGAATCAAAGAAGCATAACACTATCCAAGAACAGAGATCTACTATCATAAACAATATAGGACCAGATATATATTGACCACACAAATGCATATATCATCAATCATACAAGAATGTGGAGGAAAACTCGAATAGCTTTATTAATAATCAAGAATAGCAAAGAGAATTACAACCCATTGTTCTGACCCAGCATCATCCTCTCAGCAAGAAAGCCCTTCTTCACCTCATGAAAAGCTTAGATCACCCAACACTATGATGTTACACCAAGAAACCAACAGCACTTCCTTACAAGATACAAAATTCCAGCCTCTGGATCTCTGGGATGAGGGATCGAAATATAGATGTTTACAAGGGGGGTGAGTCAGCTTTTGAGATTTGATTAGTGTCCTCTCTCTAATAGTTCTTGATTCCACTTGGATATTGATGATCTCTCACTCATCCCTGGGCGAATGCAAAGAGGCAAGTGTCACAGGAGAAGTTTCTGGAAGATTCCATGATCCTCCACCTCACAAATTGACCCTGCCATTTGTCCACTCTCGACCATCGCACTCCATAGAAGGGCTTTTCAATATGTATCGCACCTCCCATGTGCATTTAGGTGGGATGCAGTGCACTTTGACCATGGAGCAGGTGAGATGGTCCAATTTTGACCATTTCTGAGTAGTTTTTCATGGAGAACTTCTGGGAGATGATGTAATCAGCTGACCTTGTTCTTTTAGGGGTTGGAACAACACTTTTAAGGGACTTAAAAGCCCTTGGTTTAGGGACATTTATGATTGGGGTTGTAGTGCCCAAAAATGTCTATAACAGTTGCCCCCTAAAGCATGAGGTTGTTAATCTTTTTTGATGTCGGGTGAAATGCTTTATCATGAGGATCCGAAGTTTTTTCAAGCTGGAAGGTGACCTCTAATAAGATACAATACAACACATTATCTTCATAATGTTTTCATGATCTAGCTGAGGCAGGCATTCCCATGCTCAACTTTATAAATTCATTTTCATGTACATAAGACAGACAATCGTCTGTGTGCAGACTGATGATTCTGGTAGAGCCATCATCCCTTGGATCAGATGATTATCTGTGCAGCAATGATGTACATTTGATGTCTTTATTTTCCTGAATATATATCACAGCCCAGATGGATGAAACTAGATCCGGGGTCTTCAATCTTGTTCAATATTCACTCAAAGTACAAGTCGATCCATGTGATAGATGTTCTAGAGTCGAACATGGAAAGACATTGCCTGATTGCCAGCGAATGACGTAGGTTGTTAACAAGCGCGAGAGGAATAACTGATAATAATGATGACCCTCAAGGTACTACAGTAAAATTCACGTGGTGTGAATAAGTGACTTGGCATCGAACACCACGCAAAATATTTCAGTCGAAGGCCATTGATGTAAACCTGTCGCCGGAAGTGAGAAACTTGCCATTGAGGCATGCAAGCTTCAAAGTACTGAAAGGGTTGCTCCTAGATCGACTTCCTGGATAATGAGCTGATGTCGACAAGAACTGATCTGTCGTAGGAGGGCCTTAGTGAATCCCACATCAATGACATGGAATGGAGCAAATGATTTTAATGGAGGTGAAAACGATCTGATGACATAAGATTTAGGGTGGTCGTCATGAAAGAATGGAGCGTAAATGTATTGCAGTGGATGAGACACAGGTGAATTCTCTGAGCAACTTCTCTTGAACATATCGGTGACACTCACATGATGGATTGGTAGCGTTAACCCCAAATATGGATGGTGTGATGGACCAATGGTGATATGACCAGTGAACGGAACAACCCAACCCGACTCGGATGCGGAGTGAAAGTGTCATGTTCAAGAGTGACTTTCTACCAGTAAAGTTTCTTCAAGTTTTCTTCCCAATTTTTCCCCAGTCATTGCTTGACCAGTACCTCTTTATTTTGTCAAGCTTGAGGAGGATAACAAATGCTTGTTCTATAATCTGCCCTTCGGGAAAACCCATTGCTATGTTTTAACGAGCCTAGCGATAGTGAAACTCGTTCTTGTCTGTATGGACATGTTTGTCGCTATTCGGTTTTAACGAGTTTAACGACAAAGATAACTCAGTCCTTTTCAATTTTAGAGAGTCTGAAAAATACGTAAAGAGAACTCCAATAATCCTTTTTCGTGATATAATCCCTTGAGTCCGAAAAAGTATAAAACGATACAAAAGGGATGAATTTTCGGTAATTTTAACAAGCTGAACAAAACAAGCGCTTGATCTTTTTGTGTAATAATCCCTCAAGTCCAAAAAGATTAAAATCTAAAGGAGGGATAGCACTTCCGGTCACTTTAACGAGCTGGCGAGGCCAATTACTTGGCAATCTTTTCATATTTTACGAGTCAGTTGAAAAGAGCTTAAAGGAGACTCGTTTTTTGAGGAACGAGTGATAAATTTGGGTAGCAGCTAATTCCAGGTGAGGTTTGGAATTTTCCAATCATAGCAGTGTCACAAGGATGGCTAACAAGATCACTCTTCGTAGCTGTTCCTCAAAAAGGGTAAACAATCAAATGGAGGTGAATGATCGGCCAATACAGAGTGGAGGTGATGATGAGAATAGGACCAAGGCTTCAAAGGTTGATGATAATGCATTCACGATGGTTATTTACCGGAAATTGGTTCATTTTTTAATGAGCTTAAACTCTGGGGGAACATTTGCTCATTGCTTATGTTTATTTTTTAACGAGCTTGAATTCCGCGTTAAAACTGCTCATTGCTTATGTTTATTTTTTAATGAGCTTGAATTCCGCATTAAAACTGCTTGATCCAATCGTATAATAAGGATGTCTCATTTAAAATGGCATTTTTTCAAAGCTTTGCCCCACATCCTTTCTTTGTGCAAGTTAGGAAATGATCAATCCTACGAGTTTAAAGGGTTAGAGGACGTACAAATTTAAAAAAATAAATGGTCGCTCTTTGCTTGCACACCAAAAGGTTTGAATTCCCCCAGGTATACCAAAAAATTTCCAGGTTACTAAAGATTGTTCTATCCATACTTCAGGGAAAACACTTCCTCGGTGATGTCTACCGAAATAAAAAATTGTGAGTGGCGCAACTATCTCCACTCACATAACTTTGACGAAGGAATCTTATTCCGGTGTAATTTCATAAACTAGTCATATATCCTTCACGAAAACCTACCCTATACCCAAGGTTTTCCTGTCGAAACAGGCCAGGGTGCACGCCCCGTGGGTTTCAGTCATGTCCTCCGAATCACTCGCGCTCATGTGGTGGACGGACTGGGGATTGATGAGACATTCCTTGTGTGAAAAGACCATTCAGGGATGGTATTTGACTATTTTCTATGTGTGAACCAGGGAATGAAAGCTGATCTACGAGCTTGACCACTCTTCCTTCATGCGGAAAACACATTACTCTAAAGAGTGAGGAGACTGTTGGAGAGGTAAATCCCCTCTATGGATAGAGGCGATCCCTACTAGCCCAGAATGGGTCTAGCAACAATCAATCAATGCTACTATGCAAGTTCCTAATTGCAAATAAGAGATAGGCAATGAACACCTACTTGAATTCCAACGCTATTGTTTTATGAAGAGATGTCATTCTCGCTCCTTCGCTTTGGCCGGTCACAATCTTCCACGATCCCCGTTGATAGATACCTGCACACACGAAGAGAAACACAAACACAAGCATGAAATCTAATAAATGCAATTATACATCAGTCAGAAAGGATGTAATTCACATTAACCATTACAAAGACAAATGAGAATGGAACCATAACAGTAGTCATCTATTATTAATCAATAACAGAGAAAGGTACAACCAAAGTTCTGACGTTGAGTCCTTCTCAAGAGGGTCCAGCCAGCAAGTCTCTTAAGAATTCACCCTTGGAAGTAGATCTCCCAAAACTAAAGCCCTCTCTCACACAAGCAATACTCACAACCTTCCTCAAGCTTCCTCTAGCAAATCCACACTTGTCACACCAACTACCTACTAGCAGCAGCACTCTAAGCACTATGAATTCCACACTATCCAAAAACTAGCTGCTCATGGCAATGGTGGAGGTTTAAATAGGAGAAGGAGTCTCCATGAATGGTGGGAGGATGAGCTTATCTCTAAGGAAGGTGGCTCAAATGACGAACAGACATGCCATAGAAGGTAGGGCGACATTCACAAGGCCAACAACCAGGTCTGGAGTCATCTGGAAGGCTGGCTGTTAGAACAAACTCGCCCAAACAGGATCAGCGTAGGTGCATAACTGGAATGGAGCGCTGACGTCGCATCTTAATAACGGAGCAGGCTGTGTCAGCGCGACTTAATACAATCATAGGATGCGTTGGCTTATGAAATTCGACCAGCGCGGAAAACCCGTGTGCTTCCGCGCTGGCAGCGCATCAGTTGCACTATCAGCCGCCAGTCAGCGTGGTTATTTTAATAACAGTCGCGCTGATGAAATAAACTTTGGCAAAGTGGGTCATTTGGCCAGTTTAGAGAGCATGAGCATGGTTATTTTGAATTCATGATACAGTAGGGAGACTAACAAGGAGACAGTGACAAATTACTGCGTAACAGATGCCCCCTAAAGCATGAAGCCCGAGAGAGTGGGAGGGGTGAAATGCTTTACAAAACTGCTGAACTGGAACACCACCAGGAAGAACCGGCATGTATGTACAACTGATATCTCGATTACATGTAGCCTAGGCATGGGCGCAGCCATCCAAAAGACATACGAAGAAGGTCCGTGGTATGGACGTAGCCACCCAGCTGAAGAGACCATGATGATAAGAAGGTATGGTCGCAGCCATCCCAAAGACTCAGGTATGGGCGCAGCCATCCATCAATGAGTCATGTAATAACAATCCACAAAATCGCAGCCTGGTTCACAACAGACAAAGACCAGGGTCTTGCGCTCCATCCCAACCCGAACAAAGTACAAGTCCAAGCATGTGAATACATGAGCTGAAGTCGAACATGCATGAACATCGTCTGATTACCAACCAATAATGAAAATTGTTAACAGACGCGAGAGGTACCACCAATAATGACAATGGTCCTCAAGGTACTTATAGGTACAATCCGCGGCGTGTGAATCAATGAGCTAGTGTTGAACACCCGCAGAATCATCCGATTGGAGGCCAATGATGAAAACCTCACATCAAACACGAAGAACCTGCCATTGAGGCATGCAGGCTCTAAGGCACCTGAAGGGAGTCTCTAGGTCACTTTCCTGGATAATGAGCTGAAGTCGACAGGAAGTAACCTTTGATCGAAGGTGGGCCATGATGTTTCCCACATCATCAACATGAGACAGAGAAGGATAAAAAGTTTTGTGTGAGACATCAGAGGGAGGTGGTATGCTTGCAGAGGCCAACTTCTCTTGAACATATCGGCGGCACGGCAGCGGATCTAGCAGTATCTGACATCAAATGAGCAGAGGTCATGGTGACAAGGCAATGAGCAGATGAGAGGTCAAATAGGATAACCCAAACCCATGGAGGCTAGTGTAAAACAAGATGAGAAATCCCCACCCAGACACGAATGCAGACGAGTGCCATGTTCAAGAGCGACATACTGCCGACACGACCATTATTACAGTTTCATTTTCCCCACCATTTCTGGCAGGTACCCCGATTATTTTTGGATGACAAGCTTGACGAGGATAGCATATGCTTGGAAGGCGTCATTTCGACGATGTCCGATGTCATTAAGTTTTAACGAGCCTGACAAAGGAAGAACTCGGCGTCTTTTCCTGTTTAGAGAGTCTGAAAAGACAGCGGAAAAGAAAACTCCAGGGGGGTCCTTTTTCGTAAAGTTGTGTCTCTCGAGCCCGAAAAAGTATAAAACAATGCTCGAAAGAACCGCCCGACCAGTATGATCGAGGAGTACTTTTCGTGAATAGTGACTTCGACCCGAAAAAGTAAAAAAGCGGTCGGAAGTACGTCGTTTTGGAGCCAATAACGAGTGCGAAACGACAAACACCCGGCAATCTTTTTAAGTTAAACGGTCGAAAAAAGAGCTTTAAAAGCGACCGCCTCTCGTTCCGTTTAACGAGTCGAGAGGGAACCCGGCCATCTTTTCTTGCTTTACGTCGGAAAAGAGCTTGAAGACGACGTTTTTTTTGGGACCAAGTGTACATAGAACCGTTGTGACCACGCCGATTACTAGAATCTGCACAAGAACACCACCCATGTAAACCTGTTCGACATGTTAAAAAACATAGTAAAACATGCATAAAAGCATAATATAGCGACATTAGCATGAAATCCATGGTAAAAACATGACAAAAACCCACATTTATAAAAACCATAGTCAATTATAAAATTTTTTACCATAAATAGGGGGGTAAAAGCCATTTTTTACCATTGTTACCATTTTGAGTTGTGGAGAACGTTGTGGAGCTGCGAGGTTGACGGAGCGATTTCCATCCCGTGCGGACACTATCCATCTGGCAGCTTGTTCCAGGTAGGTTCTCCTCTCCCTGCGCTTCATTTTGAGCCTTTTTTGCAGCATTTCCACGGTGGGGTTTGGCCATTTGGGCGAATTTTTTGAGCTTTGATGCGCTCTCGGTCAGCGCGGATTTCCCCATCGGGTCCGCGCTGATCGATTAATTCTACACACACCACCTCTCGGATTAGCGCGGAAAACACATGTGCTTCCGCTTTGACCCAAGGAAAAAACAAAGCGGCGCCATGATCAACGCGACTGTTTTAAAAACAGCCGCGCTAACGCCGTGAAATTTTATTTTTAAGAATTTGAACGTACAAACTTCAACGGTCAGGGCTCTAATATTTTTTCATGGTCATGCAGGACGCAATGGCGTTTGTTTGGCAAGAGAGAGCTCACGATAACGAAGATATAGCAGCTTATTCCAATGCGGATTGCCGAAATGCAATGCAGGCATGCGGGTTCCTGAAATTTTTTCTCACTCCACACCTGAGAGCACAACCTGATCTCCTCGAGCTCTTAATCAGAGCTTGGAACCCAGTTGACGGAAAATTCACAATCCGAGGCCGTGATATCGAGTTCGATGACACGGATATTTATTTTTTGACTGGGTTGTCACGCCGGGGCGAGATGCCCATTCTAGAGGGGCAACGGCCCAGTGGTGAGACCCTTGACCAGCTCATGGCTCGAGTGTGCCCACGGGCCGTTAGAACACGGAGTGGGAAGGTGCGTATTCCGACAGTGGATGACATCGTTCTTCGCACCATACTCTTCATGGTGACACGGGCAGCGGGTTGCTTGGCCAACCACGAGGCCTCGAAGACCCATCTACTACTAGCTCTCGAGTGTTTACAGCCCACCGTATTCAACTGGGCAGCAGTAGTAACGATCAGCATGAAGAGACAACTGAGCAACTGTCGACGCGAAGAGTCGAAGCAGTTCGCTTATGGGTCGCTCTTACTTCCGCTCATGCTGGAGCGGGTGCCGGCCTTACAACTACAGGACATGGTCGTGGATCCACCCAGAGGTCCCCGGGAGACGAGGGCCAGTCGATGGGGCCATGTCATGCCGCGCGGAGGTGGCGGCCACCCAGTGGCATGGGGTGTTTATTTTCGAGAGTGGCTGGATCGGCAGGTCATTTTCGTAGAGGACTGGCCATATGCCGGTATCGACTTCCGTGGTGATCCCGACATGCCACTGCCCGCGGGAGAGAATTGGGACGATGGAGGTGAGACACTTGATCTCTCTTTTTTTTTTATGTTTTTTAATTTTTGCATGTACATGTCTTGATGAATGCTATGATGTGCAGATGTGGGACCCACGAGACCCCTTGGTCTAGCCCCAGAGGCACGGAGAGAGGGACAGGGCGCTGGAGCCCTGGCCTTGGCTCCTCCAGGAGTCAACACACCGGAGATTGTGCTACAGAACCTTGAGGGTTTACTGGCAGGGGTGCCAGATTACCAGGGGATTGAGGAGGTCCCCATAGCATCTCAGATCCACACAGTGGGGGTGGAACCCAGGATGCACCGCCTTTTGAGGCGGGTGGCACGGGCAGTCGTGTGCTACAGAGAGCACAACCCACCATAGTAGACATCTAGGTTTTATTTCCACTGATGTTTTTTGAGAGACACGCGTCTCAGATGTACTGAGGACATCGGCCTTATTTCAGACATATACACTTATTTTTTAGCGCCTTAGTGCGCCACACGATATATATATATATATATATATATATATATATATATATATATATATATATATATATATATATATATATATATATATATATATATATATATATATATACCGATTTTGGATGGATCTTTTACATATGATGATGTTTTATATGCTATGAAAATGTCTAACACAAATGTGATCTAATGTATCAGTTGCACAACATGCGATCCATATATTTTCATTTTTTATGCAAGCTTAAAAGCACACATGCAAACACACATGCAAACTATGCTTGGAAAAGAATTTATTTACATATGCTTATTCTATGGTCTTATTATGCTTTCTATGTCTTCTTGTATGATTTTTATCTATTACGCAAATGTCTGTCTAACACATGGTTTGCCAATGCATCAGTTAACGTGTTTAATCGTCTCGGAATGTGTTGATATGTGATGTAATCAAAATTCCTTTCTAACAATCTTACACGTAAATACAACCTTAGAATGCGTTGGTCTCTAACGGAATATCGCCCGTTGAGTTGATGGACGACAAGTTGAGAGTCCAGGTTCACCACCAATGCACGAATGCCGAGATCAACTGCTTCGGCTAGTAATTCAATTACAGCACTGTATTCGGCAACATTGTTAGTGGTACGACCCAAGCACATGCCTTGAAGATCTAGCAACTCGCCGTGAGGATCATAGATCGCCCATGCCGCAGAAGACAAGTTGCAAGTGCTACGGCAGGCACCATCAGCGAAACCAACATAAGGTGCACTAGACATCTGCGCAAGAAGCAGAAAACACAATAAGAGGCAAACACACCTTCACACCAAAGCAAAACAAGAAATCATGCACACATAACACACTTGCTAAAAACACACGTATGTACAAACTAGGTGCACGAAATCATGCATAGTATTTTTTCAAATAGAGCCCGTTGTGGGGCTTGTCGAGAGGATTTCCTTCGTAGTCGATCAGCTCATATGCCCCCTTTTGCAGAACTCTCTTCACGATATAGGGGCCTAGCCACATGGATTCGAGTTTACCTGCCCCCAGCTTATCTTTAGCTTGATCATAGAGCAGTACTAGATCTCCCTCAACAAAGGAACGAGGTTGAATGGTATTGTCGAAGTGAGCCTTAACCCTCTTCTTCTGCGCTTCAATAGCTAGAGAAGCTAAGCGACGGGTCTCGTCTAGCCGTTCTAAATAAAGAAGCCGTTCCTCCACCGGAGTGGTGTTGGGAAGCAACTCGACAGCTAACTTTAACGAAGGAATCTCACACTCAACAGGAAGGGTGGCCTCCAGTCCATAAACAAGCTGAAAAGGGGTGAAACCGGTGGCGTCCTTCACAGAGGTCCGATAGGCCCACAAGGCGGGGAACAACATCAGATGCCAATTAGACTTGTGTGTACCCACGGTACGTTGGAGCATTGTGATCAAAACTTTGTTCACAGCTTCAACTTGGCCGTTGGATTGAGGGTAATACGGCGTCGAACTATCTTGACGCAAGCCTAGCTGGGTCGTTAGTTCCGTCATCATGTGATTACGGAAATGTTTTCCGTGATCCGTGACGATAGCCTGGCGGACTCTGAACCGAGTAATGACATGATTAAACAAAAAATGCGCCGCTGTGTAACCGTCTTCGTTCAATGTAGGCATCGCTTCGGCCCATTTGGTGAAATAATCCACGGCAACGATGATATACCCATGCCCCCCGGCCGAACGAGGGTTATAGGACGTATAATCGATGCCCCATTTGGAAAATGGACCTACGGTAACAACAGGGTGCAGTGGTGCAGGAGGTGCACGCATTTTCCGGTGGTAGATCTGACATTCATGACATGCACGGACGGCAAAGATGCAATCTTTGAAGATAGAAGGCCAGAAATAACCAGCACGGAGGATTTTCTGGGCGGTGGCATATCTGGACATGTGGCCGCCACAAGCACTAGAGTGGCAGTCATTCAACACCCGCTCAGCCTCCTCGAGAGTCAAACATCGGCGGAGAATAGAATCAACGCCGAGGCGGTACAGGGTATCGCCAATAATGCGATAGGGTTGAGATTGGTGACGAATCCTCCGTCGAGCGTCTTTCGATACGTTGGAACGGAAGGAAGACGTCTGCAAATATACGATGATGTCCCCATACCAAGGGTCGAGGGTGCTGATTAGAAACAATGTTTCATCCGGGATATGCTCTTCCGAACGAGATGGTGCAGAAGGAGATGGCAAAGAATAGAGCAATTCGGCAAAGACCAGAGACTTCTTAGACTTGCCAGCAGTAAATTCCAAGTCAAACTCTTGTAGGATTACGATCCATTTCGAGTACTTGCCCCCCAGCAGCTGACGCGACAAGATGTACGTCATTGGGTTGCAGTCGGAAATCACGGTCGTAGTGCGCAACAGGATATAGTGACGGAATCGTTGGACGGCGCAGACAGCTGCCAATGCCAACTTCTCGACATAAGCGTAGCGAGTTTCCGTATCCAAGAGATTGCGACTAAGGTAATAGATAACGTGCTCATTGCCATCATCATCATCCTGCACCAGAACCATGCCGATGGTGGTGTCAGCGACAGCTAGATAGAGAGTATAATCACGGTGGTAGTTCGGAGGTCTTAAGAGTGGAGCCGAGACGAGGTCCTTGAGTCGCTCGAAAGACTCCTGGGTGATGGCATCCCAACGAAAGGGTGTGTCTCACTTTAATAACTGTGTGAAACCCTTATCCACCTCGGCATAATTCGGAATGAATCGTCTAAGGAAATTCGCTTTGCCCTGCAAGCTCTGCAATTGCTGCAAAGAGGCAGGGGGAGGAAGATTCAAGATGGCCTCAACTTTGAGGGGATCCAGATGGATGCCTTCTCAGGAGACGATGAACCCGAGCAGTCAGCCTGATTCTACGCAGAAGACACACTTATGAGGATTAAGCCTAATGCAGTAGTGTCGACAGCGGAGAAAAATATCGCGAAGATGAGAGGGATGGTCCTGACGCTTAGCTGAATGAGCTGGGAGGTCATCCAGATAAGGTTGTACAATGTGACGAATGTCATGAAAGGCATAAGACATTGCACGTTGAAATGTAGCACCGACATTCTTTAGACCGAAAGGAAGCTTCTTATAGGCGAAGGTGCCCCAAGGACAAATAAAAGTCGTCTTATGCTGGTCCGTGGGTGCAATGTTGATCTGGTTATAGCCAGAGAAGCCGTCCATAAACGAGTAAATTTCACTTCCTGCGCACTCGTCGATAAGCTGATCGATGAAGGGCGTAGGGAAGTTATCCTTCGGACAGGCACGATTGATATCACGGTAGTCAACACAGACCCAGATAGTGCCCCGCTTTTTATTCATAGGGACTATATTAGACACCCAATCCGTAAGGGGAATGGGGTAAATGAAAACAGCTTTAAGAAGCTTTTTGACTTCGGTCTTGATGGCTGCAGCCTTTTGGGGGTGCACAGGGCGTAAGCGCTGACGAACAGGCTTAGCAATTGGATATGTAGGTATTTCGTGCACCACTATACTAGGGTCGATGCCGGGCATTTCCTCATAGGACCATGCGAAGACATCACGAAATTCGCGAAACAGAGCAGTGTAGAGTTGAACTTCCTCTGGAGTGCAAGTGACTCCGATATGAATGTGCTCGACAATCCCTGGTTTGACAGAGATGTCGATCGGTTGGGTTTGCATGATGTTTCCCATATTTCCCTCTGAAGACACTTTATAAAGCTGAATGGGTGTTTGGAGGGGCGGGGATGGGACACACGAAGCAAACCGCTCGAGACATGCGGTCATTTCCGGATGGGGAGGGAGAAACGAAGAGCGGTGGTGGTGATCGGACCAAGGGAGCTCTTCGAGAGACATTGTCTCTATGATGGCTTCATCGGAAGGAAATATTTCCTTCAGTGGGTCCGAAGTAGCCTCATCTCCTAGCCAAGGGAAATGAACATATGAATCGGGAACACTGCTCGGGAGAGCAGGTTCATCAGGGGGAGCCGATGCAGCAACAATCTCGATATAGTTGAGTTCGGCAGGACTCAACGGCATCATATCACCCCAAGAGTCTTCCTGATTAGCAGGAGGAAGAACCCACGGATCAGAGCGTACAGAGATCATATTAATAGGGGCGAGGTTCGGAGGTGGGAGGGGAAAGACTCCCATTAAAGTGGGATCTTTGAAAAGTCCGGCACCCACGCTCTCGAGTGACTTAGAGGTATGCTCCACGAATGACACATTACCTTCAGAAGAAGAGGCGAAGAAGGAGAGCTGGTCCATCGTGACAATCTTCCCCTGGTGAGGGAAACGAATGACACGGAACAGGGAGGAAGCCACGGCTTGCATGGCGTATGTCCAGCTCCGTCCGAGGAGGAGGTTGTAGGTAAGATTGGCGTCAACAACTTCGACCTCCACTTCTACGGTCTTTCCTTCCAAAGAGATGGGCAAGCGTTGGAGGATACCGTAAGGACGGGACTCTCTTCCATCGAAAGCTTCTAACGTCGTAGGAGACTGACTCAAACTAGGGGAACCAATAGCCTTCCAGCAAGCAACGGACATGATGCAGGTTGAGGCACCTTCATCAATAACCGTACGATGAATCATTTTGCTATTGATGATGACCTGTATAAGGAAAGCGACTTGGTGAGGCAGTCTCTGTGTAAAACCCTCGAGATCAAAAGAAATCAAATCTGAATCCGCCGGGTCGATGCCACCAATAGCTGATAGCAAGGACTTCCTCTGGGAGGGGCAGCTCTGGAGGACTTCTAGAGCGGACATAGCAGACGGAGCCTGAGCTAAGTCCTCAACAATGCTATAATGCTGGGCAGCACGAGCATTAGGGTTGTAAGACGACTTCTTGAGTACACCTTTTGGAGGGGGTCGGGGGATCGTCTCAGCGCTGGGCTTTTCGATGTGGAGAGGACCAGAACTAGACGAAGGAGCGCTGGAGGGAACCTCCGGCTCTTTCCCGGCATGAGATGGATAGTCTTTCGCTCAAGTTGAAACATGGATGGGAATCGTTCCAGCCATGAACACTTGAGAACCGAACGAGGAAGAGGGTTGAGACGGGTCTGCCACCATTTGAGTCTGTTGGGAAGGGAAAGGCTCTTTAAGCACGGCAGGAATCCCAGGAGCACCTTTCAATAACCGACTAACTTCGGACCGCCTTGGGCAGTCCTTAGTGTAGTGATCCTCATCACAGATGAGACAAGGATACTTAGGTTTTCGTTTAGCTCCTTCCTCGGGTGAAGGCTTAGGGGAATCCTGCTTGGGCTGTCCAGATTTATCTTTAGCTTTCCCTTTCTTTTTCCCTTTTGAGGATTTATCTGCCGCGGTGGACTGAACGACGTTTACCTCGGAGGTACTTCCAGGATTATATTGGCCCTGAGGAGCATTTCCATTAGAAGCGTTCTGTTTTTGCTTCCCAGGGTTTGCGGCCGATTTCTTCGATGATGAATTTACAGAGCCAATGACTCCATCAACAGATGGTTTGGGCAGAGCCTTGGGCTGTCCAGGCCTCGGGGCGTCTGGCAAATAATCATATAGAGTACTCGACTGAGAGTATACTAAGTCTAGGTACTGAGCTCGCGCGATCGCTTGCTCTTCAGTTACACAAGCTCCCATGGCGATGTCTCGTGCAATCGCAGGGACAAAGGAAGTTGTGAACCAATCGGTCAGGAGTTGATCAGGAATCCAAAATTTGTTCAAGCGACGACGCCTCCTCCATTCATGTATATGATCAGATATATGGGTCGCCGTGTCCTGTTTGAGAGACGTGAGGATATGTGTCCCCGTCTCGTACCGAATGGGTAACTGAAAATGAGTTAAGAACGCCATAGCCAGCGAGTTGAAATCTTGAAACCTGTCGCGATTCAGCTCAATGTACCACTTAGCGGCTGAGCCGGTGAGAGTTCTTTGAAAGAGGCGGAGCCGGATAGAGTCATCAAGCCATGAGTTCGATGAACACCAGAGGTGATAGGTCATGACATGGGCTTGAGGATCTTCACCAGCTTTGCCATCAAATTTTGGACAATCACCGGGTATTTTAGTTGGAACTGGTGGCCAATACGGATTATGCAGAATGGGATCATTCGTCAACTTGGACACATCCGGAAGTTCCAACGTCGCTAAGAATGGCAACTGAGGGTTAAAGGACATTTGTGGCTGTGGAAGCGGGGCGGTACCAGGGTTCCAACCAGGTGGTGGTTGCCCCCATGGACTCTGTCCAGATGGACCTGGCCCAAAAGGGCCTGGCCCATAGGGACCTTGCCCGTAGGGGTTCTGTCCATACGGATTCTGTCCATATGCAGACAGTTGTCCCTGGGTCTGCCCCCCAGCACCCCATGTATTAGCAACTTGACCCGCAGGTGCAGCATACTGATAATTTTGGTAAGGAGTGACCTGCATCTGTTGATAATTTTGATAAGGGGTAAACTGAGTTTGCCCCTGGGGTTGCTGGTAGCCATACATTTGCTGGGCTCCATACTGAGCCTGATAAGAAGGCTGCGCTTGGTAGGAAGGTTGGGGCCGTGGCCCGCCTTGCATTTGATAACCCGTTTGAGTTTGGGGCCCAGAATAATGTCCTTGAACTGGCTGGGCTTGGATCATCTGGCCGGAAGGTTGGCCTGGTTGAGTTTGGGATAGACCTGTTTGCCCAGAAGGACGTACTTGCTGGGTGCCAGGTTGTCCTTGAGCAACCAAGGGTTGTCCTTGCGGAACAGATGGCCGAGCAGGCTGGACGGCTGGTTGACCTTGCGGTTGGCCAGCCTGTCCAGATGGATGATTAGGGCGGACAGTGGGTTGGCCTTGCTGCATAGAAGGCTGGCCCGTTTGTCCGGAAGGTTGTACTGGCTGAGCAGTGGGTTGGCCCTGTTGTACGTAGGGTTGCCCCCCTTGCCCAGGAGGATGCATGGACTGAGCAGTGGGTTGGCCCTGCTGTACGTAGGGTTGCCCCCCTTGCCCAGAAGGATGACTAGACTGAGCAGTGGGTTGGCCCTGCTGCACGTAGGGTTGCCCCCCTTGCCCAGAAGGATACCCCTGTTGGACTGCTGGTTGACCTTGAGGAATATAATTTTGCCCAGCTTGTCCAGCGGGATAACCCTGCTGGAGACCAGGTTGGCCTTGTTGGATGTAAGGCTGTCCTGGTTGTCCAGACGGGTAACCTTGTTGGGTACCAGGTTGCCCTGGATAACCAGAAGGTTGACTCTGATAGGAAAATTATGGACCACCAATGGCCGAAGTTTGTCCCGGGTAGGCTTGTCCTTGCGGGCCCCCAGATTGTCCTGGGTAAGACTAGCCATAAAGTGGTTGCCCTTGTGGGGCTTGCACATAAGGTGGCTGGCCTAGATTAGGTGGTCCTTGAGGCTGTCCAGGAATTGCCTGGCCCCCATGAAAAGAATGAGTACCGGCGTCCCAAGTGATGGATAATGGTACCGAGACTTCAACGAAAGGTTGAAGAGGCGTGGTTTGAGTAAACTAGAGGTACTGGCCGGTAGAATCATAATAAAAGAGTGGACTTTGCGTATTTGGGTCCACAATGGGTTTCCCATGGGCATCATACGGCCCCCCTCCTGGAACAGGACCAGAAGAGGGTTGAGCACTTTGTGCAGGGTCGATGACTCCAGACGAAAGTTTCGGCTGGCCATTACTCACTTGACCGTGAGAGGAACCAGCACCAGGGTTTGTAGATGAAGACGCTGTCACGGCACTTACGACCAGAGTTGAGTATGCTACACAAACAGTTGGAATCGTGGGAACTGAGGTAACAGGTGCAGTATGGGGTTGTGAAACAAAAGGTCCCGTGGTGGGAGTGATCTGAGGATCCCACATAGTCGTAGTAGGCATCCTGGTAGCTATTCTATCCCTCATCGACTGATATCGTGGGGGGAGTGGAGAAGTAGCTAGAATGGGAGTTTCAATATTCGACACCACGGGTGTCTCACTTGCGCTGGGAGATGTCTCATCCATGTGGGAAGTAAACATTGGAGACGAAAAAGCTGGAGGGGTAACAGGAATATCGTCCTCGTCAGGCTCCCAGATAGGGTTCCAATCTTCTTCGTAATCCTCGTCGCCCGGGGCACGTACGTTGATAGGTTGGATACTCGGGATAACAGGAAGAGTATCGCTTACAACTGGTACCTCAGGAGCAACAGAAGATGGAGAACCTTGATCACTTGGACCAGGAGTTGACGGGTCAGCCAAGATGACAAACCCCACACAAAACCTAAAGGAAACTAACGATAAAGACCCTACTCAAGCTAACGCACACAAGAACTAACCAGGTAATGTTATCGTGGCCGAATAAATTTTTAAGACACAGGAACTAAACTTGACCTTTTCATGTTTCAAGAGTCGAGAAAAGGATGAAAAGATGACTCTAGTCTCCTTCGAATGTTTAATGAGCACGAAGTGACAAGACGCTCACTGACACCTTTTCTTTAAGGGGGTCCGAAAAGGATCAAAAGTGACTGCTCCGGAGATTCTAGGCAAAGGGTTTACCAAGCAATCCGTAAAACTGCTTATACACCTTGGCAATCGTATGAGAACCAAGGACTTTCCGTACTGCAGTCAATCTTCCCGAATGCTGTGTTCGGTGCGTTACGGTTCGCAGGGCGGCAGACTCGGCTTCCTATGGATCAAGGATAAAAGCCTAGTGGGGTCTCCCTATATACGCGACGGTACGTGGGAGCACAGTCCGTGTTAGACCACTATCGAGTAACAGAAGCATTTCTATCTATTTGATCTTGTTATTCTTGGGTTATTGCTATTATCTTATATTCTTGGGTTAGATCTACAACAATTGGTATCAGAGCTACAACAAGTGGTATCAGCGCACTTTCTTGGGCACAAAAGTGGAGATTTTTTTTTTTTTTTTTTGCAGGTTTTGGGGGCGGCGACTTTGCAGGTCAGATCTGTACATTTTGGTGCAAGATCTATAAAACATAATTACAGATCTGGATTCTTTGTGCAAAAATAGTCGAATTCAAAAAAAAAATCAGTTGAATCGGAGTCCGGATGAAGGAGATATCACTGATCTAAAAAATCAGTGGGGTTGCAGACAATTTTCAGGGCAGCGAGTTTGTGGGGCATATCTAGACGTCCTGGTACAATATCTGCAAAATCTAATTGCAGATATGGATTCTTTGGGAAAAAATACCCAACTTCAAAAAAAAATCAGTTGAATCGGAGTCCGGATGAGGGAGATATCGCTGATTTAAAATCAGCTCTTTTTTTCAGAAATTTTGGGTGACGGCGGGAGAATAGCAGCGCAGATCTGAAATTCCAGTGTCTGAATCAGGATTTCTATCACATGAGCAGATGCAGAATAGTTGTTCCATTTCCAAAAACAGGTTATAATAGAGATTCTGAGCAATATTGACGAAACTGTGACATTTTCAAATTTTCGCCAAGTAACTGAATTTTTTCCCAAACCATTCATGGCTTCTAGCAAGGTTCCATACTTTACCGGAAAGGATGATGGTCCTACTATTGAAGAATACATAAAACACCAGAAGTGGGCATGGGAAAAAAATTGGAGGAATTCATGGTGGTATGGTTTCAAAGATGAGGCTCACAAATGGTATCTCTCACTTGATAACAAACAGTTGACCAAACTCTCAGATGCAGAATTTGAAAAAGTACTTTTAGACAAATGGTCTCGTGCTAGAAAAAAGGAGAATGAGCCACGTAAAGGGTTATTTCCTACTGGTATATCCTTATTGCAGGTTCATGGATTGATTCAGAAGGAGAAAATCATTGTATCTATAAATCCGAGTTGCAAGCAAAATCTCATAAATGTCAATTTGGCAAAAAAATTGCAAGTCCCAGCAAAACAAATTGCACATACACAGGATGATGATAAGGATGTTCAAATCTATAAGGATTTGAAGCTTTCTATGGATAAGTATGTGTTTCATGGTGATTTTTATGCTTCAAAGATGGATAATATGGATGTTGTTTTGGGATATCCTTGGATGGAATCCGTGGGTACTATCAATATTAATGTGCAGAAGAAATTCCTGAAGCTATGGTATAAAAAGAAGAAAATTACATTACAGGATATTTCCATCCATAAACAGGTGGAGCACATGGAGGCTGAAGCAGAAGATGTTCAAGGGACTGACATATCAGATGATGAGCATTTGATGATCGACAATCAAACACAACAGAGGCTGCAGAAGAAAAGGTTACATGTGATGATACATCAGAGGAGGGCTCAGTGGTTGAAGTCATATTGAAAAAGAAGACACCACAACAGGCACCACAGCAGGGAGAAGTCAAGCAAAAGCCATCGTGGGTTAAAACTTCAACATATCATCACCCACATCACCCCGCAAGACAACCATCATGGAAACCAAGTAGTCACATGATGGATAGAAAGGAGAGACAATCCACCTACTACACATCAACACAGAAGAGTTGCCACGGCCAACTTCCATCTCAAGCAAGTGAGGCACCAGCGAGATCGAGGGTTCACCTTTCTCTTGGATGGCTAGATGCATGTGCATGGTATCAGTGGACTACTCTTTTGAGTAGATCTTATTATTTATGTTCTTCACATGTTTCGGGGACGAAACATGTTTAGGGGGGTGGAATGTTATGTACCTAGGGGGGATAATATGGGGTACCAAGGGAGGTACCCAAGGTAATAATGTAATAATGGGATGGGCCATAGTAATAAATAAGGTGGTTAACCCATGTCATGTAAGGGACCACAAGTAGTTAATAATAATGTAATGGGCCCATGGTATTAGTTGATGGTATAAGGAAACCATGGTAATGATGCATGGTATTGTATGTATGAGGCTTATATAGAGGCTAGAGACTCCACATGGAGAGATATGAATATGAAGAGAAGTATTCTTGTATGAACAGGCATATGGCTTGTGGAGTGTTCTCCTTCCTTAAGGAGTGAATGTATGGTGTTGCCCTACCATAAGGGTTTTGATAATAAAGTATCATTTCATATTATTTCTGGGTTTCTTTGCATTATCTTATACTTTTATATCAGATCTATAATATTCTGGGTTAGATCTATAACAATTGGTATCAGAGTTACAACAATTGGTATCAAAGCTACAACAATTGGTATCAGAGCTACAACAAGTGGTATCAGAGCTACAACAAGCACAGTCTGTGTTAGACCACTATCGGGTCACAGAAGGAGGAATCACCCAACCGTAATGTGAAACAATAGTGACTATGTTTAAAGATGCCAGAACACGTCTCTAACCTAGACCTCTAGATGTTTGCGTTAAGTTCCAATGCGTTTTTAGGTTTATTCAGTTTATTTTATGGTTGATCTTGAATTAAGTTTCGGTTTCAGGCCTTATCGTGTGATCTCTCACAATTACCTAGATGCAAACTACATGCCAAAGAATACCATTTCGTTCGATGAATTCTAACTATGAGAGGGTTAAGAGTTTTCAATCAAAGAAAATGAACTCAACCAATCAAATAATCTAATGCAGCTAATAACAAAGAAATGAAATTTTTCTTTTGAGAACACAAATCAATGAAATGCTCTTCTTTTCATTAACTATTGAATGCAAAAGACATTAGTTTGATTTCTTTTTCTATGGCACTGTGCATTTAAAATGAATTTTGAGAGACAACAACACCGAGTAAAGAGAAATAAAATCACTCAATGAAAAACACAACAAGTGTGAAAAGAGCTGATTGAACCCAAGTAGCTGTGATCCGTGTCTGGGTAGTGAGAAGTAATTGAAACAATCCGAGGACTGGTTCAATGACAATCGCCTAAACAACCAAGCAAAGAAAGCAAAAAGAGGAAGGTTTCCGCAATAGCAAAGGCAAGTAGCAGCGAATCTTCTTGAACGAGTGATAAAACAAGGTCAATCCAGTGAAAACGGGATGATGGCACTAGGTCACAGGACACAAAACAAGATTCGTCCGACAAGACTTTGCAAGCAAGTGCTTCACAATTCAAACAATAAAAATCAAGTCATAAACCAGGTAGAAAGAGTAGGAGATAGTCAAACCAACAGGCTCAGGAGGCCAAATTGAAACAAGTTCAATTCTACAGGATCAGCGCGGGTAACACTCAACAACAATGCACTTACCAGAAGTCACGCGTAGCAACAAAGCGCTGTCAGCGCGGAAGCACACGACTTAAGCGCGCTGGTTCGATTTCAGAACCGTCGTGACTGTTTTACGTACAAGCATGATGACCACGGAGTCAAAGAGACAGCTATGCGCTGTCAGCGCAACTGTTTTGATATAAACCGCGTTGAGGCTAAAAAACAGGCAGAATCAAGCCAAAAACTCCCAAACCAAGGCAAGAACTCTTTAAACAATTAAGACACCTCCCAGACTGAACCAGGAAGTCTAAAAGCAGAGAACTAATCCCCAATTTTTGAAAAGAGAGTAACAATCAAACTCAAAACAAGAATGAACAAAAAGAGGCAAAGGCCAGCTCCCCAGCAGAGTCGCCAAATTGTTGGAGAGGTAAATCCCCTCTACGGATAGAGGCGATCCCTACAAGCCCAGAATGGGTCTAGCAACAATCAATCAATGCTACTGTGCAAGTTCCTAATTGCAAATAAGAGATAGGTAATGAACACCTACTTGGATTCCAACGCTATTGTTTGATGAAGAGATGTCGTTCTCACTCCTTCGCTTTGGCCGGTCATAATCTTCCACGATCCCCGTAGATAGATACCTGCACACACGAAGAGAAACACAAACACAAGCGTGAAATCTAATAAATGCAATTATACATCAGTCAGAAAGGATGTAATTCACATTAACCATTACAAAGACAAATGAGAATGGAACCATAACAGTAGTCATCTATTATTAATCAATAACAGAGAAAGGTACAACCAAAGTTCTGACGTTGAGTCCTTCTCAAGAGGGTCCAACCAGCAAGTCTCTTAAGCATTCACCCTTGGAAGTAGATCTCCCAAAACTAAAGCCCTCTCTCACACAAGCAATACTCACAACCTTCCTTAAGCTTCCTCTAGCAAATCCACACTTGTCACACCAACTACCTAATAGCAGCAGCACTCTAAGCACTATGAATTCCACACTATCCAAAAACTAGCTGCTCATGGCAATGGTGGAGGTTTAAATAGGAGAAGGAGTCTCCATGAATGGTGGGAGGATCAGCTTATCTCCAAGGAAGGTGGCTCAAATGACAAACAGACATTCCATACAAGGTAGGGCGACATTCACAAGGCCAAAAACTAGGTCTGGAGTCATCTGGAAGGCTGGTTGTTAGAACAAACTCGCCCAAACAGGATCAGCGCGGGTGCATAACTGGACTGGAGCGTCGATGTCGCATCTTAATAACGGAGCAGGCTGTGTCAACGTGACTTAATACAATCATAGGATGTGCTGGCTTATGAAATTCGACCAGCGCGGAAAACCCGTTTGCTTCCGCGCTGGCAGCACATCAGTTGCACTATCAGCCGCCAGTCAGCGCAGTTATTTTAATAACAGTCGTGCTGATGAAATGAACTTTGGCAAAGTGGGTCATTTGGCCAGTTTAGAGAGCATGAGCATGGTTATTTTGAATTCATGATACAGTAGGGAGACTGACAAGGAGACAGTGACAAATTACTGCGTAACAGAGACAATGGCTCCCATGCAATAAATATAGTCGCATCCAAGGAGTAAATTATAATCCAGGGGTCCCTGGACTACCATTATGTTCATCTGAACAGTTTTCCTTCTCAATGTTATCGGCACATTGGGAAGGATCCCTAACGGTCGACTGGTTCCTTTGTCAAAGCCTGTTAGATTTCTCATTTCAGGAAAAAGCGATGACGAACCAAGCGCTTTCCAAGCAGTTGAGCAAAGGATACTCACAGAAGCCCCTTCATCTATGATGGTACTGGCCATGACCATTCTATATATTTGAGCAATGATTCGAAATGGTACACTAGCCGGTAAACGGGGTCTGCCTAGCAGATTCCAATTGAAGGAAACAACTAGGTTGCTTGGAGGTGGGACCAAAGAGACGACCGGATACGACTCTGACGAACTTCCTTCCTGCGGTAAAGGAATGGGTAGACTACCCCCATGTTCATCGGAGTCTGTGCTTACGAAGAGAATTTGGACGGTGTCGTTCTTGTTCTCTCTGGTGACAGTATCATCTGAAGATGGATCCTCTAAAGGCAAGACCGGGTCAACTGCCGCCTTAATCTTTTGACTTTCGTCTAGTGTGGATTCAGATGGTTTATCTTCAATGATAGACGCTTCGGCCGACCACAATGGCGTGTCAGCCGGATTTTCAACTAGTGACGGGCTCAGCAAGAGTTTCTTATATCCAGGAGGAAGTCGTAACGGTGAAACCGGACGGTCGTCCAAAACTATTTTAGCCTCATCTAAGAAGGGACAACGGTGGACTGCGTGATCGCCTTCACACAGTATACAAGGAAATTTACATTTTCCTTTTTGTCCAGGGGCTTCACTTTCACTAGTTGACGGTGTATTTTCAACATGATCATTAGAGGTTCATGACACCGGATTGTGCAAACGAGGAGACCAGTCCCTTAAGATCCGAGGGATGCAAGGAAAATCTCGATGATAGTGGTCTCCTTTGCAAATGACACATGGCGATTTACGCCTGGATGGTGCAGTGTGTGGATTTTCGCTAGACGATGCTTATTTTCCCTTTTTCGCCTTTGGTTCCTTCTTCTTCTTCTCTTTCTTCTTCTTCTCCTTCTTCTTCTCGGTTACTTGATTTTTGGCTTTACCAGCTTCATCAAGCGAAGAGGAAGGAGGAGAGGGAGAATTGGACGAACTAGAAGGTTGGGGGGTAACTCTGGTATCGTTTAGTTGCTGATTTGATTGTTCAGGAATCATGGTGTTCTGAACGACAGAGGTCGAGAAGAGCCATACAAGCAAGCCGATTGTCAATCCTGGAAGCAATAATGTGGCCATATGGGGTGCACCAATATCTCCCCAAGAGGTGAAAGGACTAGGATTTCCTCCAAGGGGGAATCCTTGATTGGTGGACTCCATTTTTCTCAACCTAAGACCAACGTAGGAAAGGTGATGTTTATTCTGATTAAAATAAATTTTAGATGCTTTGACACAACTTGTTTTCTCAATTTTTAAGAGTCGAGAAAAAAAAAAAAGATGACTCTAGTCGCCTTCGATTTTTAATGAGCTTTGTTGTGGAGGTAAATCCCATCTGCGGATAGAGGTGATCCCTACTAGCCCAAATGGGGTCTAGCAACAATCAAACAATGCTAACACGTAGGTTCCTAATTGAAAATCAAAGACTGATGATGAGGGCCTACCTGGATTCCAACGCTAATATTTGTAGAAGAGTCGTCGCTCCCGTTCCTTTGCTCCAGCTAGTCACAATCCCCATGATCCTCGTGAACGGACACCTGCACATGCAAAGAACGACACAAACACAAGCATAAAATCCAATAGATGCAACTATATATCAGTCAGAAAGGATATAACTCAATCATCATTACAAAGACAATAAGATTGGAACCATAATGATAGTCGTCTATTATTGATAAACAATAAAGTAGAATACAACCATAGTTCTGACGTCAAATCCTCCTTTGGCTAGGTGATCAACAGCACATGCCTTGCAAAGCTTGTTGGGAATGGGGAACAAGCCTCTCTCCCCTTGGTTACTTGGACAAGAATCTCCTCACTTTAGATTTAGCTTCATGGGAATGAAGAAGGCTTCTTGTAGCATAAGCTTAGCAATTCTCAGACTTTGGGACTTAGAATTTGGAACTTGGAGACTAACTTGTCAAAGGAAAAAGGACAAGCTTTTATAGATAGAGGAGAAGGAGTTAGGGTCATCCACAAGATTCATGGGATTGGCTTTATCACTAAGAAGCTTCCATGAGAGGTGGAGAACTACTTCCCTTCTATGGAGATTCGAAGCCCAACTGAACTAACTCAAGATGGAATCAGTTCATGAATAGGTTAGGCAGAACCTTCGTAAGTTTGTTTGTTAAAAACTTTACCCAACTGGGCTGGAGCGAGTGCGACTCTGAGATAGAGCACCAGCTGGCGCGCCCTCTTTGGAGGATTTCCCCCATTGGCGCGAGTGATACACAGTGGAACCGCGCCAATGGAAAAAGAGCTATTTTTATGGGTATTTTGCAGAAGGTGTCTTCAGGGCATATGAAGTACATACTCAAGGGGATACAATGCAAGTGTTTTCAGGTTATGTCACTTCTCACAGGTCCTGGAATAAGCCCTCCAATGTGCTGGAAAAGGGGTAACAGGGATGGGACCAATTACTGTGTAACAGATGCCCCCTAAAGCATGAGGCCCGAGAGAGAGAGGGGTGAAATGCTTTACAAGAACATGGCCAACTGAAAACGCTGCCGCCAGAGAACCTACATCAAGAAGTACAACGGATATCTCAAGTACATGATATATGTGGTATGGGCGCAGCCATCCATAGCAGAGTACATAAAAATCCAGATCCAAGGTATGGGTTCAGCCATCCAGTAAGGATCGATAAGTAGAATCAGGCATGGTCGCAACCATCCAGTGAATGAATCATGTAATGATCATAATAATCCACAAAATCGCAACCTAGATCTCAACATACAAAATCCAGGGTCTTGCGCTCCATCTCGACCCGAACAAAGTACAAGTTAAAGCATGCGAATATGGGAGTCGAAGTTGAACATGCAAGAACATCGTCTGATTACCAGTCAATGATGAAAACTGTTAACAGATGCGAGAGGTACCACCAATAATGAAAATGGTCCTCAAGGTACTATAGGTACAATCTACGGCGTGCAAATCAGTGAGCCGGCATCGAACACCCATAGAATCATTCGATCGGAGGCCAATGATGAAAACCTCGCGTCGAACACGAAGAAACTGCCATTGAGGCATGCAGGCTCCAAGGCACCTGAAGGGAGTCTCTAGGTCAACTTCCTGGATAATGAGCTGAAGTCGACAGGAAGTGACCTTGATCGAAGGTGGGCCATAATGTTTCCCACATCATCAACATGAGACAGAGAAGGATAAGATGTTTTGTGTGAGGTATCAAAGGGAGGTTGAGTATTCTGCCGAGGTCAATTTCTCTTGAACATATTGGCGGCACGACAGTGGACTTGGCAGTATTTGACATCAAATGATCAGGGGTCATGGTGACAGGGCAATGAGCAGATGAGAGATCAAACAGGATAACCCAAACCCACGGAGGCAAGTGTAAAAACAAGATGAGATGTCCCCACCCAGACATGAATGCAGACAAGTGCCATGTTCAAGAGTGACATACTGCCGACATGACAATGATTGTGTTTCTATTTTCCCCACCATTTCTGGCGAGTACCCCAGTTATTTTTATCGACAAGGTTGACGGGGATAGCATACGCTTGTGAGCGTCATTTTGACGGAATCCAATGCCATCAAGTTTTAACGAGCCTGACAGAGGAAAAACTCGACACCTTTTCATGTTTAGAGAGTTTGAAAAGACAGCAGAAAAGTAAACTCCAGGGGGTCCTTTTTCGTAAAGTTTTGTCTCTCGAGCCCGAAAAGGTATAAAACAATGCTCGAAAGAATCGCCTGATCATTACGATCGAGGAGTACTTTTCATGAGTAATGATTTCGATCTGAAAAAGTATAAAAAGCGGTCGAAACCACGTCGCTTCGTAACCGTTAACGAACCTGAAAATACAAGGGTCCGACGATTTTTTTGTCTTTACACAGTCAGAAAAGAGTTTAAAGACGACCACCTCTCATTTACCTTTAACGAGTCGAGAGGACCAACTCGGCATTCTTTTCACATTTAGAGAGTCAGAAAAGAGCAAAAAGGTGACTCCAAAGTGACTTTTTCGTGTATTTATCGAGTCCGAAAAAGTATAAAATACAACTCGTTTCGTCGCCTAAGTCATACAAACACCTGTCGCTGCACAAGAAACCAATGTAAAATCCATTTTCCACACAAATATATATTAAAATATTCATAAAATGACTTTTAAAACCTATTGAGGGTCAAAAAGTTATAAAATGGGTGAAAATGGTAAAAACAAGAAATTACTTTTCACTTTTACCTCTTGAGAGTGACATTAGTGCTTTTGGTGTGCGATCTTCAAGCGTCGATTACGACAGATCTAGTTGACCATTCGGAGCACCATCAGCGTCAGATAAGAGGTCTCTTTCCCCACTCCATTTCCATCCGTTTCAAATTTGTTTTAAATTGTTTTTTCATCCTTTATGGGAGGGATTTAAAAATGAGTGTTGCGCCCATTGGCACGGGTTTCGGGCACAGACCCACGCCAATGGGGAAACTTTCCCTAAAGGCACGCGCCCATGGGCATGACTATTTCTAACGGCCGCGTGGGTTTTTTGCTCAAATTTTAACGATTTAAAGCAATTTTCAATGCATTTTTAAACTTTCCAAGGATCTAATTCAATGTTTTAACCTTGTGATGCAGGGAAATAGGCAAAAATGGCAATCGTATGGAAGGAAAGAGAACACGACCAAGTGGACACATTGGCTTTAGCAAATGGGGGCTACACGGAAGCTCTCAGAGCTTGTGGGCTCAAGAAATTTTTCCTACTGTCCTATTTACGAGCTCAGCCAGAGCTCTTGCAGTATTTGATCAACTTATGGGACGAACATGAATAGGTGTTCTGAATACAGGACCAAACATTGGAATTAGACGTATCTGATGTCTACTTCCTTACTGGATTGTCGCGACGAGGACCAGTGCCCTGATTGACTGGTAGCAGGCCATCTGGAGAGAAGATGGAAGAGGTGAAGGCTCAAGTTTGCCAGGGGAAAGATATGGGTCGGGCAGCGCGAAAGTGGATATCCCCACTGTTGAGGACCTAACACTCAGAGCTTTACTATTCACCATTACACGAGCTACGGGGGCACAGGCGCCCCACGAAGCTATGAAGAACCACCTGATCTTGGCGACAGAGTGCCTTAGTTCGACGGTCTTCAATTGGGCGTCAGCTGTGACGACCAATATGAAGAGGCAGCTAACTAAGGCCAAGCGCGACACGCTGCAATAGTTTGGGTACGGCTCCATCTTGGTGGCATTCTTCTTGGAACATGTGCCACTCTTCCAGGGCCAAGGGGCCCTCGTTCCTGACCTAGCACCTCAAGAGCCGAGGCTAGCTCGTTGGGCGGCATTGATGCCAAGAGGGGGGGCAGTCAGCAGATGTCATTCAGACCTGAGTTTTTTGGGTGGCTTCGACGCCAATTGATCGTGGTGGAGGACTGGCCATATGCAGGGACAGACTTCACCGACGATCCTGATCTCCCAGTGCCAGAGGGAGAGGATTGGGATGAGGAGATAGGTATGAACTCATTTTGATTTTGTGTTTTATGATTTTTTTTTTTAATACATGTTCGTTCTAACAACAGTTATATGTGTATGTAGATGTTGGCCCAAAGATACCATCCGGCATGTCCCCTATTTCGCGAAGATACCAGCCTGTAGCTGACCCTCAGCTAGAGGGTGTCAAGGGAGGAGAGCTGATCCAGAACCTCGAGGGACTTGCCTGGGAGATTCCAGACTATGCCCGGCTGGCAGATGTCCCACTGGCGTACCAGAGATATACAGTGGGAGTGCCCAGTCGCATCCACCACCTCTTGAAGCGCGTAGTGCGTGCAGTGACGTGCTATCATGAGCACCACAGGGATTAGACATCTAGGGTTTATTTTCATGCATATTTTTTGAGATACATGTCATCTCCGGATGTATTAAGATGAACATGTATATTTTTTGAGCTATGTGATGCACGCTGTGCATACATTTCGACACACACACACACATATATATATATATATACATATGCCTATTTTGGATGGATATGTTGCTATGCAGATGTCTAACACAAATGTAATCTAATGTATCAGTTGCATAACACACGACCCAATGCGAAATGTATTTAATCACATATTTTATTTTTACGCAAGCTTAAAAGCACACATGACAACACATATGCAAACTATGCTTGGAAATGGATTTTATTTTTATGCAAGCTTAAAAGCACACACATGTAAACTATGCTTGAAAATAAGGGAAAACGGGCATGCCCCCCAGCATGATGTCTCAATTCGAGGTACATGCCCCCCAAGCTTTAGGCCATTGAAAATGGAGTGAAGGTTGACAATATTGTGATTGCACTCGAATTGCACGAGCTCATGTTTCATTATTTTAACGAGGTTGACACACCTAAAAGAACTATCCTCGTGACACCTAGTTTCATTTGTTAAGGAGCTTGACACAGGAAAGGAACTATGCTCCGACCAGACCCAGTTTCATTTTTTAAGGAGCTTGACATAGGAAAGTGAACTATGCTTCGAGCAGACCCAGTTTCATTTTTTAAGGAGCTTGACATAGGAAAGTGAACTATGCTCCGAACGAACTTCATCATAATGAACAGGAAGTTTTCGCTTCCAAGAATGGCACTCCCGGTGGAAGGACAACATCTTGGAATTCAGGACCCAATGCCCCTAGTACATTATGCATGACAACATCATTATGGGATATAGGCACGGGGTAAGTAGCCACGTAGTTGACCTGCGATGGGGTAGACACAACCGGTGGATAAAAACCAGGAGGGGGTGGCAACTGCGTAGGAGGCACCGAGGGACTAAAGAATGATAATTGATCTATAGTCACGATTCTTCCTTCGTGTGGAAAGCAAACCACACGGAAAAGCGAAGAGACAAGGGCCCCCATGGCATAAACATAGTCACGGCCAAGGAGAAGACTGAAATCTAAAGCACCTTGGACAACCAGCACGTCCATATAGACGGTTTTGCCTCCCAAAGTAATAGGAAATTTTGGGAGGACCCCTAGAGGTTGACTGGTTCCTCCGTCAAATGCTAACAGATTCTGTGCGACCGACCCAAGCTGCGGGGAACCTAAAGCTTGCCAAGTAGTGGACAACATAAGACTGACAAACGCACCTTCATCCAAAACAGTGCCAGGTATTACCTTAGCACAGGCATGTACTGTAATCTGGAAAGGCACATTGGATGGAAGGCGGAAGGCGTTCAAGTAATTACAATCGAAGGAAGCGACCAGACTACTCGGTGGGGGAATCGTATGATTTCCCCCATGCTCTAAAGGAACCGAAGGAGGACTTTTAGGAGCAGCTAGGATAGGAGAGTCATTTATAGACTTAGGAGAATCTGAGGAGACGAGAATAACATGGGCATGATGCTCTTCCGAAACAGAGTGATCGATGGGTGGTGAACTCGAGTCGACACTCTTTCCGACCAATGGTTGGTCTGGAACAAGCTTGGCACAACCTGGTTCGGGAAGAGGAGCCTGGACAAGAGAAGAATCTAAATCAATCTCTTTGTCCACAGGGAAGGGGTTAGAAGAGAGCCTCTGATAACCAATAGGAAGTTGGGGTGAAGAAGCTGTAAGACTTTCCAAAACAGCGGAAGCTTTATCCATGAGTGGACAAAGGTGAAGGGGATGATTGCCCTCACATAGTCTACAGGGGATTCAAATCTTCCCTTTCTTCTGAATGTTGTCAGTTGATAGGGTGGCATCGCCATGAGCTTCAGAGGACGACGAGGGATGAGCCGGATCACGAGACCATACTTCAAGGATCCTGGGAATGCCAGGACAATCACAAAGAAGGTGGTCATCCTTGCACAATCTACAAGGAAATTTGACCTTTCGCGGAGGAGCGGAAGGTGGCTCGACTTGAGTTGTACTTTTAACCTCTCGCTTAGAAGACTTCTTCTTCTTCGTCTTCTTCTTCTTCTTCTTAGCCACCTGGTTACTTGAATCCAGACTTTCACCAGGCGAAGTAGAAGATGAGGACGTAGAAGCAGGCGAAGAAGGGGAGAGGTCCACCTTAGAGTCAACATAATGTTGTTCGGGTGGAGGAACTGATTGACTAGCAGTTGAGACGGTAGGGACCAGAGAGGTTGAGAACAACCAAAGAGGCAACCCAACAGTTAACCCAGGAAGGGACAACGTTTCCATGTAAGGAGCACCAACATTTCCAAAAGGAGGGAAATGACCAGGATTTTGTTATGAAACCAGCTCAAGAAAAGATAGAAAAGATAGATCAACACCTTAGAATTCAGCCTCTTCGTGGGGGAAACCTCCTTTACATTACATAAATGAACAATTCTTCGATGATTCGAATGACAAAACCTCCTTTCTATATATAGGAGTCTAAGGAGTCACAATATAATCGAGTCGACCTAACAATAATAATATAAAGCCACAAAAATAACAATAGAGGGATTCTATGGGGCACAGAAATAACAGTATGGGGGTAATAGGGGCACAACAATATAAATAAGGGGTATAACTACAATAGTAATGGGGTAATCACTAGTATTATAGGGACCCAACATGCCCCTCTCCTTCAAAAAAGTGTTGTCCTCAACGCTTGAGTAGTTTTGGATACTTCTGCATAAAATTCTCATCCTCCCATGTGGAATCTTCAGTAGATAAGTTCTTCCACCTGATAAGATACTCCGAAATTGATCGATTTCGTAGCTGTCGAGTTCTTGTTTCTGTGACTGCTTCTGGTTCCAATATAATTTTTCCTTCCTCGTCAAGTTCTAGCAATATTGTTTGAATTGGGAGCTTGTCGCCTATAACCTTCTTTAAACATGAAACATGGAAAACTGGGTGCAATCGAGAAGCTGCAGGAAGCTCCAATTTGTATGCCATAGTACCAATCTTTTGCAACACCTTGTACGAACCATAATACTTTGGTGATAATTTATTATCCTTCTTAGCTTGCTTTAGGGACATTTTCTTATATGGTTGTAGCCGTAGGAATACCCAATCACCTACATCAAAACTTCTTTCACTGCGATGTTGATCTGCCTGTTGTTTCATTCTATTTTGTGCCAACACGAGGTTATCCTTTAAGAGTTGGAGGACTTGTTGTTGATGTTCGATGTGATGTTCCACTGCGTGAACCTTATAATTTTCTCTTAAATATGATGTGATGGATGGTGGTTGATACCCATAAAGTTCCATAAATGGGGTCATTTTGTTTCTGTATGGAAGGAAGTGTTATACCACCATTCAGCCAAAGGCAACCATTTGACCCATTGTGTCTGTTTATCAGATACAAAGCAACGAAGATATCCTTCCAAACATTTGTTTACTATCTCAGTTTGTCCATCAAATTGAGGATGATAAGATGAGCTATGAGCTAACTGAGTACCAAGACAAGAAAATAATTATGTCCAAACATTTCCAGTGAAAATGGGATCTCTGTCACTTACAATAATCTTTGGGTTTCCATGTAGCTTTTGAACTGTTTCCATAAATGCAGTAGAAACTGTACTGGCTTTAAATGGATGTGATAATGCACAAAAGTGTGCATACTTGGTAAGTCTATCAACTACCACCATGATGACACTCTTTCCCTCAAACTTGGGTAAACCTGTGATAAAATCCATTGAAACCTCCTCCCAACGTTGGCTTGGAATGGATAAAGGTTGTAATAGACCCGGTGTCTTAATTGTTTCAACTTTATTTTGTTGGCAAACCAAACATTCCGCCACAAACTTTTGAATATCTGATTTAAGGCCATCCCAAAAAAATTCCTTCTTGACCCTGTGGTAAGTTTTTAAAAATCCTGAGTGCCCTCCTAAGGGAGAAGTGTGCAATTCCATAAGAATATTTTGTTTTAGCTAGGAATTCTTACAGAGGTATAAGAGATCTTTGTACCATAATGAATCATTTTTCCAGCTAAATGTATCAGAAGTATTGGAATCTTGTTGTAGCTTTCGAATAAGTGCCCACACTTTTTCGTCATTCTTCCATTCCTCCCTTGCTTCGTTTATCCAATCTAGTTGGATAATAGAAATGGCACACAACAATGCTTCCACATCCTCATCCTTTCTTGAGAGTGCATCTGCCACCACATTTTGCTTCCCTTTTTTGTAGATGATTTCAAAGTCATAACCCAACATCTTTGTGACCCACTTTTGTTGCTCTTCAGAGGATAATCTTTGTTCTAAAAAGTATTTAAGGCTATCATGATTCGTTTTTACCTTGAAGTGTCTTCCCATTAGGTAGGGTCGCCATTTCTTAAGTGCATGGAGTATTGCCAACATTTCCTTCTCATAAATAGCTTTGCTTAAAAACTTTCCCTTGATTGGACGACTTTCAAAAGCAATGGGTCTTTCATCTTGCATTAGAACAGCACCAATTCCATTTCCTGAAGCATCACATTCCACAATAAAGGTTTTTGTGAAGTCTGGTGTAGCTAAGACCGGTGCTTGGCACATTGCCTCTTTAAGATGTTCAAAGGCCTTTGTTGCTTCCAGAGTCCATGAAAATGAATCTTTCTTCAATAATGTTGTTAGAGGTGCTGCTATTCTCCCATAATTCTTAACAAACTTGCGATAATACCCTGTCAACCCAAGAAATCCTCACAGATGCTTTATGGATGTGGGGATTTTCCATTCCTTAATGGCTTTAATTTTGCTAGGGTCTACCTTAACTCCTTCATGAGATACAATATGACCCAAATATTCCACCTCCTGGACTCCAAAGAAACATTTGGATCTTTTTGCATATAATTTTTTCTCCTCCAATAGTTGTAGCACCCTGTCAACATGTTCAACATGATCCTTCCAAGACTTGTTGTAGATTAGTATATCATCAAAAAATACTAACACAAATTTCTAAGGAATGGTTTGGAAATTGAATTCATCAAACCTTGAAATGTTGAAAGTGCATTGGTAAGGCCAAAAGGCATGACCAAAAATTCATAATGACCCTCATGAGTTCTAAATGTCGTTTTCGGAATGTCTTCAATCTTCATTCTGATTTGATGATATCCCGAACGAAGATCCAACTTGGTGAAGTAAATTGATCCATGCAATTCATCCAGTAATTCATCAATGACAGGAATGGGGAACTTATCTTTAATAGTGAGCTTGTTGAGCTTCCTATAATCCGGACACATGCGCCATGATCCATCCTTCTTGTGCACCAATACTACTGGAGCTGAGAAAGAACTTTGACTCGGTTGAATTATACCAGCCTCTAGCATTTCTGCAACCATATGTTCAATTTCACTTTTTTGGACATAGGGATATCTGTAAGGCCTGATGTTTGGAGGAACACTTCCTGGAATCAGATGAATAGCATGATCATGATCACGCATAGGTGGGAGACCTTTGGGAGTCTCAAATACCTTGGAATGATTGTCCAGGACTTTTTGGAGATCTGGAGAAATAGATGATTCCAATGTGGAAACATCTAGCGAACATAATTGTGCAATTACACCTCTTTGCTCCTTTTTTAAAAGCTTAGTCATGCCATTAGAGTTGATTATCTTTCCTGGTTTCCCTACAATACCCCTTAATTCAACTTCCTTTCCTTCCATAGAAAATTTGATGAAAATTTCTTGAAAATTAAAAGCTATTGTACCCAAGGATTGTAGCCATTGAACTCCTAGTACAACATCAACACCTCCCATTGGAATGGAAAGCATTGGGCTAGTCAATACATATTCTCCCATGGATAGCTTGATATTATGGCACTTTCCAGAGCAATTTATTGTTCCTCCATTTGCAATCATCACTTGACACTCTGGTGCTGGATATAGGAAGCAATTCAATTCTTTTGCTACCCTACAATGAATAAAATTGTGGGTGCTTCCTGAATCAATCAACACTATTACCTTTTTCTTCTTGATTTGTCCTTCTATCTTGATGGTTTGAGGAGTGGTAATTCCCGCCAATGCATTACAAGATATGGTCGGATTTATTTTTTCTTCATCTAGGCTTTGTTCCTGGAGTATATCCTCTTTTTTTGACCTTTCTTGCTCCTTTTCTTCTTCCTCTTCACAATCTATGTAGAATAATTTCTTCTCAATACACTTATGACCTTTTGTGTATTTGCTATCACAACTGTAACAAAGCCCTTTTGCTCTTTTTTCTTCCAATTGTTGTGGTGTCAACCTTGTAGGTTGTGGAAGACTAGGGGCAACAACACTTCCGTCTTTATAGTTGTGAGTGGTATGCTTCCTAGTTGCCATAATTTTGCTTTCCATTTTTCTTGCTAACCTGAATGCCTTCTCTAATGAATCAGGTTCCCAAAGAAGAACTTCATGTTGGATATTATCCTTTAAAGACCCTATGAACACATCAATCCTATGCTCCTCTGGAATATCTTTTACCCTTATGTTCAATTTTTGGAACTCCTCAATGTGCTCCATTATTGAACCCTTTTGTTTGAGACTTATCAATTGGCTAAAAAAAGTGTTGCTTTTTGTATCCTCATAATGTGCTATCAATTCTTCCGTAAAAATTGCCCAAGTGATAAATTGTTTACGAGAACAAAGCCATTGATACCATACAAACTGATTTGGTTCCAAATATACAGTTGCCATACGTACCTTTTGTGCGTTTTGCACATTATTGAGATCGAAGAATTGCTCCATCTGTAATATCCATGTGGCGGGATCCTTGCCATCAAACTTCCTCATATTGATTTTTGGAATATGGTGATTCTTAGATCCAACATTAGCATCTATGGAATCATGATTAACATTTCTTTTGTTCTCATCATGAGTTTCCTTTACTACCTTTTCACCATTAGTAAGTATTTCTTGTAGAAAATTTGTCAAATCTGTCTTCAAATCTGCCATGCCTGTCTTCAAATTTGTGTTCAAATCTATCTTCAAATTGTCCATCTTAGCTTCCATGCCATTCATCTTAGCTTCCACGCCATTTATCTTAGCTTCTGTTAACTTTTGTGAGCGTGACATTTGTTGCACTTGTTCTTGTAATTTTGATATATCATGTAGCATTTCTTCCTCTTCTTCATGAGTCATGCTAGAGCTTTCAGGTTCCTTACTAGGTGTTTGCATTTTCTTTCCTCAGGGCATCAGTTACCGATAATAATGCTCTACTATGCCCTTTGAATTCCTTCAAAATAAATTTTCAAACCAAGCTTAAGCAAAAATTTAAAAAATCTACACACCTCTTTTCACTTTGTAGGAGCTCGATATTGCCTCTGATGTATCTCTGTACTTTCCAATCATATAGTTCTAAGTTTGTGACCTATAGTAGGCCTCTGTGTCCTCTTTCCAATGCCACTAGTCTGATCCCAATTGGATTCTCCAAGAAAGAGTTATGCACAATCTCCCAAGATGACCTGATTATAGACCTTTCCAGAAGAGCAAAGTTGTATGAAGTGGCACGTGTACAATTTTTGATATTTGGTTCTAAAAAAGATATACAAGAAACTACAGTCCATCCTCTTTCTGTACCTTCTTACGAAATTTCAATCTGATTCCCAGAGAGAAAGTTATGACGATTTTCCCCAGGTCACCTGTTTTGAATGTAATTCAGGAGTCTGCAAAAAATACCAACTTTCTCAGATCATATCTCCATAAATATCGCTCAAAAAGCTCTGAAATTTGGACCCAAGGTTCAACACGATTTCTTCTCAAATGGGTTTTTTTTGCAACTTCTGAAACGTCACCGAAAAAACGTTATAGCGAAAATTCCACGATGACATGTTTGGAGCAGCGAAACCCTAGAATCCAAAGCTCTGATACCAAATGTTATGAAACCAGCTCAAGAAAAGATAGAAAAGATAGATCAATGCCTTAGAATTCAGCCTCTTCGAGGGGGCAACCTCCTTTACATTACATAAATGAAAAATTCTTCGATGATTCAAATGACAAAACCTCCTTTCTATATATAGGAGTCTAAGGAGTCACAATATAATCCAGCCGACCTAACAATAATAATATAAAGCCACAAAAATAACAATAGAGGGATTCTATGGGGCACAGAAATAACAATATGGGGGTAATAGGGGCACAAAAATATAGATAAGGGGTATAACTACAATAGTAATGGGGTAATCACTAGTATTATAGGGACCCAACAGATTCCCATCAGAGGGGATGCCTAGGTTGGTAAACTTCGGAAAAGTTGCCATCACAAACGAGAAAGAACCCTACTCAAACTAACGCAAACAAGATCTATCCAGGTAAATGTGAATCGTGGCTGAATAAATTTTAAGACGCAAGGACAGAACTTGACCTTTTCATTTTTAAAGAGTCGAGAAAAGGACAAAAGATGACTCTAGTCACCTTCGAATGTTTAATGAGCCTGAAGTGACAAGTGCTCAGATGGACCTTTTCTTTTAGAGAGTCCGAAAAGGAACGAAAGTGACTACTCTGGAGAGGTAGGCAAAAGGGTTTACCAAACAAATCCGTAAAAGTGCATATACACCTTGGTAGTCATATGAAAACTAAGGACTTTCCGTACGGCGGTCAATCTTCCCGAATGTTGTGTTCGGTGCGTTACGGCTTGTAAGGCGGCAGATACAGCTTCCTATGGATAAAGGATGATAACCTAGTGGGGTATCCCCATATACTCAACGGTACGTGGGAGCTCAAATCCGTGCTAGACCATTATTGCGTCACGGAAGGAGGAATCACCCAACCTTGAGTGAAACAAAAGTGACTAGGTTTAACGACGCCGGAGCACGTCTCTAGCTTAGACCTCTAAATGTGTGCGTTATGTTCCAATGAGTTGTTAGATTCATTCAGTTCATTTTAAAGTTGATCTTGGATTATGTTTCAGTTTCCAGGCCCTACCGTATGTAATCTCTCAAAATTCCCTAAATGCAAGCTATATGCCAAAATATGTCATTTCATTCGATGAATGCTAGTTACGAGAGGGTTTGAGGGCTTTCACGCAAACGAAATGATCACAAAATGACAAAGAATTTCCCTAATGCAGCTAATGGAAATTAACAAACTTTTCTTTAAGATCACTAATCACTAATAAAAATGAAAAGTTCTAATTCTCATTAACTAATACAAAGAAAAAAAGATTTTTTCTTTTGTTGATGGAAAAACGCACTAAACAACTTTGAGAAATGATAACAAAAGAGTAAAAACACAAATTTCACTCAATGCAAACACATTACAAATCAAACCTCCAAAGAACGAGAAAAATCCCAAAGAGACCAATGAGCCGTGTAATCTAGGCTCAAAGTAAGACGAAGCGGAATTCAAGTGAAGACGAAGCAAGTCACCCAAATAACGCAATAAAATGATTTACAACCACCAAACAAGTGCAAGGGAGCAAAAAAAGAGTCGATTGGACTACTAGAAGATCAAAACACCTAAGGAAGGCTCGACACACAAAGCCACTAGATGCCCTAGGGCTAGAAATGTGAAATCGATGGAAAAAAGAAAACACCCAAAGGGTAACGATCAAAGCCAGTCAAATCACACTCCAACACACTCAATTGGTCTAAAAAAAGGTACCCAGAACAAAAACCAAGCTCAGAGGGCTCACAGCAAAGCAAACTTCAAACGTTCCCAGGCCTGGCGCGACTGCCAGGCTGAAACTAGCACCTTTCAGGTATTGGCATGGGTTGTCAATGTGCAACGTGCACCAACTGGCGTGACTGTAATGCTATAAAAAGATGCCAGTCGAGTTTTCTATGCAAAAATAAAAACAAATGAGCCAAAGCTAAGTCAACAATACCCAGGTACACAAAGGGGCAAGAAGCGATACAGGGACTCAACCCAGAAAGCTAATCAAGCAGGAGAAACCAAGAAACATCCAAGAAACAAGGCAAGTTCCAAGCCATTCAGCTTGTAAACCAAACCGGAGATGGACTGAAGTGGCATTGATCTACTTTGCTAATGCGGAGCAATAGCATTTCGAAGGCTATCTGGCCATACTTCAGGTTCCATCTAAAGTTTACAAATCAAACAACAAGACAAAACGAAGAACAAGACAAAAAGCTAACTCCCCAGTGGAGTCACCTAATTGTTGTGGAGGTAAATCCCCTCTGTGGACAGAGGCGATCCCTACTAGCCCAAATGGGGTCTAGCAACAATCAAACAACGCTAACACACAGGTTCCTAATTGCAAATCAAAGACCGATGATGAGGGCCTACCTAGATTCCAACGGTAATATTTGTAGAAGAGTCGTCGCTCCCGTTCCTTTGCTCCGGCTGGTCACAATACCCACGATCCTCGTGAATGGACACCTGCACATGCAAAGAACGACACAAAAACAAGCATAAAATCCAATAGATGCAACTATATATCAGTCAGAAATGATATAACTCAATCATCATTACAAAGACAATAAGAGTGGAACCATAATGATAGTCGTCTATTATTGATAAACAATAAAGAAGAATACAACCATAGTTCTGACATCAAATCCTCCTTTGGCTAGGTGATCAGCAGCACATGCCTTGCAAAGCTTGTTGGGAATGGGGAACAAACCTCTCTCTCCTTGGTTACTTGGACAAGAATCTCCTCACTTTAGATTTAGCTTCATGGGAATGAAGAAAGCTTCTTGTAGCATAAGCTTAGCAATTCTCAGACTTTGGGACTTATAATTTGGAACTTGGAGACTAACTTGTCAAAGGCAAAAGGACAAGCTTTTATAGATAGAGGAGAAGGAGTTAGGGTCATCCACAAGATTCATGGGATTGGCTTTATCACTAATAAGCTTCCATGAGAGGTGGAGAACTACTTCCCTTCTATGGAGATTCGAAGCCCAACTGAACTAACTCAAGATGGAATCAATTCATGAATAGGTTAGGAAGAACCTTCGTAAGTTTATTTGTTAAAAACTTTACCCAACTGGGCTGGCGTGAGTGCGACTCTGAGACAGAGCGCCAGCTAGCGTGCCTCTTTGGAGGATTTCCCCCATTGGCGCGAGTGATACACAGTGGAACCGCGCCAATGGAGAAAGGGCTATTTTTATGGGTATTTTGCAGAAGGTGTCTTCAGGGCATATGAAGTACATACTCAAGGGGATACAATGCAAGTGTTTTCAAGTTATATCACTTCTCACAGGTCCCAGAATAAGCCCTCCAATGTGCGGGAAAAAGGGGTAACAGGGACGGTGACCAATTACTATGTAACAAGCTTGAAGTGGCAAGTGCTCATATGGACCTTTTCCTTTAATGAGTTTGAAAAGGAACGAATGAGGCTACTTTGGAAATCTAGACAGAGGGATTACCAAACCAATCGCAAAACTGCAGAATACTTTTTATGGTACGGCAGTCAATCTTCCCGAATGTTGTGTTCAGTGAATTATGATCGATAGGGTGGCAGATGCAGCTTCCTATGGATAAAGGATAAAGCTTATTGTGGTCTCCCAATATATACTCGACGGTATGTGGGAGCACAAGTCTGTACTGGCACTTATCATCTCAAAGTGGAGGAATCACCCAACCAACAATGAAAACAACAGTTACCAAGCTTTACGACGCCAGAATACGTCTCTAGCCTAGACTTCTAAATGTTGTGTGTTAGGTTCCAAAGCATTTTATATTCATTAAATTTATTTTACAGTTGATCTTACTTAAGAAATTTGCCTTTTAGGTTCACCACGTGATGTAGATATACAATTTCCTAAAATGCAATCTAAGATGATAAACAATCGTTTAATCTTCTTTTTGCAATGAAAATCCTAGCTACTAAGGAAAGAGAGACAATATTCTTTCAACATAGAGCAGAGAGCACACACTATATGAACTGTCCTAAATCAAACCAACAAACAGTCTAAATGCAAATGCACATGCATGTATTTGTTTTCATCCTTCTTAATGTGTGAATGATAAAAAGAAAGCTAAGCGCAAATCTGAATTATTTTTCAAAGCGACATTACTAGCAAGTTTCTTTTCAAGACAAAATGAAGACAATGACGACACTTTGTGATTTGGAATTGAAAACTTTCTTTTGACACTTGAAAAACTATTAATTCAAATCAAATACAAGAGTAACAGTGTAATCAACTATCAAGAACAATCGGATTCTCTTCTATGACTGAAAACGACACTTGCGACACTTCCAAATCAAGAAACGACAGTTCAATTACGCTACTTCTTTGTAAAAGAGAACTGAAAATGGCTCAAAATACATAAAAACATTTACAGTTCTTTGGACAATGGAGGCGGAATAATGGCAAGGAAGGGGGTTCCAACAGAGGTATACTGACTACCGACATCAAAACTCCTGAATAGAGCTGAAAAGAGTGAACACAGGAACCAAAATCTAAGAGCAGAAGAGGTCTTGTCGGATCAGCGCACCTGTAACACAGGGAAAGTGAGATGCAGCACACCTACTACACACGGGAAGTGTGATGCATCCAGATTCCAAAGAAGAGACAGTGCGATGGTCCAGGGACGAGACTTCAACTGGGTTCCGGGTCATAGTTTGCAGCTCAATTCAGGGATTTAGGCCGAGCAAGTGGTAATCAATAAATAAATCACAGGGGTAGATCTAAAGAGGTTACTAGAGCCACCAAAAGGGCAATTAGAGAGCTTGTAAATCAATTGTTCAGTTCATAAATAAAACCCGAAGATAGACTGAAGCAACATTGATCTACTTTGCATTTGCATAGCAAATGCAGTTCGAAGGCTAGCTGGCTTGACTTCAGGCTCCGTCTGTAAGTTTATAAAGCAAAAAAATATAGACAAACAAACAATCTATTCGCTCCCCAGTAGAGTCGCCATTTTGTTATCGGGAAATCTAGTGTCTATGCAGAGCTGCTAGTCCCACTAAGGCTGGTAGCTACCTTAGAAACTAACAAACTAAAACCACTTTCGTTTTCCTTTATGAGAAGTAGATAAGAGGGGAAAGAAGGAGACCAACCTCTGTCCTGCGCTTGGTTCCTTGCTTGATTCCTCTCCCTTCTGATATATCTTTGCCACTTGCTTCCTCGTTTACCCAGCTTCAAAGAGTACCTGTAGAATCAAAGCAGCATAACACTATCCAAGAACAGAGATCTACTATCATAAACAATATAGGACCAGATATATATTGACCACACAAATGCATATATCATCAATCATACAAGAATGTGGAGGAAAACTCGAATAGCTTTATTAATAATCAAGAATAGCAAAGAGGATTACAACCCATTGTTCTGACCCAGCATCATCCTCTCAGCAAGAAAGCCCTTCTTCACCTCATGAAAAGCTTAGATCACCCAACACTATGATGTTACAGCAAGAAACCAGCAGCACTTCCTTACAAGATACAAAATTCCAGCCTCTAGATCTCTGGGATGAGGGATCCATATATAGATGTTTGCAAGGGGGGTGAGTCAGCTTTTGAGATTTGATTAGTGTCCTCTATCTGATAGTTCTTGATTCCACTTGGAGATTGATGATCTCTTACTCATCCCTGGGCGAATGCAGAGAGGCAAGTGTCACAGGAGAAGTTTCTGGAAGATTCCATGATCCTCCACCTCACAGATTGACCCTGCCATTTGTCCACTCTCGCCCATCGCACTCCATAGAAGGGATTTTCAGTATGCATCGCACCTCCCGTGTGCATTTAGGTGGGATGCAGCGCACTTTGACCATGGAGCAGGTGAGATGGTCCAATTTTGACCAGTTCTGAGTAGTTTTTCATGGAGAAGTTCTGCGAGATGATGTAATCAGTTGACCTTGTTCTTTTAGGGGTTGGAACAACACTTTTAGGGACTTAAGAGCCCTTGGTTTATGGACATTTATGATTGGGGTTGCAGTGCCCAAAAATGTCTATAACAGGGAGTGCTATTAAAATTTCACAACTACTAGTTGTTACACAGTAAGAACCTGTTGAAGTTCCAAGTGAGTATTGGAGGGTATTTATGGCACCCATAACATCTTCAATTGGATTCCCAATTGGGGAAATTATGGGTGATGCACCAATGAAACCTATTCCATTGACCACACTGCAACACTTCCATGGGCTTTCCACGAAGGATCCATACAATTTCCTATTCAAGTTTGATATCGTTTGCAGAGGGTATGACTATATAAATGATGCTCAAAAGCTGAAATTTTTTCCTACTACATTAAAAGGGACAACATTGTGATGGTTCATGGGTTTAGGAGGGAAAACCATTTCTACCTGGGATGGTATGAAGAAGACCTTCCTAGAGAAATATCAGGATTATTGTAAATCCCGAGACATTAAGGAAGAAATTTTCAAATTTATGTAGAAGGAGGATGAAAATATGGAGGACTATGTAGAGCACTTTAAGTACGCCCTCCAGAGGTCTGGCCACAGTGAACTGGGTAAGGATATTTTGAAAATTATTTTTCTCCAGGCCCTGAGGGAAGAGTATTTGGAGCTGTTAAACATAGTAGGCAAAGGGGATATATCTAAGGAAGAATTTGGCACTACCTGTGAACTCTGTATTCAATGTTAAAGAGGAGTTGCAAGGAATCCAAACTTTCAAAGCATCAATCGGGGGAATCACAAAAGCAGAAATTGGGAACTTTCTAGATAATTTGAAAACTGATATCCTAAGTACATTATCCTCCATAATGGACACATTACAAACAAATAATAAGAAGATGGAGTTGGAAAGAATGATGGTTATTTTCTGCCCACGGTGTAGAAAGAAACACCCATTGAAGGAGTGCCCACTACACACTATAGAAACATGTGCTATCTGTGAACAGAGTCACTCCACTAGTGCATGTCCATCGCTTCCACTTTCAGGGTGCAAATGAAGAACGAAACCAACTATGCTTTATAGGGTCCAAGAAACCATGGCAGCCATGATCATTAGGCCTAAATCTAGGTATGTCCCAAGATCCTTTTCAGTATTATAATATGAATCCTCAGTCAGTTCCTTTTTGGCCTGAGTACTATCAGTACCCACCTTGGCAACCATGGTGTCCTCAACCTAATTCAAGTTCTTCGTTGTCTCAAAGTTGACAGAGTCATGTTCCCCTCGCTGCTCAATTTCCTCAACCTACACAGCAACAGCAGTTACAACTAACCTCTAACGTCCCCTCCAATAATCCTCCTCTCCGGCCTCAAATTCCTATTCAGCCAAACCCAAATCCAAACAATATGGACACTCAACAATTAGACACCCTCAGCCTTCCTTCGTACAATATTTCTACCGCAGGGTTTAATGAGATAAATCTGTGATTTGGTTAGGTAGTAAATGCTCCTACATCTACTATTATTGTTGAACATCTTGATGATGAGAATCCAGAGTCTCAAGTAGTTAAGGATGAGACAACTCAACCATTTATGGAACATTCTCCTTCTCATATGACTGTTACTCAAGTCTGTCAAACCAATCCTCCTTATCCAGAATGATTAATCTTGAGTAAACCCATCCCTCAACCAGAATTTGATCTTTTAGGAGGATTGCAGAATTTGTTTGTAAAAATCCCCCAGCTTCAGGCTATGAAAGATGTACCTATTTACACTAAAACTATAAGAGAATATTGTTCCAATAAACCTGGGAAGAAAACAAAAGATCCCCTTACAATTCATGTTATGGGGATATTATCAAACATTATGTTGGGAAAGGCTATGCCTGTAAAAAACAGGGATCCTAGGAACCCAATTCTAATAGTTTAGATTAATGGGGTAGATATTCCTAATGTATTGGTAGATTTGGGCACTATAATTAACATAATTACTTTTTAAACCATGCTTACACTGGGATTGCATGATCTTAAGCCGATCCCTACAGTCTAAGAATTAACTGACAGATCCACAATCAGAACAACAGGGAAATTGCAAGACATAACCATTTCAGTGAACTCTTGGCGTTATCTCATTGATCTCCTAGTATTTCATATGTAGTCCCCATCTCGTGGTAATCCCATTATTTTAGGATGGTCGTGGCTTGCAACCACTGATTCCTATATCGGATTTTGATCAGGAAACATGATAATTTCTAATGGGGAAAGTATGAAAAATCTTATTCTCTATCACCCTACAGAGCCTAGCTCGATGAAAAATCCCAAGAAAAACTCTTTGTCTTTGGATGGGATCAAAATTGAAGAACATGAACTCCAGCCAGTGCTTACCATGGGGAAAGCCCTTTACTTTAAGAATGAGATAGAGGATGATACTCTCAACACTTATATTAGTAGCCCTCATGTTGTTGCAAATCCATCTCGGCAGTTTTTGGAATCAATCATGAGCTTCGAGATACATGAAACTATCAGATCAAAAACTAAAGGTGAAGACATTCATATAACAACACTTTTTGACAGCATACCTATGGAGATTGAGTCTGGGAAGACATTGAATATAAACCTGAATCTTTCACCGGCCCAAATGCAACAGCTCTTGAAGATCCTTCAAGAATAGAAAGAATCTTTCGCCTAGGATTATACTAATATGAAAGGTATCCCTACTGATTTGTGTTCTCATCATATTTACATCAAAGAAGATTGTCGACCCATAAGATAGCCAGAAAGAAGGATGAACCCTGTCTTGAAGAACATTATCAAAGAGGAGCTTTAGAAGTTATTGGATGCAGGATTTATTTACCAAATCTTAGATAGCCAGTGGGTATCCTTGCTGGTTATTGTTCCTGAAAAGAATGGTAAATGGCGGATTTGTGTAGACTATAGGGAGCTGAATAAAGCAACCTTGAAATTTCATTTTCCTCTTCCATTTATTGACCAATTCCTTGATACCCTGGCCAGGAAGAAGGTTTTATCTTTCTTAGACGGGTTTAGCAGGTATAACCAAATCCAAATAGCTCCTGAGGGTCAAGACAAGACTAGCTTTACATGTCCTTGGGGAACATTCACTTACCGAGTCCTTCTATTTGGTCTTTGTAATGAACCTCCTACCTTTCAGAGGGCAATACCGGGGATTTTGTTTTATTTACTCAATGGAAATGTTGAAATTTAGATGAATGATTTCACACCATATGGGGGATCATTCGAAGAAGTATTGGAAAAATTAGAGAAAGTTCTTAGAAGGTGTAAACAAATGCATGTTTCTCTGAGTACAACAAAATTTCATATGATGAGAGAAGAGGGAGTAGTGTTGGGACATTTACTTTCAGTTGTTAGGATATAAGTTGATCCTACCAAGGTAAAGGTAATTTTTCATTTTCATGTATCTAAGACACAAACTCCGGTACATAGTTTCATTGGTTGCACTAGTTATTATAGGCATTTTATAGAAATTTTTTCTAAAATTGCATTTCCACCTTTTCAACTATTAACTAAAGATGCATAAATTTTATGGACTGATGATTGTGAAGTAGATTTTGAAAAGATTAAGGAACTAATATGCCAAGCTCCAATCTTACATGTTCCCAACTGGGAACTTCCGTTTCATATCCATGCAGATGCCTCTCAAACAATTATAAGGGAAGTGTTGGGACAACAAGAAGATAAGGAGCTGTATGTGGTATATTATGTTAGCAGAAATTTAACGTCTGCTGAGTTAAACTATATGATAACAGAGAAGGAGTTCTTGGTTGTCATCTATGCTGTTAATAAATTTCAATATGATATTACTGGGTATAGTGCTTTTGTACACACTGATCACACAACAATCAGGTATTTGATGAACAAACCTGTAACTCTTGGGTGTATAACAAGGTGGTTGTTATTACTTCAAGAATTTTATATTACCATTATAGATGAACCAGACAAGGATAACGTAGTTGTTGATTTTCTGTCTAGATTAAATGATGATAATAAAGGAGAGCCAATAGAAGATAGCTTTACGGATGAACATTTGTTTGCAATTTCTACTAATACCCCTTGGTATGCAAATATTGCTAACTATTTAGCTACAGGAAAAGTAACTCAGCATTTGTCATATAGGGAACAACGAAGGATTATTCATCATAGTGCTTGTTACTTATGGATAGCAAGATATCTCTTTTATACAGGTGGTGATCAACAGATTCGTCGTTGTGTAGTAGAAAGTGACATCTATGAGGTTTTGAGAGTTGCTCATGATGGCCCTTGTGGGGGACATTTTGCAAACAAACAAACTGGACACAAGGTGTTACAGATGGGATATTATTGGCCATATATATTCAACGATGCACAGAACTATGTTTGAAGATGTGATAGCTACCAATGGATGGGTTAGCCTGGTTGCTTAGACAAAATTCCATTACAGCCACAGTAGTGAGCCTTTCAAAAGATGGGCCATTGATTTTGTGGGTCCATTTAACCCACCTTCACATCAGAAAGTCCACATTTTCGTCTACATAGATTATGTGACGAAGTGGGTGGAAGTCAAGGTTATAGCAAAAGCGATAGAGCAAGTTGTCTCGAACATTCTATTTGAAGAATTTTTTTCTAGATATGGTACTCCGAGAGAGATAATTTTAGATGGAGGAACACAGTTCATGTCACACATGATAAGGAAGCTTATGGAAAATATGGGATAAACATAGGATAATAACCCCATATCATCCTTAGGCGAACGGTTAAGTGGAGAGCACAAATAAAGTATTGGAAATCATTCTCACTAAGACTGTGGCAAATCATAGCTGGGATTGGGATGAAAAACTCCCTGAAGTTCTTTGGGTGTATAGAACAACATGGTGGAACACGACATGATTTTCACCATTTGAAATTGTTCATGGAAAATCCCCATTATTCCTGGTGGAATTTGAAATCAGTATGCTCATAACAACTCTAGAAGTAGGACTGGATCTTTCAGAAGCCCAGAAACACCGGCTAGAACAACTAAATGAGCTGGATGAAATTCAATTAATGATTGTCCAGAGAGCTGCTTCCATATAGCAGCAAAGAGAAGAATGGCATGATAAATTTATTAAAAATAAGGTGTTTTATAAAGGGGATTGGGCATTACTATATGATTCTCACTTTAAGGATTTTAAAGGAAAGCTTCACTTGCGATGGCTGGGACCATATGAGATTGATGTGGTATTTGACAATGGGACTATCATATTTATTACAATTGATGATTCCCATGTTTCTTTCATTGTAAATGGACATCAACTTAGACTCTATCACCGCCCAACCTCCAAAGAAGCCTTCATCAAACATCTCTTGATCCAAATTGGATCCATAGAAGACTGTCAAGGAACCATGATTATATCAGGTGGGAACAAATCTCTAAAGAATCCAAAACAACGATCAAAAACACCGTGAACCAGTGGCAATGGCAGCCAACATCGAACGATGAGGACCTTGGTCAAAGCGCTTTGACTGAGGCCAATGGAGATCGTGCAGGAGATCAAAGTAGCCCTTGGGAGCCTCGGATCAGGAAAAGAAGGTGGTTTTTGATGCACGATTAGCACTTAGCACTAATCGTGCATTGCTGGGCAAACAGGGCCATAATGGAAAAGCCCGAGCACTCGGTCACATCGGGAACTGAAGAACCGCAGGCGGAAAAGGTAAAAGTTCTAAAGGTACAAAGACGAGACCCGCGCTCTAGAAAACCAGCAATATTGATCAAGGCACCCTTAAATGGTAAGAGGTTTTGGATGAGAGAATAGCGATTCTATACATCGATCGGCGCATGGCAAGTGGAGGTGAGAGAAAAATACCATTGATCGTGTGCTATCAGTCAAGCAAGTCAACCGCATGAAACATGCGTATGGTGTTGGATCTGGAGGGCCCAGATTGGATGACTGAGATCGCGCCCGATGGAGGAAGCGGAATCGACGAAGGAATATGCAACATTTTAGAAGGATTTGGAATCAGTTTGACTGCCATGGTGGAGGAAGAATGCATCCATGATGTAACTGATGAAACAAACCAACAAAGCAAGCTGGCGCTATTTAGAGGAGCACAAGTGGCCACTCCCTGAGCATTCATGATGACACCAAACAGGGAACTCCAAGCACAGCTGCAGAAGGTGAATCAACATAGGCGGAAGAGGAACTGAACAGGCACTAGTTCGAATGGCTAAAGCCATGAATAGGAAGATAGAAGACACAGTTAGAGTCCATGGCAGTGAACCTCGAGAGGAGGACTGAACACAAAGAGACAAAAACTAGAGAAGAAGGCAGTAAAGCAAAGCAGAAGAAGGCAAAGGGCCGACCTGACCAAAGGCAGCATCGATCACCAGAGAGCTTGAAGATTCAAGCCATCCCATAGAGGAATCTATCTGGACTGAGCATCACATTTGGCTCTTTCCACGGTAGACCAAAAGGTCACAGAGCTGGTAGGCAAGCCAAGTCTGTGCACTCCAGTGGCTTGGGGAATCCAAGAACCACCCTGCCAAGCAAAAATTTTCTTCAGGAGAACTCATATTGAGTCCCTGTATTGTAATTTCTCTACTTAAAGACACAGTAAAACAAGGCCACCACTGAAAGCTGGACCGGAGACATAGCCCTGGAGGATAGGGTGAACTCCTTATTAAAATTTCTTGTGTCTTTGTGTTTGCTTACTGTATTTTTCTGTTGTCTTTCCATTTTATAGTCTGTGTATTGGAAATCTGATCAATCCGTTGCTTAAATAACATAGAACACACACCAACACATGAGTCTATAATACCTTTAGACAATAAATCTTTAACTGATGTCACTCATAGGGTGAATATCAGATCATTTCTCTGAAAAATCTGGATTGAAGGTTGTTGGTGTAGAAGATACCTCCTCTGCACCCTTGAATTAAAAAAAAAATACAAACAAACAAAACAAAACAACACACACACACACACACACACACACACACACACACACACACACACACATATATATATATATATATATATATATATATATTGTTGTTACTACTCACTTGTTTGTCCTTTTGCAGGAGCTACTATCAAGGCACAATAATTGAGGAGATGAAAAATTTCTTGAGTAATGGGGACAATCACTCCACTAATACTGATCTTCTAGAAAAAATTTCTAAGTAATGTTTGTTGTTACTCCCGAAAATTTTCTAAGTATTGGGTATTGTTACTCCTTGGGTGTTCTTACTCCTCGGATGTTGTTACTCATTGGGTGTTGTTACTCATTGGGTGCTATTACTCCTTGGGTGTTCTTACTCCTCGGATGTTGTTACTCATTGGGTTTTGTTAGTCCTCAGATGTTGTTACTCATTGGATGTTTTACTCGTTGGGTGTTGTTACTCCTCAGATGTTGTTACTCCTTGGTCGTTGTTACTCATTGGGTACTGTTACTCGATTTTTGTTACTCCACAGATGTTATTACTATAGTGATGTTGTTACTCCTTGGTTGTTGTTACTCCGTTGATGTTGTTACTCCACTGATGCTATTACTCTTCGGTTGATGTTACTCCGCCGATGTTGTTACTCCATCGTTACTCTGCCAACTGTGAGGTAGGTTTCTAGGTACATCTCCATTGAATTTTATGGATTTGATTAAATATTTTATGAAAAAGACATTGACATGTCGTGGATGACTATTTATAAGTTGGCGGGTTCCATCATAATTAAATGACGACGTAATTAAAATGCATTAATTATTAAACCGTTACCATAATTAAACCTTGTGCAATGGTATGCTCCACGATCTCCATCATTACTCCACATAATCATTGGCATGTGTCAGGATTTGAAATATGTACCTTCTAACTTAATGCAATAAATTACCATACCATTCACCACATCCACCATAATTCACCATGATTCTCTTCATTTCCCGAGAAATTACCCACCATTTTATCGTCGTCCCACCTTATTCATATTTTTTACCATGTTTTTACTGCAAGAAGTTGGTCACTGTCACTCCTCCCAATGGTCTACTACGTCCAAAGTGATGTTACAGTTTCTACAGGATGGCTGAACTGGCTGTGCGTCATGAACACAAGGATACAACCCTAGTCCACAATAATTCATATGTATGGTGGATCTTTGTAGAGGCAGGATGGGATGTCTGTTTCAATGGGTTGCAAGGGTTCGATGAGGGGATCATGGTAGAGTTCACGATGGATTTGGACGAGTTAGAGGATTAGAAATATTTGTCATAGAATAGGCCATTGCAAAAGTTAGTGGGTTAACACATCAGGGGCAAAAGTGGTTCTCAAGAAAGGCTCAGTTGCCCGAATTCCCATAATTGTTTTTGCAGGCTGGAGAAAGTGTTGTTCTGAAGGGAAGGGGTTATGATCGTAATTCCTTGCCACATCCATGGGGTGAGGTAGCAGGATTTGTTATGAAATATATAACTTGTGAAGGGTAGTTCACCACCCTATTCAAATACCACTTCAAAATTCTAGCCCACCTTCGTTTTCCACAGGCACAAGTTCATTCTCTGAATATGCCTTTCTTCTTGATGAAGAGTGTTCAACTTATGGCGCAGTCCTCTTGGTGCTCACGCCAAGTGCTGGTGGTCCTCATAAACCATGGACTGGTTCAACTGCTTGTCAAGTATGCATTGACCCAATAGAAAGTACCTTGGGCACAATTCTGCGAGATGATGGAGGAGGAAGTGACAGCTGTTATATTTGCTAGAGAGGAATTAGAGGGGAAAGAACCAGCATCTCTTGCTTGTACAGTAGGAGAGGAAGAAGAGCCCAAGGAAGAAATAGAATTTCCTACTAGTATAGTAGGAGGAGAGGAAGAACAAAAGGATCAGAGGAAGGACCGGCATCCCCTGCTGGTACAGCAAGAGGAGAAGAGGAGCTTGAGGAAATGGAGAAAGAATAATAGGAACCAGAAGAGATGGAAGTGGAAGTGGAAGAAACAGTTGGTGACACAGTCAAGGTTGTCACACAAGAACCAACACTGGTTGTGGAACCTATTAATACCAACATGGAAGTGGAAGAAACTGCGGAACTTGTTATTGCAGAAATGGAAGTGGAAGTGGAAGAAAAAATTGGTGACACAGACGAGGATGTCACACAAGAACCAGCCCCATTTGTGGAGCCTATCATTGTAGTTGTGCAAACAAAAGATGTTCCCATGACTTCTGCTTCTACACAAACTAATCTTGTAGAACACTTGTTTGAGGCTTGAGAATTCTTCTTAGCGGTTGAAATTCAAAGATGGAAATTTGTCGTGAATGAACAAAAGAAGGAGATAGTGAGGGCTCGGGAGTAGGCTGCTATGATTGTCGCCAAATATGTAGACTAGCTGAACAAAGAAAAATAGAGGTAGGAGAAACAATAGAGAAAGATAAGGGATTTAGAAGGGAAGATATAGGTGTTGAAGGCAGATAAGGAACAAATGTTTACCCTAGCACAATAGGTAATGGCCTGTTGGCCTCCTTCCCATAGTTACTCTTTGTTTCTTCATGAGCAATTCTTTTTCTTCTGCCTAGAAGGCATCTACAAGGAGATCATCCATGAGATCAATGAATCGATACAATTCCTACATATTATGAGAATCCATGATATCATGAACCAACACTTGATGTGTGAGCTCTACATGCATGGTTATTTCTTGAAGGATGACAAGATCTTCAACCCAGTTCCATTAATGGGAGATGCGCACCTGAGAGCCTTTACTTCCTACACCATTAACCAGGTTAAATGGAGGAAGGCTTGTGATACTTTTGAATAAAATCAAGCTACAAAGCCACTGATAATAAGGAGGGAGAATGGTCAATAAGTGACTATTTATAACAGGCACTCCACCTTTCTACATATTGAGGGGTCTAAGGTATGAATGTTGTCAACACAGAGATGGTGTACTGAACTCTGTGTCAGACAAATAATCACTTTTTAGGATGAAGCCCTTGATAGTTGCCAAAGAAGATGGATGATATCATCATCGGCTATTAGCAACCGGGAGCCTTTTGGGGCACCCAATTTTGCATGAGCATTAGAAAGGGTTCCACGTTTTGTTGCATGGATTCAGACCTGTGAGGCTTGATGGATGGAGCTGAGGTTTTAGTTTCCCCTCCTTTGGCTGCCAACAAAGCATTACACTCCAGCATACAATGTGAGTAATGATTGGTGGAAGGATTTCCTTATGACATAAGGATATAAACCTCCAGGGACAGATATGGCCTAGGAATATGACCTTGCTCAACTACACGCTGACCAGAATTGGTCCAACGCAAATATGAAGAGACGACAAACAACATGAGGACATGCAGAAAGACCAGTTGGGGGAAGATGTTGGGTGCCAAATATACATACTTTTTCCCTCCATTTTTACTCTCTCTCTCACCCCTTTGTATAATTTATACTCACTAATCATTCTAAATGCATAAGGTAAACCCTCTTCAATTGCCTTCATGAAATGTTTGATTAATGAAGTAATAGTCATGGAGATTTTGCCTATGCAAGTTACTAAGTTTTCCATTTCCGCAAATCCAGTGGTCAAAGGTTACGAGTGCAAAAAACAAAAGTGATTATGAGCTTCCAACATCATATCAGCGAGCGCTGTAACAACATAATGGATTCCAGGCTTATTCTAGACTTTTATTGTCTTTCTCTCACCAACTAGTTGGTTGTTGTAATGATTGTACAATGATAGACATTAGCTGCCATATTGAGAGACAATTTTCTCTGCATATTGTATAAGAAAGGTTTCAATGTTGTGGAAAGGATTTAGCCATGCAAGAGATTGAGATTGTAATAGAAGATTATTAAATTAATTGAATGCAAGTTATTTTGTTGTTCTCTCTATAAGCTGTGAATCCATCGCAGCCCTAGTCAGAGAGTTGGTCCCACTCTTCTAATCAAGTGCTACATTATTTTCATGCATTGTTATTTCATGTGTGTTGATTTAATTTGATTGCTCTTACACTATTTTAATTAATTATTGTGAATGCTTTTTATAGTTCTGCAATTTACTGTTATTATTGTCAGTGTGGTTCTTTTGTTAATTTTGTCATTGAATCTAAGATTGGTGATTGATTGTTTCATTGCTACCTACATATATTTTCACGTTACCTTGAAACAAAGTAAGTACCCAGATTGATAAATTAAATGTGGAAAGGGGTTGAATAGGTATTCACACCCAAACACTAACAACTTGTTTGTACAAATAGCCTTGCTTTTCTTGGGCTAGTTGCCCTATTGCTGGTTATTGGTGTTAGGTTGGTTCCCCTGGGGTTCATTAGGTTGATTACCTTGGTTACCCTAGTTACCCATGTTACCTTTCCCCTTATTAGTTTTCTTTGAATTTTGGGGATTGGTCTCACTCTACTGTGAAAAAACTTGAACCTAAGGGGGTGGTGGCTGCTGGGGCCAAGGATGCATGGTAGACTATAGTGCTAATCCCTAAGGGGCTAGAGCGCTCGGTGGTGCATAGGTATAATATGGTGAAGGGCCAATGGTCTAGTACATATGTTGAGCACTAGATGGCCCTGACATCTGCTGATGTGGTTGGGTGAATGCATAAGATGTTCTTTGTCCTAAATACATGTTGCTAGCAAGAGGGGAATAAGTGTGAGAGGAAATGGTGGCCCCCTGTAGATAGCCATAACTCTACTAAGTATATAGTGAATGATGTGAAATAGCTTTAATGATATCATCGACAGATGTTGCAGGAGGGAACACCCTAAGGCCTTGGAGTTGAAAACCCCAATAGAGTGGAGGGCATACAACAACAAGAAATGTACAGACAAACAATCTAAATGTTTAAACTATTGAACTGGGAAGCAGTTGTATTACCCGGAGGTCCTACGTTCAGTGTTGATCCCACAGGGTCCAAACCCTCTGGTTCTCCCGATGCCTTTAAAACCTGTAACTTATCCATGAAAATCATATACAACAATAGTAATAGAAATCATGTTCATGATATATGTGTTAGATCATATAAGAAAATGAGCAATTACACATTAATATAAGATTTATAAGAAACTCAAAACATAGATCAATGCATAAACACAATAAATATCAGGAACAAAACAACATTTCTTTATTGATGTAAGCTAAATGAAAGGTGGAAAACTACAAACTGAGTCTTCCTCTAGCTCCAAGCGGAACCCTCCTTCGAATCCATCCTATCCCGACCGCAACAATATTCCTCCAGCAATACACACAAGGACGTCATAAGAGGGATGAAGGACATCTCAAAAGAGGAAACAAAGGTATCCTATAACTTGGGGAGTGCAGGATGCACAGGGATTTCTTCATACTTGATCAGGGATCAATGAGCTATAATATCAATATCTCATCTCTTCTCTCCTTAGGCCTTCCCATGGAGGTTTATTTATGCTTATCCAAATTAGTTTTTTTAGTTGGGAAATAGTTGGGAAACAGTTGGGCCACAAGATACAGTAGGTGAGCAATAGGTAAAAACCCATAAACTCCACCCGAGTTTAAGAAGATTATTTATTTTTTAGTGTTTTAACACATGTACGTGGGTTGGGTATATACTAACCCGCGTGTACATGTTTTTAACACAGGGCAAAGTAGCATATGGGAAATAAAACACTGCTTGTCAGAATTTGGACCAAGTCTGGAAAGGAAGGGTTTCCCTAGGCCATAGCTAGAGCATCAGATCTACCAAGAGTGGCAAATGGTACTATAATAGATGCCCCATAGTATATGAGGTCAGAAGAGGTACATGATGGTTGAAATGTATTAAGTGTATAGAAGGAATCATGTTGAGACCAGAGGGGAGTTCACCAGAATTTAGCCTTCCAAGCCAGTGAAAGAGATTAGAAAGAAATTGTTGTCTGAGGCAGGCATACCCATGCTGAAAGATAATAAAGCATGTTCGCATGTCAAGTACAAAAGGAGATCCAATATGCATACTATTATAAAGGAACTAAAAATACATAGTGGATCATCCAATCATATCCAAATAAGTACATGTCTCAATATCACATATAAAGAATTGATCAATGACATTGAAGTAGGAAGTTGATCACTGAAGTCATAAAGCTGATCCAAAAAAGTACCAAATCAAATGGTGGAACAAATGGTACTACACTGCAACACAGGTGCCAATATATAGGATGTCGCTGTAAGGAATTGCAACATATAAGGTGGATGGTGTCAACTGGTAGAAACAGGAGCAACTAACAAGTGAACCAAGAAATGCTGATGCAAATCCAAGGTCCTCACCGACTGCCGTGGTACATTTCTACACAATGAGAATAAATGATCTGAAGTCAACCATGTGAGAACTCATTTGATTATCGGTCATTGATGTATACTGTTAACAAACGTGAGACTACTCATCGATAATGATGATCAGAGTCAAGGTACCCAGTACAATCTAACAAGTGAATAAATGAGTTGTAGTCGAACACCTAGAAGAATCTATCAATCAGGAGAAAATATGTTTTCCCACTGTTGATAGCAAAGGAGTCTACCACTGATGACTGCAAACCCTAAGATATTGCTAAATGGACTCTAGATGTTTGTTCCCCGAACAATGAGTTGAAGTCGATGGGAAAATATCCGCTAGAAGGAAGGCATTAAGGTATCCTTCATCAATCCAGTGTGAGTGTAACCCGTAGGCCAATAATGTGGAAGGAATCAGATGAATAAAGATGTAATAACCCAACCGAAGCACGTCTTTGGCGTACACAAGACGTAGCTAGCGCACGATGGAAACCCTATGAACCAACCAATAATGAAAGCTGACACAGAGATGAGGAATCCACCAATAGGTTCAAATGGAAACCAAGGTACTGCATGAATCCCAATGTGTGATAATGAAAGTTGATGTCGAGCACAAGGGAAACCACTCCATCAAAGACCCATGATACTGATCGATGATGAGCACAAGGTAATTGTTGGGCATGGAATCCCCCCAAGACATGTTCTGGGGCTCAAAGCCCAAGTTTTGACTGAATCTTGTTGTAAAGCTCAGCGAATTGTGGGCGCAGGGTGCAAAAGTATGATAGAGTCACGGGGTTTTCCACCCTAGTTTCATAATGTAATGTCTGCTTGATAGACCTACCCATGGTTCGTGGATAATGGGATTGTATAAATAGAGTGAGGCTCTAAGTAGAGAATAAAGGAGAAGGAGGAAAAAGGTCTAAGTGATTAAGTGAGGAGTGTCTTTGGGTCTTAGAGTAGGAGAAGGCTCTGCAGCTGAGTGTGCGGACCCCTGCAGCTGAGTGCGCAAGGCGAAGTTGAGTCTGTAACCAAGGAAGGAATTAATAAAGAGAAGTTTTGTTATAATTCTTTGTATCTATTCTTGGGTTAATGAAGGATTGATATAACTTGAAAATATACTATTTATTTACTGCACGCACCTGTATGAATGGTTTATATTGTTAAGTATACTTAAAGCACTCAAGTAGGAAAAGCTAATTAATTAATGTTGGAATACCATTGAGGGCTTGGGTAATAACGTAGAGCATGATGTTCAGCCCTTGGGTAGGGTTGTGCAAAGGTAGTATATCAGGTTGCAAAGTGTGGGAAAGTGCATAAAGAAACCTACGCATAGGGTCAAACCACAAACCACTTGAACTCATCAGACATCTCCAAGGTGCGAAGACCTGGTTCTAGCAGCCCCCCATACTACTTTTCTTGAGACCTTAGTCCGTGCTCCACAGACTATTCACGAAAGGGCCAGTAGTATCGGGATTTGTTTGGCTAAATTAACTTTGAACCTAGGTCAGGCCCCAATAAACCAAAAAATGGTTCCATTTTTGGGACTGGGATGTGCATAGAGATGTCTGATGTTGTGTCACTGGAATACAATAAAGAAAGGAATTGAAGAGTGGTTGGACATAAATATTCATGAGTTCATGGCGCAAGAAAATAGGAATCCACTATTATGAAAGGAAGTGTGGTTAGATTTCTACTTATATATGGAAATCCACGAAATTTTCTTTGCATCCTTCCCCTCTGAGTTGTGTGAGTGGATCGCGAAGCAAGCAGACAGTCAAGGAAGGTGTAGGCTTGACAAACCTATTGTGTGGACTCCAGAGTTGGTGCATAGACTGGAAGCATTGGAGGATAAGATCGCACGTGTTGTGGATCACTGGCTCGATTCAATTATAGGAGGATTTATCACTGAGTACGCAGTAAATAAATCAATCAGCTATAGCGAGGTGGAACTATGCTTCCATAAAGGACTGCGAGGTAAGTACATTAAATATTTTAACACTTGGATTAAAATGCTACTGTGTGAAAAGTAGGTTATGCAAGTAAATTGATGTTTGCAGCTACGAGAAGTGGGAGGATCTATAGAAACAAAGGTAGCGCAAAACTAGAAACTAACCCCTTGATTTCACCTCCATGAGAAAGTGAGGAAGGGCTTGCAAAGGTTTCACCAAGAAGTGTGATCAGTTTGATAAAGCAATGAATTCTGTGCATACCACCCCCGCCTACACCACCACCTGTTTCACCATCTTCACCCCCGTCTTTGCCCACACCACCTCTGCCACCACCACAGTTCAATATGGCAAGTGCGATAAAGTTTCCAGTGTTCAAAAGAGTAGGGAATGAAGATCTAGACCAGTTTTGGTTCATCGTAAGGGTTGTATGGGAAGCGCAAGGAGTCATGGATGACAATATAAAGAAAGCAATGCTGGTCAGCACTTTGCAGGATCACACTCTGTTTTGGTACATTAAGCATTCCAATGACAACCCGAATGTAGGGATCGCGGATATCCAAGCTATGCTAAACAAGGAATTTAGCATGCCAAAATCAGATACACAGTTGATCATTGGATTTAAGGAAATCACAATATTTCCAGGTGAGACCCCCTAGGAGCTGTATTAGAGACTAAAGTGTACAATTCGTGAAGCCAATATGACCTTGACAGATGGGCAACACCACGCATGGTTTGTAGCATCGCGAACGCCACATACAAAGAATGTGTTGTCACAGCAGAAGCTAACCACTTAGGTCGAGGCCTTGGAGATCGTAATGTGACTGCACAATGTTGACACCTAATCCTCAACGGATGGGTGAACTGGAACGTGATCAGTCATCAAGAAGATGAACTGATCCGTCCTATTTCTGTATATAAATGATAGTTAGCTAATGAATTATATAATCAGTTTTTCTCTGCCATTCTAGAGTTACCCTGGCCTGACATGGTATCAGAGCACAGGTCCCAGTCCTTATAATAGTTGTAACTCCTTTTCTCTACGCATGAATACCTGAGCGCTAACTCTGTCATGCGTTTCAGTCTCTGCGCTGAGTACCTGAGCGTTTCTACCTCTGACCTGCATCTGCCACACCTGCTCTGCCTCTGCCTGGTCTAACATTGATTCTCTGCGCTGTTGAATGTGCATTTCTTAGACTCCGACTTGGCTACACCTGAGACTGCGTGCCTCTGCGCTGTTGAATGGTTTTATTTTGCAAACCCTGGCTGGAAAATCTTTTCGAAAAAATATCAATACCTGCTCCTGCAGGTTGTTATCCGGGCTTTAGCTTAGACTGTCGGTCCATGTATTATTCGGATTTAATACAGTCGTAATTCATGGCGAAAACACACCTATACCTTCCAGGGTTCAGTTTCTTCGACCTGTTTTTCTTGGATCCGTGCTCAAATTGAAGACAGCGATTGCCAGAATTCAAATTTACTCACTGCAATAACAAAGCTGCGAGACTTCTCCCGCAAACAGGGCTGGAGTCCGGCGAAATGCTTGTTAAATTGGCGCCTAGATTCGCATTCGAAGACTGAAACCCCGTATACGGTGGTTTCCCTTGCTGGTATCAAATTCCTTCCTCTTCGATTGATATTGTTGAATATGTTTGAGATGTCGACTCCAACATTGGAAACGACTCCATGTAGAAAAGAAGATCAGCAACGCAGAAATGTTTTTTAGCGAGGTATTCATTCAGCTAAAATTATGTCGAAAGTAATTTGTAGTGTGCCTCGAGCTTCCCATTAGACACCTTTGTTACTGGAGTAAGTGAAATGCTTTTTGTCTCACAGCTACTTGCTATGTTATGACTGCGCATTGCTTTGGATTTTGAGGCTGATGATTTTGTATGAGTCAGTAAGATTGTAAGGAGGCTATGTAATCCATCTTTGAAAGCATGCTGCGCCTATTGAGTGGGCATTAAATTCACGATGTCATTTGAAGTCGTTTAATATCCATTCTCAAGAGAACTTGAAAGTTGAAATTATACTGAACTGGAATATGTGACAAATTGTGAGATTATTCTTACTTGTACACCAATTGTAAGGGCCTAAATGTAGAGTATGGTATCTGACATTATTCCATAATGCGGGGGTTTTTGTAAAGGCTGAGAGTCAATCTGGTTATGGGCTCAGGTCTAGAGAATCAAAGGGATTTATGGTGATTTTTAGTCTTTTCAGTGAACTTTGAAATTGTAATACTGTTGCTGCTCCAACTTTGTAGAGCTCGCGGTTAATACCGTTGCTGCTCCAACTTTGTAGAGCTCGCAGTGAATGACTAGTTATTTTTAAACAACCAAAGTTATTTCCCACAGAAATCTTTTGAGTACAATTTCACTGTACATCAGCAGAAATTTCTTATCAGCAGAAGTTTTTTTTTAGCAGAAGTTTTTTCAGAATGCATTCAATCATTTCTATGGTAGGAATAGTTCTCACTGGCAAGGAGAACTATTCTGAATGGTCTCGGATGGTAAAACACACCCTCATCTACAATGAGTTGTGGAAAGGAGTGTGTGTCGGAGAAGAAGACAAAGATCCTGTGCAGCCTACATCAGATAAAGAACTTGTCATTTGGGAAAACAAGAACAGCAAAGCCTATGCATTGATTGCAGCATCTGTAAATGAAGAAGTAAGTCGTCATATTTCATCCTATTCCACTGCCTTTGAAGCTTTACAAAAGCTGAAAGAACTCTATGATTCACATTCTGCACTTGAAGTTGTTCAGCTCATGATTAAACTCTTCACTCTTGAACTGAAAAATAATGATCCCCTTGCTCTTGCATCTGAAATAAAGTCTATAATGCATGATATTAAATCCACTAAGGTTGAGCTGGATATCTCTCTTATTGCCTTTCTCAAAGCACTCTATCCTACCTACTCCAATTATCTTGAGTCTTTACAAGCAAATGGAAATCTTAAAGACATAACCTTTGAGTCTCTTGTGAAAAATTTTGCTGAAAGAGAGAAAGCCTTTGGAAAGAAAACAATCCCTGAATCTTCTGAAGACACTGTTTTCCTAGCTCATAAAGAAAAGCATCCTGCTCAAGATTCTACAAGAGGAAGAGGTGGACGAAGAGGAAGAGGAAGATACTTCAGAGGCAGGGGGGGCAGACATTCTCAAGCAGAAAAGGCAGATCTGCATTGCATTCGCTGCAAACGAAATGGATCACATGATGCTTCTACATGCAAGCTACCATGTGACAAAATTGAGCAGAGAAGAAATCAGCAGAAAGGTAAAACTGATGACACAGACAAAGGTAAAGCACCTGAATCCGCTCACTATATTGAGGCACACTGTAACATTGGAGTAAATGAAGACTTGTTTAATGCTTCACTTGCTTCTTCGAAAAATGATTGGTTGCTTGATTCAGGAGCAACCTGTCATATGACTCATAGGAAAGATTTTTTTGAAGATTTCACTGACAATGTTGATGGAGCAGTATACTTTGCAGATCAGTCAAAAATCAAGCCATCAGGGCTTGGCACAATTAGGCTTAAACTCCTGGTCTTCCAGACTTTCTTCTGGATCATGTTCTATATCTCCCACAGCTCAAGAGAAACTTGCTGTCCTTGGTCCACATCCGCCAGCAAGGTCACTCCATTCATATGTTTGATGGAAAGCTTGAGGTAAGAAAGGCATCTGACCACTCACTTGTCATGAGGGGTATAGAAGAAGAAAGAATTCTTAAACTGCAAGGAACCTCTGCTCATGCACAACATTTCTCATATATTTCTCATCATGAAGAAGGTACACTTCCGTCAAGTTTATTATGGCATGCTAGATTTGGACATTTAAACTATGATAGTCTCCGCTTGTTGAAGAAAAATGGTGTTGCTGGTTTGCCTACAATTCCTAGAAAACATAAGCAATGTGATGCTTGCATTCTAGGAAAGCATAGCAAACAGTCTTTTCATGATTCACATTCAAGAGCGCATAGGAAGCTTGAACTCATTCATTCAGATTTATGTGGTCCAATGCCTGTTCCTTCTGCAAATGGAAATAAATATATCATGACATTTATTGATGATTACACCAGAATGTGTTCGGTTTATTTATTGAAGAACAAATCTGATGCTTTTCAAACATTCAAGAATTTTCATAAATGGATTGAAAATGATGCACAATCTCATATTGGGTCTATTCACACTGATAATGGAAAAGAATATACATCAAATGAATTTGAACACTATCTTCGCCAACATGGGATTAAACATCAAACAACTGTGCCTTATAATCCTCAACAGAATGGTGTAGCTGAAAGAATGAACAGAACAATCTTGAATATGGTACGATCCATGCTTTTCTTCAAAAATGTAAAGATAATGTTTTGGGCTGATGCTGTTCTATGTGCTGCATATATAAAGAATAGATGTCCATCTAGTGCTATAAGAAACAAGTCTCCTTATGAATTGTGGTATGGACATGTTCCTTCGGTAAAACATCTCAGGATCTTTCGTTCCACCTGTTATGCTTTAATACCAAAGGTACATAGAAACAAACTTGGTGCTAGAAGTCGTAAGTGTATCTTCCTGGGCTATTCAAACACATCTAAAGCATACCGTCTCTATGATGAAGTAAATAAAAAGTTTGTTGTATCTAGAGATGTCATTTTTCTTGAATCATCCAAATCTGACAGTGTTGTTGAGCGGAAACTTGATCGCTTGGATAGATTCACAAAACCAAAATCATTTCAAGAGTTTGATAATCAGATTCCACATCTTGAAGGGGGGATTCCTATACTAGATCAACATGTGGAATCTTCTTCTTCTGAAGAACAATCTCCCCTGCATAACACTCCAACAATGGATGATGCTTTAAGTGATGTAATTGATAGAATTGGGAGACTCAAACTTGATTCAGACCCAACTCAATCAACAGAGTAGCCTAGACCATCTCAAAAAGGTCCCCCAAAGTGGCTGACAAAGACACTTGAAAGTGTTCATCCTGATGAAATTGGAAAAACAGGAACCAGAAATACACACCGACAAGATGGAGGTGATGTAGATAACTCTAATTCACCTGTTGATATGGATGTTACTTATGATTTTGAATTGAACTTGTCTACAGATTTTGAACCAACTTCCTTCAAAGAAGCTGCTTCTCATGATGAATGGAAAGAAGCGATGCAGAAGGAGTATGATGCCCTCATAAAGAATGGCACTTGGAAGCTGGTTGATCCTCCATTTGGAACCAAACCAATTGGCTGCAAGTGGGTCTACAAGAACAAATACAAAGCTGATGGCTCACTTGACAAGCACAAAGCTAGGCTTGTGGAAAAAGGTTTTGCACAGAAGGAAGGGGTCGATTATGAGGAAACTTTTGCCCCCACAGCAAAATGGGCCACCATCCGGACACTCTTTGCACTAGCTGCTCAGAACGGTTGGAAAGTCCATCAAATGGATGTAAAAACTGCATTCTTGAATGGAGATCTAAAAGAGAATGTTTTTATGTCCCAGCCTAAAGGATTTGCTGTGAAAGGACATGAACATAAAGTATGCAAACTTGTGAAGTCCTTGTATGGCCTCAAACAAGCACCACGAGCCTGGTATGAAAAACTAACTAAGCATCTTCTAAAACTCAACTTCAATCATTTTGATCTTGATGATGCAACTTTATTTGTCAAGAAAGTTGGCAAAACAGTTGTATATCTTATGGTATATGTAGATGATCTTTTAATGACAGGGAACAATGAAAGCTATATTGCATCCATAAAGAAAGAATTAGGAAAAATTTTTGAAATGACTGATTTGGGCTATGTTCATTACTATCTTGGCATTGAAGTAACCCAACATCCAAAATCCATATTTCTTTCTCAAAAGAAATACATTAGAGATTTGTTAAACAGATTTGGCATGACAGAGTGCAATCCTCTTTCTACTCCAATGGAACAAAACTTGAAGCTCACATCTATTGAAGGAAAGGAATTTGAGGATGCAACAAAGTATAGACAGCTTGTAGGAAGTCTCATCTACCTCACTACTACCAGACCAGACATTTCATTTGCTGTTCGAATCCTCTCCAGTTTATGCAAAAGCCTTGTGAGGGACATTGGTCTGCTGCAAAAAGAGTTCTAAGGTACTTGAAGGGAACTCAAGACCTTGGAATCAAGTATACACAGGTGGACGACTTCAACTTGATTGGATACTCTGATTCAGACTTCGATGGAGACAAAGAAACTGGGGTATCTACTTCAGGATATGCTATGAGTCTTGGATCAGGAGCTATCTCCTGGAGATCACGCAAACAATCAGTACCAGTAGATTCCACAACAAAAGCAGAATATGTGGCAACAGCTGAAGCAACGAAAGAAATTGTGTGGCTCAGGAAAATTCTTGAAGATTTGCAGGTAAAACAAATACAATCAACTCCACTCATGATTGATAGCACCTCTGCAATAAAGTTGGCCAAGAACCCAAAGTTCCATGATCATACTAAGCACATCAATACTAAATATCATCTGATCCGACATCATGTTAAGGCCAAAACAATCCATCTCCGTCATTGTTCCACAAACGAGCAAATTGCAGACATCTTCACCAAAGCGCTTGGAAGAGAAAAGCTTGAAAGATTCAGAACGATGCTTGGACTCACCAACATCCCTTCAGATTAAGGGGGGGAATGTTGACACCTAATCCTCAACGGATGGGTGAACTGGAACGCGATCAGTCATCGAGAAGATGAACTGATCCATCCTATTTCTGTATATAAATGATAGTTAGCTAATGAATTATATAATCAGTTTTTCTCTGCCATTCTGGAGTTACCCTGGCCTGACAGACCCCAATATAAGATCCTAACCTAGGAGTTCAATAGATCCATGCGTAGTTGAAAAACATGTGCCTTGAGATGTAGAGTTTGAAACAAGACAGGACATCTCACCCAGAAGCGCATGAGGAGGTATGGTGTGTAAAGTGCAAAGGCCAGGGACATGACAAGGACCATTGTCCAGTCTTCGCAAACTACTTGGCGGGAGGAGGACCAATGCCATTGAGACTAGAGGCACAAGCAAGACCGAGCTCAGTGTCTGCATTATGGTGCGTGATTTGTCAGATAGGAGGGAAGCATGCTACATATAACTGCCATCTATTACAGAAGTATATGCAGAATTCCCAGTAGTTGTTCTATACTTTCTGTAGGTCAGTAGGCCACGATGAGCGTACCTATAGAAGTTATGAATTAATGATGGATCAAACTCCTATCTACAGAGTTCAGACTGAAACATGGGCCCTCGATCAAAATGCAAGGATGGTGCACCCTAGATTTCAGCGGTGCGGACGAGGTCGAGGTGGAATGGGACCACGAAGAGGTCACGAACAAATGATATGTTACAATTGCGGAGGACTAGGGCATTATGCTCGTGATTGTACAAATCCAACGAGACCATCATGCTTATATTTTACTTAGTTTGACCATGAGACAGAGGATTGTCCCACACTAATAGCAAGGTTGCATGATAAAGGAGCACTCCAGCCTCCCCCGAATCAGAACCTACAAATGATGAGGTTTGAGCCACGCGAGGAAGAACCAAATGTAAATATTGTGCTCCGAAGTGGTATTATGAAGGGGAATGACAAGGGCAAGCAGCCTGAAGAAAGTACCTAGGTTCACAGGGTCCACCAAAGTTACCTGAATTTGATCTGGAGAGCGCTAAAGAGACATTCATGGAAGCTAACAAGAGCTTCGGAGATGCCTCTACTTCAGGAAGTAAAGACAGACTGGACCCAGAAATGGACCCATTGATTCTCACTACATTCCTAGAGACATGCATGAAGCTGCTGCAGGACAGCAAGGCTATGAAGGGGTTGCAAGAACTCATAACTAGATGTGTTGAGACCGCGCTAGGAGAACCGCGCGTAGTCTGGAAGCTCAGAAATCACACGACATGAATAGGAAGGGAGATGAGATTGACCGCGCAGATCAAGGAATATGAAATGTATCAAGTGATTTTGAATCTAGGATCGAACGTGAATGTCCTGCCAAAGTAGACATGGGAGCGCATGGGCAGGCTTGTGCTGAAATGGTCTCCTATTCAATTGTGAATGGCGAACAAGAAAAAGATCCTACCTATGGGAAGATTTTAGGGAATAACGGTAGATATCGAAGGTGCGAGTGCACTTGTAGATTTCAAAGTGATAGAGATTGTTGATGACAACAATCCCTATCCCATGCTACTGGGAATATATTGGGCCACTGACATGAATGGGGTGATAAATCTGAAGAAGCGCAAGATGATTTTCAAGAAAAAGTCACTACGTGTAGTGGTACCTTTAGACCCTGTGGAAGGATCATGCTACACAGAGCCAGTGCACGACTACGATAGCGACGATGATCTAGACTGTGTCTACAAGATAATTGCACGGGAGTAGCACTGGGTAAATCCAACAGTGGATGGTAGGATTTCATGGGAGTGCAAAAGCTCCTGCACCTAAAATTCAGATGAGGAAATAGAACCATGGCAGAACTGGTTACATGAGGTAACCACACTCAACTGTAACATGATGACAAGGTCATTGCACTGTGTGGCAATATAGGGAGGAGATTTTCCTATGTATGATTGGTTGAGCGAGGTGGATGACTTCCTGAACAAATTTGAAAGAGAAGTACTAGAACAATAGTGTTTCGATGCTCTGAAATGGGTACTGCGCACTACACTCGTAAGATGGTGGGGTACGTATCAAAGAAGTTTTTAGAACTGTCGCAAATGCAGAAGGATGATTTGCATGCACTTTGGAAAGCCTCAAATGTGGATGAAAGTTGAGTATGATGAATGAGGACATCCCACGCAACCACCTTTCCAGATGGGTACAGGCGTATGGTGCGTAACTTGCACCAAAACACACCGTCCTCGTGATAGGAAACACAACCCACAAGCAGGAGTGGGCAAGACAATGGCACGAATGACCCCTTTGGTTGAGACGAGGAGGTATGGTAAGACCAAGCATGCAGAAGCATATTCACGCAGAAGCTTTTGACAAAATACACAAAGCACTGAACATGATCCACCATGTGAAATGAACTTACTGGGACCTACGCGTACCAGCGGTTCTCTGGGCTTATAGCTCCATGTGCAAAACCCTAACCTCACGGGCACTTCCAAAGCTGAAGTATGAAGTGAATGTTGTAATCCCCATGGAGCAAGCAAATACTAGTATGCGCATAGTAGTACTAGTAGATACGAGGGTTCGCAAAGCCCGGAAAGAAGGGATCACATAGCCACATAGCATGGGACTTGAGGAAGAAATCCAATAGGGAAACCTTAGATTCCATAAACTTGAAGAAGAAAGGGTACGGTTAAGGAAGAAAAGCTCTTTGATGAATGCGAAATTTAAGAAGATGGACGACGAAATCAAGAAATATTTTCTCAGCAAAAAGACCAGAATGGCAAGGTAGGGTGCATTCGATCACGATGAAAGGGTTAAGGCCTATTGCCACGAATTGATCAATCTGATGCCTTGGATTGGACCACATATTTTTAAGCACAATGACTAGGGTAGTGCGTTGCAAGTAATAAAGTACATGATGCTGACCATAACAGTGAAAGGTATAGATTATCCAGGCAACATGATGAATGATCGGATGAAACGTTTCATGGGTGGTACGAACACATGACTAGCCAAGGGAAGGATAGTCTTAGCACTCCAGGTATTTGGAAGGGAGCATGAGACTATAAACTATTCTGCCCGGGAACTGCGTGATATTGGAAATGCGCACAGAAGCAAAGAGGCACAAGGTCCATGACTGCACATGAGGGCCTACGCTGCTGCACGGGTTGGCCAGAAAGTGACCATTGAATTCACTATTCATGATGGGATTCTTGACTTGAGGCCAAATGGAGCAGGCGGTAGGCATTTAAGATGCGATTTATGGGCAAAATCTGGGAAAATCTGCCATCAAGGGAGCATTAATGAATCAGATTTGGGGGGAATGGTCGAATTCAAATTCCAAAAGCACTATAAAATACAAAGGGTTGCCCAACAAACAACACTTGGTCATTTGCGAATTTGGCAGTTGAGAAGAACCCAGATTGTTGTGAGTTGAGCGTCAATTAAGCCCCTGAATTCACGAGTGATAGATTGCTGCACAGATACAATGGTAACAACTAAGCATGGTATGGAGAGAGCAGAAGTAACCGCCAAGGAGGCCATGCAGGCCCTAACTCTAGGGGATGTTCCAGAAGGTGCCGGGATTGTGGCAAAAATCCTGAAATCACCGCATATGCCAAGACCCAAGAAGGAAAAATAAGCAATGGCTCCCGTATGTGTGTCCCCGCAGAACCCGCTGCACAATAAAGTGTCAATGGAGGAGAAGGGGAAAGTTGTCACTATAGAAACAGACGAAGAATAAGAAGATCTGCAGGAGCTTATCATCGTAGAAGAAGAAGATGAAGGCATGGAGGTGGATACTTGGCCTACACACTCGGTGACAAAACTGCCTGACTATGTCCTCCAGCAAAAAGGGTAGGCCAAAGTGCCCAAGGCCCTGGACGAAACTAAGAGCTCTCTCCAGACCCTGCTCCTCCCAGATGGCATTATGTTTGAAGGCACACACCTGGGCCACATGTCGAGACTGAATTTCGAAGATTGGGACCTCGCTGACCACAAGAAGTTCCCTCACCTCATGACTAGAAACCTCATGAAGCAGAACACTGCAGAGGTAGTGATAGCATTAGAGCCACGTAAGTGGTTGCGCATAGTGAAAAAGGTCGGGCTGGTGAACCTACTCTGGGTGCCACATTTCAATCATTCCCCAATAACCATTTTCATCATGAGGCAGCTGCTCTTCCTGGTGCATGATGGGTGTTTATGGCTAGAGGATCCCATCCCCATCATGATAGACTTGATTCATCACGTCTCCCGACTTCCATACAAAGGAGAGGACTCCACGGCCATATTAGAAGGGAAAGGCAGGGATTTGGCCATCGTGAAGGCCATGAAGAAGAAGTACAAGCTGGAAAAGAAGAAGAGGTGCTACACCATCTCCAACATCAAGGACAAAGCAGTATGCGTGGCAACACAAATCCTCGCAGGAAAAGTTATGCGCAAGTGCCACGCAGACGAGGTACCTGCACTGATGGTCGCACTAGCTAAGTAGTGCACGGAGGGGGTCCAATTTAACTGGTCTGAATTCCTTTGCACAAAATTTTTAGAGAATTTCCGTGAAGCCTAGGAACAGGGAAAAACATTCCACTATGCATGGTTGTTGCTGTCCATAGTGCTCGTAGTTGGGGAATTGCCAGAGGATAGTCAATTCCCCATAATTGACAGAGATTTACCAAAGGCTGCGAAGTACGCTTCGCTCTAGGCCACGAAGGATGCTACAAGGATACACAACAACAAGATCTTCTGGGTTTTCATGGAGATGAACATTCAAATGTGGAACAATCGTAAGTCGTGATTGTCACCCACTGTTTGCAACAGTCTGTAGAGTTTTGCAGAATTTAAGGCAAACATGCATAACATATATATCAGGGCGCGCAAGGACCCGACTAAATAGTGGACAAAGCTACCCTTTGTAGCCACCAATGATGCCATTTTCAATGTCCTAGAGGGATGGTCATCGGAATGGTGTGCCCTAGACATTGCAGAAATCGAGAAGTTGACCAAAAAATGAAGGAAGGAAACAACAACAGCAGAAGTGCAGGCAGCACGGTACGCGGCACAGAAAGGTGTTAAGCAGGAAAAATCCACAACAGTAGTAACAGCATAGGAAGCAGCCATGAAGGCAGGCGAGGGCCAAACAACACCTTCATAGGGGTAGAAAGCAGAGGAAGCAGAAACAGAAGAAGGAGGCATGGATCCACAAACTGCGTCAACGCAGCTGAAGTGCCAACACCTAGCAGAGTGGGCAGGGTCACAGAAGAAGGTCAAGGCCTCGAAATTGTCCATTGACCTGATCACCCTAACTAAGGGTGATCTGCATGACATCAGTGAGACAGTGCGCAATGTCACTAATGAGGCTCTCCAAGATTTCATGTAGGAGAACCAAATTGTGTTGGGGGCCCTCAGAGTGCAGTTGCAAGAATTACAGGTGCACCCCCCTCAGGTTGGTACCCATTCGAACAATAGAGAAAATTTTGCACGCGTGGATGATGAACACAATAGTTTTGTAGGAAGGGGCACTAGTGACATCAAATGAGGCCGACAGGCCTTCGGTTAGGGCACTGGAAGGTCTCAGTGTTAATTTAGCTGCCCTCCCACGTGAGACATTATATGTGTTGTAGGATGGTATAACTACAAAGCTGCGAGCTAGGGAGAGTCGTGCGCTCCAAATCCTCAGTGAGTAGAAAATAAACATGGAACAAATAAGCTTGCAGCATGTTGGCTTGGTGGGGCTTGACCCAGGTTCAGAGGTGATTTAGCCAAACAAAGCCCAATACTACTGGCCCTTTTGGAAACAATCCACAAAGCGTGGACTAAGGTCTCACCTAAAGTAGTATGGGAGGGTGCTAGAACCAAGTTTGCACACCCTAGAGATTTCTAATGAGTTCAAGTGGTCCACGATTTGACCCTGTGCACACGTCACTACGCGCACCTTCATGTACCTCGCAGCCTGAGATGCTACCTTTACATAGCCCTACTCGGGGTCCGAACACTATTATTACCAAAGTCCTTACTAATATTTTAATGTTAGCTGATTATCTTAGTCTACTTGCATGCTTTAAGTTATACTTAACAATATAAACCATTCATACAGATGTGCGCAATCAATAAACAATATATTTGCAATTTATATCAAGCATGCAATAACCCAAGAACCGATACACATAATTAAGATAAAAATTATCTTTATTATTTCCTTCCTCGGTTGCAGACTCGAATCTGCCCTACACACTCAGATGCAGTGGTCTGCGCACTCAACCACGGACTACTAGGCCTCTGTGCACTCAGCTGCACAGCCTGCTCCTACCCTATGACCCAAGACACCCTTAGACACTTAGACGCTTGCTCTTCACTTCTACTTCACTCTGCTTCTTTATGTTTTACACTTAGATCCTCACTCTATTTATACAATCCATGGACCATGGGTAGGCTAACATTACATTACAAAACTAGGGCGGACAACCCTGTGACTCTATCATACATTTTGCACTCTGTGCCCATAATTCACGGAGTCTTTACAACAATATCGGGTCAAAACTTGGGCTTTGAGCCCCAAAACATGCCTTGGGGGGATTCCATGCCCAACAGGCCTCCAACACAAACATCGTGACTAGCCCTCAAGTCACTCAGTCGGCGCAGTGATCTTGGCACGAAGTCCCTCCAACTGTTCTTAAACTATGCTGAGGTCCGCAACACACTGAGCTGCTACTTGCTGAATATATTGCATCCGCTATTCCGAGACCTCTGTGTCTGTGGTACTTCTCTGAATCAATGTGTGCATCCCTTGTATGTGTGCCACCTTTCCTTCAATGTTTTCCATGATAGTGAAGGCCTCGTTGATCCAAGGCTAAACGTGCACTTTGAGAATTGCCTCCACCTGCTCCTTCAGTGCTTTGGCTTGATACATCCTCACAAGCCTCTGGGTGAGGACTACTGTGTGCGCAATTCCTTAGACATTTTCGTATTGTTGTTGGAGTTCTCGCACTTCTGTTTCCAAGCGATGCATGTTGGGGTCCTCCTGCAGAGTCGTGAGGACCTCAAGTGCTTGTTCCAACATGTGGGTACAATCTTGCACTACACATTCTATTTCCTCCACTCCCGCTGTGATAGCGCTAGTGCGTTGTTCTCTGACTTCTGAGGGAGTGGATGGTTGCGCATTTAACTACTGCTCAGCAATCTAAGGATTCAGCTAAAGCATTGGCAAAGGAAGATCTGAAGAATCCCCACCCTCTATGGTTGTGCATGTCCTCAACTACAATGTGCTACCCTGGTCCCTACGCCTAGCAATATGTGGTCCAAGCAAAGGCATCAGACTAACCAATTCATGGTGATAGTTCTCAAACTTGTCAGTATGATCATATGCACCTTGCCTTACCATCCTATTTTTTTCGTCAAGAAACTCTTCCCTTATCTCGTCTTCCAGCTTCTTGACCTTTGTTTATATCAAAGCGCTTTTATCTCATAACCATACCCTTTCTTTCTCAAGTTTGCGAAGTCTAAGGTTTCCCTATTGGATTTCTTCCTCAAGTATCATGTGTTTTCTCTATGGCAGCTGTGTGATTCCTTCTTTCTGCGTTTCGCGATCCGTCGTATATATGGGTGCTGCCATGAGTGGACCAGGCATTGCATGCTCCATAGGGATTACATCATCTACTTCATACTTCAGTGTCAGAAGTGCCTGTGCGGTTAAGGTTTTGCACATGGTCCTATAAGGCCATATAACCATTGGTACGCGTAGGTCCCAGTCAGTGCATCTCACATGGTGGACCGTGTTCAGTACTACGCACACTTTTTCAAAGGCTTCCACGCAGATAATCTTTAGCATGCTTGGTCTTATCATACTTCTTCATTCATGCCATCATCTTGCTCGCTCCTGCTTGTTGGTCCCATTTCCTATCGCGAGGACGGTGTGCATTCATGCAAGTTGTGTACCATATGCCTGTACCCATCTAGAGAGGTGGGTGCGCAAGTTGTTTTTTCCATCATACCTGGCTTTCATCCACATCTGAGGCTTTCCAAACCACATGAGGATCACCCTTCTTCATTCCCGCCAGTCCTCAAAATTTTGCTGGTCCGTAACCCACCACTTTGTGGGCATAGCTTGCAGTACCCATTTCAGAGCGTCGAAACACTACTGTTCTAGCACTTCTCTCTCAAACTTGTTTAAGAAATCATCCACCACTGTCAACCTGTCATACATAGGCATATCTCTTACATATGTTTTCATGTAGCAGAACAACCTTATCATCATGTTGCAGTTGAGCATGGTTACCTCATGTAACCAGTTATGCCATCATTCTATTTCCTCATCTAAATCTGAGGTGCAAGAGCTTTCACGCTCCCACGAAATCTTGCCATCTGCTATAGGATTCACCCGATCCTGTTCTTGAGAAATTATCTTGTAGATAGAGTCTATATCGTTGTCGCTCTTGTCATCACGCACTGTCCCTATGTAGTGTGATCCTTCCACAAGGTCTAAAGCTACCACTACACGTAGTGACTTTTTCTCAAAAATCATCTTGTGCTTCTTTAGATTTATCGCTCCATTCATCTCAGTGGCCCAATCTATTCCCAGTAGCATGGGATAGGGATTGTTGTCATCAATGATCTCTATCACTTTGAAATCGGCAAGAGTGCTAGCACCTTCGATATCTACTGTTATTCCCTGCAATCTTCCCATCGGTAGGATCTTTTGTTGGTTTGTCGTTCGCAATTGAATAGGATACCATTGCAATGTAGGCCTGCCCATGCGTTCCCATGTATTCTTTGGTAGGACGTTCGCGTCCGATCCTAGATCCAAAATCACTTGATCCATTTCATATTCTCTAATTTGCATAGTCAATCTCATCTCCCTTCCTATTCATGTTGTGTGTTTCTCGAGCTTCCGGACCACGCAAGGTTCCCTTAATCTTGCACATCTAGTGACGATTTCTTGCAGCCCTTTCACTGCTTTTCTGTCACGCAGCAACTTCGTGCATGTCTCCAGAAACGTAGTGAGCATTGATGGGTCCATCTCGGGTTCTAGTTTGTCTTTACTACTTGAAGTGGAGGCCTCCATGAAGCTCTTCTTAGCTTCCATGAATGTCTCCTTCACGCGCTCCAAATCGAACTCTGGTTCCTTTGTTGGAGCCTTGCGAACCTAGGAACTCTCTTCGGGTTGCTTGCCCTTGTCATCTCCTGTCCTGATACTACTTCAGAGCACAATGTTTACATTCAAATCCTCCTCGCGTGGCTCAGACCTCATCATTTGCAGGTTCTAAGTCAAGGGAGGCTGGAGTGTTTCTTTATTATGCAACCTGGCTATCAGTGTGGGGTAGTCCTCCATCTCATGATCAAATTGGGTACAATATAAACGTTATCATCTCGTTGGATTTGTACAATCGCAGGCATAATGCCCTGGCCCTCTGCAATTGTAACAAATCAACTGTCTATGACCCCTTCCTAGTCCCATTCCACCTCAACCTCATCTGCGCCCCTAAAATCCATTGCGCGCCATCCCTTCAGTTTGATCGAGGGCTTGTGTTTCAGTCTGAACTCTATAGGTATGATTTTGATCCATCATCAATTCATAACTTCTACAGGTGCGCTCATCATGGCCTACTAACCCACAGGAATTACAGAACAACTACTGGGACGTCTGTGTATACTTCTGCAATAGGTGGCAGTTATTTGTAGCATGCTTCCCTCCTATCTCACAAATCGCACACCATAATGCAGGCACCGCGCTCAGCCCTGCTTGTGCCTCTGGTCTCAATGGCATCGACCCTCCTCTCGCCAGGTAGTTAGCGAAGACTGGACAATGGTCCTTGTCATGTCCTTGGCCTTTGCACTTTATGCTTCATACCTCCTCATGCGCTTCTATGCAGGTTGTCTTGTCTTGTTTCAAGCTTTGCATCTCTAGACACAAGTTCTTCAACTGCACGTGGATCTGTTGGACTCCTAGGCTAGGATCTTATATCAAGGTCTCGTGCAGTCTCATTGCGATCTCCAATGCTTCGGCCTGAGTGGATAGCTTCTGCTGTGACAACGCGGTCCTTAGATGCGGTGTTAATGACGCTACGAACCATGCACGGTGTTTCCCATCCGTTAAGGTCATATTGGCTTCATGAATCATACCCTTCAATCTCTGATCCAGCTCTGAGGGGGTCTCACCTGGAAGCATTGCAATTTCCTTAAACTTGATAATCGACTGTGTCTCCAATTTTGGCCTGCTAAATTCCTTGTTTAGCGCAGCTTGGATATCCACGATTCCTGCATTTGGATTGTCGTTGGAATGCTTAATGTACCATGTTAGTGCATGATACTGCAAGGCGTTAACCAACATTTCTTTCTTCATGTTATCATCCGTGACCCCTTGCGCTTCCCATACAGCCTTTACCATGAACCAAAATTGGTTCGAATCTTCATTCCCTACTCCTTTCAACATGGCAACTTTATTGCACTCGCCATATTCAACTATGGTGGTGGCGAAGGTGGTGTGGTCAGAAATGGAGGTGAAGATGGTGAAATTGGTGGTGGTCTAGGTGGGGGTGGTATGCATGGAATTCACTGCCTTATCAGAATGATCGCACTTCTTGGTGAAACTTTCACGAGCTCTTCCTCACTTTCTCGTCGAGGTGAAATCAAGGGGCTCATTTCTATCTCTGTGCTACCTTCATTTCTATAGATCATCCCACTTCACATAGCCCAAAACATTAATTTATTTTCATCACCCACTTTTCACACAGTATCATCTTAATTAAAGTGTTCAAAGATTTAACGTACTTACCTCGCAGTCCTTTGAGGCAACTTCGTTTCACCTCGCTATAGCTTACTAAAGTGTCTACCACGAACTCAGTGATAAACCCTCCTATAACTTGATCAAACCAATGGTCCGCAGTGTGCGCGATCTTATCTTCTGATGCTTCTAGTCTGCATATCAACTATGGAGTCCACACAATAGGTTTGTCAAGCCTACACCTTCCTTGACTGTCTGCTAACTTCACGATCCACTCGTACAACTCAGAGGGGAAGGACGCAAAGAAAATTTCGTGGATTTCCATATATAAATAGCACTCTAACCACTCTTCCTTAGATACTCGTGGATTCCTATTTTCCTACACCGCGAACTCGTGTTTCTGTCCAGCCACTCTTCAATTGCATTCTTTGTCAGATTCTAGTGACATGAAATCAGACATCTCTTATGCAGATCCTGGTCCCAGCAATAGAACCATTTGTTGGCTTGTTGGGCCCTAACCCAGGTTCAGAGGTGATTTAGCCAAACAACTCTCAATACTACTTGCCCTTTTGGGAACAATCTGCGGAGCATGGACTGAGGTCTCACCCAAAGTAGTATGGGCAGGTGATAGAACCAGGTTTCCACACCCTGGAGATGTCTGATGAGTTCAAGTGGTCCATGGTTCGACCCTACGCGCACCTTCCTGTACATCGTGACCTGAGATGTTGCCTTTGCACAGCCCTACTCGGGGGCCGAATGCTGTTATTACCCAAGTCCTTACTGATATTCTAATGTTAGTTGATTGCCTTAGTCTACTTGCATGCTTTAAGTTATACTTAACAATATAAACCATTCATACAGATGCGCGCAGTCAATAAACAGTATATTTGGAATTTATATCAAACATGCAATAACCCAAGAACCGATACATAGAATTAAGATAAAACTTCTCTTTATTATTTCTTTCCTCTGTTACAGATTCAACTCCACCTTGTGCACTCAGTTGCATGGGTCTGCGTACTCAGTTGCGGACTTCTAGGCCTCTGCATGCACTCAGCTGCAAGCCTGCTCCTATCCAATGACCCAAGACACCCTTAGACACTTAGACTCTTGCTCTTCGCTTATACTTAACTCTACTTCGTTATGTTTTACACTTAGAGCCTCGCTCTATTTATACAATCCCATGGTCCGCGGACCATGGGTAGGCCGACATTACATTACAAAACTAGGGTGGACAACCCTGTGACTCTATCATACATTTCGCGCTCTGTGCCCATAATTCGCAGAGTCTTTACAACAATATCGGGTCAAAACTTGGGCTTTGAGCCCTAAAACATGCCTTGGGGGGATTCCATACCCAACACAATGCGACGAATTGGTGTTGCAAAATCAACAACTGGTACAGATGATAGACAATGCTTGCCAAAGCATCCCAGAGCTGGCCATCCCAGCAAATATACCAGCGGAGGCACGTATCCACAGGTTAGTATCAGGGGTCTGTGAGGCCAAGGAGGGAATGACAAAGGTTCAGCTGGAGCTAAATCTTTAGATCTCTAAGCTACGGTTAAAGGCGTAGCCATCCACTCCCCCGGAAGTCAGAGAACAACATGCTAACACTATCACAATCGGATTGGAGGAAATCAGAGGTGTAGTGTGAGACTGCACCCGCATGTTGGAAGAATCACTTGAGGTCCTCACAACTCTGTAGGAGGAGCCCAACATCCAACGGTTAGAGACAGAGGCACGAGAACTCTAGCAGCATTATGACAGTGTCTGAGGAACTGCGCAAACGGTGGTCCTCACCCAGAGGCTTGCACAGATGCAGCAGGCTAAAGTACTGAAGAATCAGGTAGACGCGGCACGACATAAGGAAGCAGTCCTAAAAGCATGCATCCAGCCTTGGATGTATGATGCCTTCACCATCACAGTAGACATCGAAGGCAAGCTCGCACACATGCAAGGGATGCACACATTGATGTAGAGAAGCAATCCCAATACAGAGGTCTCGGAACAGCGTATGCAGCAGATCCAGCAAGCAGCAGCTCAGTGCATTGCTGACCTCTGTGGAAAGATTTCCACACTGATAGAGTGACTCGAGGGTGAGTCATGATGTTTGTGCTAGGGGCCTGTTGGGCATGGATTCCCCCCAAGGCATTTTTTGGGGCTCAAAGCCCAATTTTTGACCGAATCTTGTTGTAAAGCTTCACGAATTTCAGGCACGGGACGCAAAAGTATGATAGAGTCACAGGGTTGTCTACCCTAGTTTTATAATGTAAATTTGGCTGGATAGACCTACCCATGGTCTGCATACCATGGGATTGTATAAATAGAGTGAGGCTCTAAGTAGAAAAGAAAGGAGAAGGAGGAAAAAGGTCTAAGTAATTAAGTGAGGAGTGTCTTTGGGTCATAGAGAAGGAGAAGGCTCTGCAGCTGAGTGCGTAGAGGCCTAGTAGTCCGCAGCTAAGTGCGTGGACCCCTGTAGATGAGTGCGCAGGGTGAAGTCGAGTCTGTAACCGAGGAAGGAATTAATAAAGAGAATTTTTGTTATAAATTTGTGTATCTTTTCTTGGGTTAATGAAGGATTGATATAATTTGCAAACATACTATATATTTATTGCGCGCACCTGTATGAATGGTTTATATTGTTAAGTATACTTAAAGCACTCAAGTAGGCAAAGCTAATTAACTAACATTGGAATACCATTGAGGTCTTGGGTAATAACACAAAGCACGACGTTCAGCCCCTAGGTAGGGTTGCGCGAAGGCAGTATATCAGGTTGCGAAGTACGGGAAAGTGCGTGAAGCAATCTGCACGCAAGGTCAAACTGTGGACCACTTGAACTCATTAGACATCTCCAAGGTATAGAAACTTGGTTCTAGCATCCTCCCATAATACTTCGAGTGAGACCTCAATCCTCGCTCTGCAGACTATTGCCGAAAGGGTTAGTAGTACCATGATTTGTTTGGCTAAATTAACTCTGAACCTGGGTCAGGCCCCAATAAGCCAATAGTAACCTATCAATAATGAAAATAGGGCTAGGGTGTGGCTCTAGATCCACTCTCAGAGCAATTTTTCGTAGTCGATAAGAGAAATACCTGTCAGCAAGAAGTCAATGGAGACCTTCTCAAACCATCATGAGTAAAGGACCAAATAGCTGATGTGATAACAAACATGACTTTGACAACTAGGGATGGTCGACTGAAAAATAGGTCAAGAGAAACCACAAAAAGGCCAACTTAGGTTTACTTCCCTTGAGCAAAAGCACAACTCAAGTGTGACTACATGGAAGCATATGATAACTTTGTATAATTTTTTAATGCAGGAGGCATAAGAAAAATCTCCATATGAATGGAAGAGATAACCAATTGGAAGAGTACTAACTCAATAACAAGGTTAAGGCTCTCCTAAGTCAAACTAAAACCCATCCCATTGGAGGAAAGACTTATTTTTTTGAGTGCTTTGTTCAGGGGCGACACAACTGACTCTAGCTGCCATCAATTATGGAAATAATGTCCTGATCCCGCTCTTTTTGGGATATATAACTTTTTTTTCTTTTTCATATTCATGAATCTTGAAAAATAATAAAAGAATGCTATAGTTGGAAAGAACGAGTTTCCAAATACAGATGCACTCGTTCTTAGGAGGGGAACATTCCTATGCTCAATGCAAGGTGACAAAATTGGTCAATGACACTCAAAGGAATATTCTTTCCACTGGTAAAAAGGTGTGTCAAGTTGCAGACACTAAGTGATTGCAAGGTTTATTTTGTAGAAGACATGGCAAAAGTTGGCTAAAACACGAGTCCAAGTGAAGCTGGCTCAAGGCCAAAAGGTACAAATGGTCAACATGTAATGCAGCAGTGCAAATCAACATAAAGGAGTCTCTAGGTTATAAAGCCAGAAAAATAGCGAAGAAGTAAGAGAATGAGGCTTCATCGCACAAGTCATGGCGGGAATAAAGAGGACTCTTGAACCTAAGAAAAAATTTCAGCGTGGGTGCCAAGTGAAAACAAGGTACTGTCTAGGGTGCCCATGATAAGGTAGGCTCTACCATAGATGTCATGCCACTTCTAAGCAATGAGAAGGTTCTACGTCATATCTTGGTGGGGTTGATCCTAAGGCCAAAATGGAAAAGGAAACTGATAAATGTGCAATGCAAGTGAAAAACATAACCTGTATTCCAGTTCCAAGAACCAATACTTGTCAGAGCAGATCATCCATAAAAATGTCCAAAGGAGAAGTCTTCTAAGTTCTGTAGACATAATTAGGAACACTAGACAAGAAGCTAACACATCCCATATATAAACTTCAAATAAAATCTTGTGTTATAGAATATAAAAATTGAAAATGTGTACCTTATATGTAAAATATGGTATAGAGAAATACGCAGCCTTGCAGTTTACGCATAATAGTTCTTCATGACAAGCCCCTTGTGAGGCTCAAGCCAAGAACTCCTCTGGTAGTTAAAGCTCATGGCTTCAAAAAGTTCCTCTTGTGAAGGCAAATCAACTTCCAAGAAATCATGAGAACTAAAAGGATCAAAAGAGCGAATTAAGGGATCCTGTGTCCCCATAGGAGGAAACACTCAGTCAGCTACTAGGACCAAGTCCCAAGAAGGAAAATAATTGTTCAAAGGATCCTTCTCAAAAGTAATTAAACATTGAGGGTTCAATGCCACATAGTTCACCTGTGGCTAGGTAGAGTCTACTTGAACACTTGAAACATACCAAGGGGTATTCTATAGTAAATTTGAATTAGGGTGGTGATTATCAGATGCAAGATGATCAATAGTGACAATATTTCCATTATGAGGAAAACACATAACTCGAAAGAGCTAGGAAACCACAACATTCATAGCATAGACAAAATCACACCCAAGTAGCATATTAAAGTCTAAAGGGTGATCAACCACCATCATATCGATAAAAATAGTCTTCCCACCTAAAGTAATAGGCAATTGAGGAAGAACACCCATAGATTCACCAGGTCTTCTATCATAGGCTAAAAACTGGCTATCAGTTGTCAACAACATTGAAGAACCCAAATCTTTCCAAGTCAAGAAGGATATAATACTTGGAGTGAATCCTTCATCCACCATACATTGATAGACGTTTGTGGAATTAACTCTAACCTTTATTTGGAAAGGTGCAGCGAAAGGAAGACAAGGCTTGACAAGGTTATCCCAATCAAAGGAGACAGTCCTAGAACTTGAAGGGGGTACATTCGGAGAAACTAAAATGCCCCCTATACTAGAAGACTTTGTACTAGAAATCAAGAAGACTGTGTTGTTAGGAACTTCACCCCCGAAAAGAGGAGTGTAATCAACCAAAGATTGCACTGGCTCAACCACTTTATCAACCAATTGTTGATGAGACTATTGAGAAACCACAACAGATTCAGGAGTAAAAGAACCTTCATACTTAGACCATATCCTTTGTGTTGGCATTATGGAATTATGGACATGTGTTGAACTTGATGGCAAACCTCTCACAGGCGGACCTCTCTCTTATATACATCTTGATGGGGACAAGAAGAGCCAAGAGGAGCTAAGAGGAGAGAAGAGGGGCCATTTACATATGATTATATCACAAAGAAGCAGTTATTGGAACCATTGAGCTAGTGGGAGCTTATCAGAGCAATAGAGGCTCATTATCATATATATGCTTATCGGGAGGTATCGGACTTATTAAAACCCATATATGCATGCATTAATATTACCGGGAGTGGTTTGGGTGCGTAAAACCCATATACATATGCTTTATTCAATAAGCAATAGGATGTATGCATTTTCCCCTTTCGACGGATATATCCCAGTTACATGAGTATTAATATATGTGTTTCAGCATATCGGCATCGGGGTTTCGGCTAAGTAACCCAATGGCTTATCGACCCGATTGCAATGGACCGGATGGCATTTCAAATATGGTTTATAATAATATCGCATCCGCAATATGTCGCAATGTATATAGGGCCGTCCACCCCAATCCTCCGATTGCGATAAGAAGTGGCGGACCCGATGGGAACTTTAAAGGGACTTTATAATATATCGCATCCATCGCACAGTTTATAAAAGCCTCCCTCTTCAAATCGCCAATAGTAATGAAAAGAGAGGACCCGATATATATAAAAAGGAGGGTTAATGGGCATGTCGCATCCGATCCATCGTGTCATCACTGACAAAATTTCAAAGAAGAAAAAAGGGGGATCTCCATAAAGAAATCTCACTTCAAGTAAGGATATGCTTCAAAGTTTTGGTAGTTATGCTTGGTATAATCTTTTCAAACATTTCCATTCAGTTTTGGAGGGTCTTGAAACATTTGAAAGAATGTTTTAATAGAAAAGTTCTCAAATAGCAAAGTTTTGGGTTGAAACTATGATTTTTGAAACAACTCAGCAGTTTCGTAGCGCGCTACGAAACTGCTGAAGGTGACAGTTTTGTTTTTTTGAGGATCTACCTTGAAAGAAAAAGAAGATTATTTTGAAAGGGATGTTGCTGCAGAGGTGAAATAAGATCACTTGAGAAGTTTTGAGCCCTAATCAAAATGAAAATTCAAGAAATGAATATACATACGCATGCTAAACCTTGCGCTATGAAATCAGTGTTTTCGCAGCGCGCTGCGAAACCCCTGTAGCAGCCTGTTTCAGCAGAGAAAACTGTTTTACTAGGTAACTTCCAGACGCTTTCCAGAGTATCTGAGAACTCAATTTTACAAAATGAAAGAGGCTTTTCTTCCTAACATGTTGAATTACAAAAACCTCTTTCAGTTTCTTCAATTCCATTCTGAGGTGGGAGAAATGTGTGGTCAAAGTTGCGCTACGAAACTGCTGTAGGTGCAGTTTTTCATCTCCTGTTTTACACCTGTTTTTCAAAGACTTATTCTGGGCAGCTGGAAAATTTTTTCAAAAAACCAAAAGAGGTTTTCGTTCAGCATGAATTTTTTCACAAAAACCTCCTTCCGTTTTTCCAAATATATTTTTTACGAGAAGTTATGACCTCTGTCCCAAGACCTATTTTTCAGCCAGAACAGAGCAAGGGACAGTTTCCTGTTTGACACGTGTTTTTCAAGGACAGATTCTGAACAGCTGGAGGCGTGTTTTAAAAAACCAGGAGAGGTTTTTGTTCTAGACAACATGGGCTACAAAAAACTCCTTCAGTTTCGTAAAATGTGTCATGGATGAAGAGATAAAGGCTCTGTCCCACGTGCCATTTTCAGGGATCCTAAACCTAAAAACAAGGAAACATGTTCCCTAATTTCTAGGGTTTGTCTTCAGCAGTCAGATGACCACGTGGGAGGCTTCATCAAATTCGACTTCATGGAGTGTTAGGTGTCAAAGAATCTTTTAAATGTTTAGATAAGTTTGTTGTAATCATAATAAGGAGTTACACTCCTAGTTGTATTAGGTCTCTAGGACTGCTAGTTAGGTGTCATTTGCATTTAATAGTTAGTTTTGAGTGTCATTAGGTGTCAGGTCAGGTAGAATTTGAATTTTCCTCATCCTAGAAGAGGAATCTAAGTTGTGTAAAGAGTTCTATATATAGCAGAAGAGCTGATGTACAAAGGGTTGGATATTTGAGAACACAGAGTATTGTTTTGGCTTGTGTAAAAACTCAGTTTCAGTAATACAATTTGCTGCTTGTCTTCTCAGGATTCATACAGTGTTTCAATGCTCAAGATATGTGGTTTTTCTTTATCCTTAATGTTTTTACTGTTGTATAAATACACAATCACTCAGAATTCACTTATGCTGCTCTGATTTCCTGTGTGTATTTATAAGCTGAGGTTTTCTATGAGATGTGTTTTGAGTATTTAAACATCACATGCCCTGACTTCTATGTATGAGTAGTGTTATAGTTTACTGAAGTATGATTAACTCCATAAGCCCAATGGAAGTCTTTGTAATGTCTATCCAGCCAGCATGTTTGTTAAATTCACCTTACAAGAGTTAGCCATCTTATCAATAGTCAAAATCAATAACCTTTTGAGAGAGCCCTCTCAGGCTAGGGAGGCTAATCCTTAGTCAAAAGATTGGTCTGAAACAGTTACACAGAGTCTACCTGATCAGCAGCCCTTCAGTGCCTGATTTTGTGATAACATTTTGGTGCGTCTGCCGAGAGTCCGAAGATTATTCATTCCCGAAATCATGAAGCTGAACTTCTGAAGGTAGCAGGAGCTCAGAAGGTTTTTGAGGCTGCAAAACTACCTTGGCGACTCCACACATAGAATAAGAAATTGGAAGGTGACTCCACTGCTAGAAGATCAGTAGCTTGATGAAGTTTCAAGATGAATTCCACTGCAAGAATGAATGCCAGGTATGCTCCTATGAATCGGTCTCATATCCCTGGTTTTCCAAATCCTATGCCAAAGGTTGATTGGTTAGAGGATCTTCCAATATTCAAAGATGAAAAGAAAGATGATGCTGCTCTTCATTTGGTTAGGTTTCATATGCATGTACGCAGTCTTAAGGTTCATTTCCCTGAAGATTGTCTCATGAAGATGTTTATGACCACTTTAGAAGGAAAAGCATGGTCTTGGTATAAAAGTTTGGAAAATGGTTCATTATATTCTCTTGCTGATTTCCATGATGTGTTCTATGACATGTATAAAGAATGTCATCCCTCCTTATTGCTGCTCAAAGATTGTTGTAGACATTCTTTAAGTCTTATTCAATACTTGGAGGATTGTTATGATGCTGATGAATTTATGGATGAAGAAATTTTAGAGGCTCTTCATAACAATGCATTTCAGCACCAAGAAGAAAGTATGACATCTCATGAAACGCAGCATGAAGAGCAGCAGGGGTTTACTTGTGAAAACCATGTTTCATCCTTTGATATGAATCATAATGAAGATAAAAATGATTACACACAGCAAGAAGAAATACTGGAGGAAATTTCCTATGACCCTCAGGCGGAGGAAAAGGTTGTTCATTTTTGTGATTCCTTGCAGCAGCTTGCATCAAAGAATGACCTTTATAATGAAGAAAATTACATTGTTTGTGGGCATCATTTAGAAAGGCAGTTGGATAGCATATCTAAAGAATTTGGTGTGGTTGAGAATCAGTTGTCCAGAGATGTAGAATGTTATGATGATCATCAACATAACCATGTATTCTTTGACCCTATAAGTGAATATATGGACAAGCTTTGTACTCCGGTCTTTCATTTTCATTTGCATTATGAAGATCAAGTATATTATGAGTTGATGTGGTCATCTCACTACCATGGTTATTTTGAGGTTGAATGCAGTTAAGAGCCTCCAATATCAGAGAAGACAATTGATTGGCTTTATTGGAAATATCATGTTGCTTGAGCTACAAGTGGAGCTTGCAGCTGATAGGGTAGGTAGGTAGGAAAGTGCAAATAAGCTCAAGGTGACTGAGCATTTTTTTTTTCAGTAGATATAGACTTCTTTCTCCTACAGTGATCATCAAGCTTAAGCCTGAGGTGAAGGCCCAAGGAACTTAAAGAAGATGTTTGTCAAATAAATTTTTGTTCATGATAAGAGGATAAGGCACTGGAACTGCAGGTTCTTAGTGTACCACAAGGGCACACTATCCCAAGTGGAGCCACTGTTATCACTGACAAAATTTCAAAGAAAAAAAAAGGGGGATCTCCATAAAGAAATCTCACTTCAAGTAAGGATATGCTTCAAAGTTTTGGTAGTTATGCTTGGTATAATCTTTTCAAACATTTCCATTCAGTTTTGGAGGGTCTTGAAACATTTGAAAGAATGTTTTAATAGAAAAGTTCTCAAATAGCAAAGTTTTGGGTTGAAACTATGATTTTTGAAACAACTCAGCAGTTTCGTAGCGCGCTACGAAACTGCTGAAGGTGACAGTTTTGTTTTTTTGAGGATCTACCTTGAAAGAAAAAGAAGATTATTTTGAAAGGGATGTTGCTGCAGAGGTGAAATAAGATCACTTGAGAAGGTTTGAGCCCTAATCAAAAGGAAAATTCAAGAAATGAAGATACATACGCATGCTAAACCTTGCGCTACGAAATCAGTGTTTTCGCAGCGCGCTGCGAAACCCCTATAGCAGCCTGTTTCAGCAGAGAAAACTGTTTTACTAGGTAACTTCCAGAAGCTTTCCAGAGCATCTGAGAACTCAATTTTGCAAAATGAAAGAGGCTTTTCTTCCTAACATGTTTAATTACAAAAACCTCTTTCAGTTTCTTCAATTCCATTCTGAGGTGGGAGAAATGTGTGGTCAAAGTTGCACTACGAAACTGCTGTAGGTGCAGTTTTTCATCTCCTGTTTTACACCTGTTTTTCAAAGACTTATTCTGGGCAGCTGGAGAAGTTTTTCAAAAACCAAAAAGAGGTTTTTTTTCAGCATGATATTTTTCACAAAAACCTCCTTCAGTTTTTCCAAATATATTTTTTACGAGAAGTTATGACCTCTGTCCCAAGACCTATCTTTCAGCCAGAACAGAGCAAGGGACAGTTTCCTGTTTGACACGTGTTTTTCAAGGACAGATTCTGAACAGCTGGAGGCGTGTTTTAAAAAACCAGGAGAGGTTTTTGTTCTAGACAACATGGGATACAAAAACCTCCTTCCGTTTCGTAAAATGTGTCATGGATGAAGAGATAAAGGCTCTGTCCCACGTGCCATTTTCAGGGATCCTAAACCTAAAAACAAGGAAACATGTTCCCTAATTTCTAGGGTTTGTCTTCAGCAGTCAGATGACCACGTGGGAGGCTTCATCAAATTCGACTTCATGGAGTGTTAGGTGTCAAAGAATCTTTTAAATGTTTAGATAAGTTTGTTGTAATCATAATAAGGAGTTACACTCCTAGTTGTATTAGGTCTCTAGGACTGCTAGTTAGGTGTCATTTGCATTTAATAGTTAGTTTTGAGTGTCATTAGGTGTCAGGTCAGGTAGAATTCGAATTTTCCTCATCCTAGAAGAGGAATCTAAGTTGTGTAAAGAGCTCTATATATAGCAGAAGAGCTGATGTACAAAGGGTTGGATATTTGAGAACACAGAGTATTGTTTTGGCTTGTGTAAAAACTCAGTTTCAGTAATACAATTTGTTGCTTGTCTTCTCACGATTCATACAGTGTTTCAATGCTCAAGATATGTGGTTTTGCTTTATCCTTAATGTTTTTACAGTTGTATAAATACACAATCACTCAGAATTCACTTATGCTGCTCTGATTTCCTGTGTGTATTTATAAGCTGAGGTTTTCTATGAGATGTGTTTTGAGTATTTAAACATCACATGCCCTGACTTCTATGTATGAGTAGTGTTATAGTTTACTGAAGTATGATTAACTCCATAAGCCCAATGGAAGTCTTTGTAATGTCTGTCCAGCCAGCATGTTTGTTAAATTCACCTTACAAGAGTTAGCCATCTTATCAATAGTCAAAATCAATAACCTTTTGAGAGAGCCCTCTCAGGCTAGGGAGGCTAATCCTTAGTCAAAAGATTGGTCTGAAACAGTTACACAGAGTCTACCTGATCAGCAGCCCTTCAGTGCCTGATTTTGTGATAACACATCGGATCAGAAGTCGGGAATAAGCCATGACACGAGCATGCTTTGTTAGCGATGAGGAGCGGACCCGATATATTATTGTTATGGGTGCATAATGTTTAAAGTCTGCATTTTGTTGTTTGGACTTGTTTTTCGTTTTCCCGCTATCATCGGTCAAAGCAAGCGAGCCTCAAGATTTCGAATCCTCTGGTTTCGACTCATGGTTTTATCAAAAGCATGACTATATAAGAAGAAAAGAGATCCTTTGGCAATGCATCGATTATGAATTGAAGATCTTAAGGGAGAATTGATTGGCATTCTTGTGATCGGTTAAGGAGCAATTACTGAACCTAAATCAAGGAGAATGTGCGCAGAACAAAGCAAAGGATCGCAGGCTTGAAGTTCAGACATTTTTTCGAGAAAAAAAAAATTGCATTGCTTCGGGTGTATTGCAGTTCAGTAAGTAGCATAAGAGCAGCCAACCGCAGGGTTTCTTTTAAGCAGCGGTCATTCTTTAACTCTGATATAGCCTCCTCTGTTGTTCGCTAAAGGGTTTTGGGTGTGTATATTGGGTTTTCCTTGTGTCTAGCCTCCAGGTGCACTGTTATATGTATATCCTCTGCATTGTGTTCTGATTTCGGCATAAACAACCTCTGTTTTAATGGGTGACCAGATCGAATATTTATTTATATTTTGATCTAGTGCTTGGGTTAGCGCTTGGGTGATTTTGAAAGATCTGTTGTATAAAGAAAATATATATTGATCTGATGCTTGGGTAATTCTGAAGACCATTTGATCTTCTTGGATCCAGTCTGAAAATTAATGAAACGTGGTCCTTGAACGAAGTAGGGGGTTGTAGCTCCCTTCCAGGAGAGACTAGAAAACAAGAGAGAGTTGTAGCTCTCTACAGGTTGTAGCTTGCGTACTGGTAAAGGTCTGCACCAGTACAAAATCATTGTAAAAGAAGTTTCTAATTGAAGGAAGATAGAGACATATTGTAGCAGGTGGTTTTCACCCACATTGGGTTTCCACCTTATATCTGGTGTTCCTTGGAGTGACTATCTGTTTTTCTTGTTCATGCTCATTATTATATGGTACTGACATACAAATTAATGATCAATATCTGAAGAATAAATTAAACTATAAATCAGGAAGATATATTGAAAAGAATTTGATAATACTGATTCACCCCCCCCCCTCTCAGTATTATTTCCAACAATTGGTATCAGAGCCAGGTTCTTCTGAAGAAGCTTGATCGCTTGAAGGAGATCGTTCATCATGAGCAACTACGAGAGGGAAGCATTAATCAGGCCACCAATTTTTGATGGGACAAACTTCGTATATTGGAAGGTAAGAGTTATTGCCTATCTTCAATCTCTAGGTACATAAGTCTGGGACATCATAGAAACAGGGTATACTTTTCCATCAGCTACTCCTACAGATCCAGCTGAGAAGAAGAAATATGAAACAAATGCAAAGGCGGTCAATACTCTTCTAGGATGTCTATCTCAGTCAGAATTCGTGAAAGTTATGCAGTATAAATCAGCAAAAGAAATATGGGACAAGATTGTCCTAAGCTATGAAGGAGATGATCAGGTAAAACGAGCAAAACTTCAAACCCTCAGGATTCAATATGAAAATCTCAAGATGTATAATGATGAAAGTGTGGCTAACTATTTTCTTCATGTAGATGAGATTGTTAATTGTATGAAAAACTTGGGTGAAGAAATAAAAGAGGCTGTTGTGGTTGAAAAAGTTCTAAGATCTTTGTCACCTAGGTTTGAATCTAAAGTTTCTGCAATAGAAGAAAAGGAGAATCTACAAAGTCTTAAAATGTCATAGTTGCACGGAATTCTTACTGCTTATGAAATGAGGAAAGGAGGTCCATCAGACAGGAGAGAAGTTGCCTTCAAGGCTTCAGGCAAAGGAGAATACTATGAATCAGGACACATGTCAGAAGAAGAAGAAGAATCAAATTTTGTCAAAAATCTCCAACGGGGTGTTGGATGATTCCGAGGTAAGTTACCTTTCAAATGCTTTGCATGTGGAAGAGTGGGTCACTATGCTGCCAAATGTCCTCATAAAGAAAAGAATGACAAGGTAAAGGAACCTGTTAGATGGAACAAGAAACAGAATGCTAACAGGAAAAGCTATTACACTCATGAAGATAGTGATGGACTCTCAAATAGTGACGAAGATGAACGAGGTAATGACTATAAACTCTTAATGGCTTTTGAGGATGATGACTACATGGATGCTATAGATGAAGAAGGTTTTTATGAAGAAATTTATAATCTCAAAATTTTCTTAGAAGAGAAAAATGTGATTATTGAATCTCTGCAATGTCAACTAGCTAAAAGAGAAAAACATCTTGAAAAATTGGAATGTGAAATTGTTGGTCTTAGAAAAGAGATTGAGAAGACAAAAGCTCTTAATCTTAAATTTGTTAAAGGATCTGAAACTCTGGATGAGATCATCAATGTGCAGCGTTCTCCATTAATCAAGACAGGTCTGGGATATAATGGAGAAGCATCTCAAGCATCCACCTCCAAAAGTTATCTTGATGCAGCAAGAAGGAGTGAGCAAAGGCCTAATAGAAATCATCAAGTAAATCAGGGACAATTTATCTCAAGAACGAACAAAAAGTATCAAGAAAATCGGAGGCAAGCTACAAACAGAAGCTACAACCAGCCACAGGTAAAATCTTGCCAATTTGCCTCAAGAATGGATGTTGGTAGAAACTACAATCGGTTGGATGACAGATTTGATAATTGCAGAAGTTTCTTCAATGGGCAATGTTTCTCTTGCCATAACTTTGGTCACAAAGCAGCTCAATGTGTTGCCTATAAGACAATCATGACTAGAGAAGCTCAAAAACAAAGAAGTATGTCTGGAATCAAGAAAAGGACCTATAACAATTTTTCCGCCCTTGAAAGTGAAATTGAATGTTCTATTTGTAATAACTTCGGTCACGAAGAATCTGAATGCAGGAGCAGGTTTCAGAAGACAACTCAGAATGAACAAAGCCCGAATGCCAGAACATGGAGAATGAAGGAACCACAACCAGAAAGATGTGGAATAGATTTTTATGCAGAAGGACAGGAAAATTTATGGTTTATCGACAACGGATGTTCGAAGCATATGACAGGTGATAAAGAAAAACTTGAATCATATACTACTCTAGAGAAGGGAAAGAAGGTTTCTTTTGGAAATGATACTCCTGCGGCCATAAAAGGAAAAGGCACTGCTCATTTGAAAGAAAAGGTCAAGGCTGGAAATGTTTTGTATGTTGATGGCTTGAAGCATAATCAACTGAGTGTCAGTCAGATGTGCAATCAAGGAATGGAGGTAATATTTCGATCAAATGGATGTAGTGTTCGTGATCTCGATACAGGAAAAACAGTGATCAAAGGCAGAAGAACTCCAAATAATTTATACATATTTGAAGAAGGACAACAACAATGCTATTTGAGCAAGGACGATGAACATTGGTTATGGCACTGGAGGTTTGGGCACCTAATATTTTCACAAATAAGGAAAGCATGCAAATACCAGGCAGTCCGTGGTCTTCCAGACAACACAATATGAAAATCATGTCAGTTTGGTAAGCAAACCAGAACTAACTTTCCTGAAAAGGAAGGATCAGCTAGCAGGCCTCTTGAGCTGGTACATACAAATGTATGTGGTCCATTTAGGACAAGGTCACCTCAAGGAGAAGAATATTTTATATTATTCATTGATGACTTCTCTAGGATGGTTTGGTTAGGACTTATGAAGCACAAAGACGAAGCATTCGAAAAGTTCAAGTCTTTCAAAGCCTTGGTTGAAAATGAATCAGATTACAAAATTAAGTGCCTCAAGCCTGACAGAGGTGGGGAATTTACCTCAAATGAATTTTTCGATTTCTGTGAAGAACATGGAATAAGAAGGGAATTCTCTACAGCTAGGACTCCTCAACATAATGGAGTTGTGGAAAGGATGAACAGAACAATCCAACAAATGGCTCGTGCTATGCTTGATGATTCTGGAACTCCTGCAACCTTCTGGGGTGAAGCTGCATTTGCTGCAGTTGTTATTCTCAACAAAACAAATGTCCGAGTGAACAGCACTCAAACTCCGCATGAGCTCTGGTATGGTGAGACTCCTTCCATAAAGCACTTCAAAAAATTTGGGAGCAAATGCTATATTAAGAATACTGATGAACAACTTGGCAAACTTGAGCCTAGAGCAAACGAAGGCATTCTCCTTGGTTATTCTCCTCACAGCAAAGCATATAAGTGTTACAATAAAAGACTTGGAAGAATTGTTGACAGGATTGATGTAGTGGTTGATGAAAAAGGATACATTCCTAGGCAAGTAAGGTATGAAAATATCGAAGAAGATGAAGACTACCCTCCAAATCAGACCAATGATGAAGAAAAAGAACCTCAAGAGGCACCTGAAGAACAGATAATAATAGAAGAGAAGACTCCATACAGGTATGTACAGAAGAATCATCCAGAATCTCAAATTTTGGGACAAAAAGAGGCAGGCGTACAAACAAGAAGATAAACTGCAGAAGCTTCAAGCTATTTGGCATTACTCTCCTCCACTGAACCACAAAATGTAAGAGAGGCATGCAAGGATGAATTTTGGGTCAAGGCAATGGATGAAGAACTTGAACAAATTGAAAAGAACAACACTTGAATTGGTTCCTAGACCAAAGGATAGGAATGTCATAGGAACAAAATGGATTTTCAAAAATAAGTTGAACAAAAATGGGGAGGTAATTAGAAACAAGGCAAGACTGGTGTGTAAAGGGTATGCCCAACAAGAAGGAATAGATTTTGAAGAAACTTTTGCTCTTTTTGCAAGACTTGAGGCCATTCGAATGTTCCTTGCTCTCTCAAGCTTTCAAAAGTTCAAAGTATTTCAAATGGATGTGAAATCAGCTTTTCTGAATGGAGACTTAGAAGAAGAAGTATACATTGAGCAGCCAGATGGTTTCATTCTTGGGAATGATCCAAATCTTTTATGCAGATTGAAAAAGGATCTCTATGGTCTTAAACAGGCTCCAAGGGCTTGTTACTACCATTTGGACAAATATCTTCATCAACAAGGTTTTTCAAAAGGATCAGCAGATAGCAATCTTTATATAAAAATTGAAAATGACAAGTTGCTAATACTTGTTGTGTATGTAGATGATATTATCTTTGGCAGCAATGAAGAAGCTATGAGTCAAAGCTTTGCCTTGGTAATGCAGAAAGAATTTGAAATGTCCCTGCTAGGAGAACTGACATACTTTCTTGGATTGCAAATCCAACAAAATGAAGACGGTATCTTCTTGTCTCAAACCAAGTACCTCAAGCAGATTTTGAAGAAGTATGGCATGGAAGATTCAAAACCAGTATGTACCCCCATGGTTACAGGATGCAGTCTTAGTGCGAATGATGAATCAGCAGCAGTTCATCAACCAACCTACAGATCTATGATTGGAAGTCTACTTTATTTGACAGGTACCCGACCAGACATCATGCATGCAGTGGGAATAGTTGGAAGATTTCAAGCCAATCCTAAGGAAACTCATCTTCAGGCAGTTAAGAGAATCTTCAAATATCTTCAAGGTACTCAAAACTATGGCTTATGGTATCCTAGAAAGACAGATCTCACACTCCATGCTTAAACAGATGCAGATTGGGCCGCAAGTGTGGATGACAGGAAAAGCACAAGTGGTGGTGCTTTCTTTATGGGTTCCAGATTAGTATCATGGTTCAGCAAGAAACAGAGTTCAATTTCCTTATCTACAGCTGAAGCAGAATATGTGGCTGCTGCATCTTGTTGCACTCAACTTCTTTGGATGATGCACTCCACCTATCTCCATCTTATGTGATAATACAAGTGCAATCAGCATTTCAAAGAACCCAGTCATGCATTCAAAAACCAAGCACATACCCATCAAGTATCATTTTCTAAAGGAACAAGTGCTTGAACAAAAGGTCAAGTTGGAATATGTTTCTTCTAAGGAACAAGTGGCTGATATATTTACCAAACCATCGCCCAGGGAGACTTTTGAATACGTCAGGCAAAAGCTAGGGGTTGTCGACGCATCATCCTGTTGTTAATTCTCATATTGGTGCTTGTACGCGAGGTTCTTATGGGGTATACACATACAAGGTTCAGGGGGAGCATAATTCATTGTTGGCATTATAGTATTACAGAAGGAGTAATATGTTGGTAGATGAACTGTAAATAAGGCGTGCACCATATTTGATTTCAGTAGGAGCGAACAGGGCAGCCGGCGGGCCTCGGTAAGTTCTTGGTTGTCTCAATATCCATGGCAATAAAGGTGCCGAGTTCAATTAACGGCACCAGCTGAAGGGAAAAACAGGGCGGTCTCTGTATTATACGTAGCCAGAATAGCTCGAATTTCTGTCATAAAGAACATGGTGTCACCAACTGCTGTGGAATGAAATGGTTGCCAGAAAACTCTGAAGTTGATGTCACTTTCAGAATCCGGTTCATAATCAGGCGGAGCAAGCTCTCAGGGGGAGAAATAGTCAGGAGAAGCAGATATCCGCCCTTTGCCCTTGATGTCAAAGGGGGAGAGTGCTTTGGTCGGTGTTGTTGCCATCAAGTCCAAAGGGGGAGATTGTTGGCATTATGGCATTATGGACATGTGTTGAACTTGATGGCAACCCTCTCACAGACGTACCTCTCTCTTATATACATCTTGATGGGGACAAGAAGAGCCAAGAGGAGCTAAGAGGAGAGAAGAGGGGCCATTTACATATGTTTATATCACAAAGAAGCAGTTATCGGAACCATTGAGCCATTAGGAGCTTATCGAAGCAATAGAGGCTCATTATCATATATATGCTTATCGGGAGGTAGCGGGCTTATTAAAACCCATATATGCATGCATTAATATTATCGGGAGTGATTTGGGTGCGTAAAACCCATATACATATGCTTTATTCAATAAGCAATAGGATGTATGCATTTTCCCCTTTCGGCGGATATATCCCAGTTACATGAGTATTAATATATGTGTTTCGGCATATCGACATCGGGGTTTCAGCTAAGTAACCCGATGGCTTATCGACCCAATTGCAATGGACCCGATGGCATTTCAAATATGTTTTATAATGATATCGCATCTGCAGTATGTCGCAATGTATATAGGGCCGTCCACCCCAATCCTCTGATTGCGATAAGAAGTGGTGGACCCGATGGGAACTTTAAAGGGACTTTATAATATATCGCATCCATCGCATAGTTTATAAAAGCCTCCCTCTTCAAATCGCTGATAGCAATGAAAAGAGCGGACCCGATATACATAAAAAGGAGGGTTAATGGGCATGTCGCATCTGATCCATCGGATCGGAAGTCGAGAATAAGCCATGACACGGGCATGCTTTGTTAGCAATGAGGAGCAGACCCGATATATATATATATATATATATATATATATATATATATATATATATATATATATATATATATATATATATATAGGCTGGTTAATGGGCCATATCGCATCCGATCCATCGGATCGGCCATCGACAAATAGACGATGTTATACAGCGATAAGGAGCGGACCCGATATATTATTGTTATGGGTGCATAATGTTTAAAGTCCGCCTTTTGTTGTTTGGACTTGTTTTTCGTTTTCCCGCTATCATCGGTAAAAGCAAGAGAGCCTCAGGATTTCGGATCCTCTGGTTTCGACTCATGGTTTTATCAAAAGCATGACTATATAAGAAGAAAAGAGATCCTTTGGCAATGCATCGATTATGAATTAAAGATCTTAAGGGAGAATTGATTGGCATTCTTGTGATCGGTTAAGGAGCAATTACTGAACCTAAATCAAGGAGAATGCACGTAGAACAAAGCAAAGGATCATAGGCTTGAAGTTCAGACATTTCTTCGAGAAAAAAAAAAATTTGCATTGCTTCGAGTGTATTGCAGTTCAATAAGTAGCATAAGAGCAGCCAACTGCAGGGTTTCTTTTAAGCAGCAGTCATTCTTTAACTCTGATATAGCCTCCTCTGTTGTTCGCTAAAGGGTTCTGGGTGCGCATATTGGGTTTGTCTTGTGTCTAGCCTCTGGGTGCACTGTTATATGTATATCCTCTGCATTGTGTTCTGATTTCGGCATAAACAACCTCTGTTTTAATGGGTGACCAGATCAAATATTTATTTATATTTTGATCTAGTGCTTGGGTTGGCGCTTAGGTGATTTTGAAAGATCTGATGTATAAAGAAAATATATATTGATCTGATGCTTGGGTAATTCTGAAGACCATTTGATCTTCTTCGATCCAGTCTGAAAATTAATGAAACATGGTCCTTGAATGAAGTAGGGGGTTGTAGTTCCCTTCCAGGAGAGACTGGAAAACGAGAGAGAGTTGTAGCTCTCTGTAGGTTGTAGCCTGCATACTGGTAAAGATCTGCACCAGTACAAAATCATTGTAAAAGAAGTTTCTAACTGAAGGAAGATAGAGACATATTGTAGCAGGTGGTTTTCACCCACATTGGGTTTCCACCTTATATCTGGTGTTCCTTGGAGTGACTATCTGTTTTTCTTGTTCATGTTCATTATTATATGGTACTGACATACAAATTAATGATCAATATCTGAAGAATAAATTAAAGTATAAATCAGGAAGATATATTTAAAAGAATTTGATAATACTGATTCATCCCCCCCCCCCTCAGTATTATTTCCAACACTTTGTACCTCTGGAATACTAGGGCACAAGTGAGTAAGATGGTCTCCCTTACATATCTTACAAGGGAAATTAGGTTTAAAACTTCTACGCCTAGGTTTCTGATCAACATCCATTCTGCCAGCATGACTAGCAGTGGTTGGTAGAAAGTCCCTAACATGACTTGTAGAGGTTAGTGACTCTTTCCCAAGAGAGACGAGACTTATGCCCCCAACCCTACTCACAGAAGCGGGTGAGTCAATAGAAATATGACTCACAGAGGTAGGTGACCCATTGCTAGTATGACTTTCAGCGACTGGACTTATGCCCCCAGCATGACTTGGTGTAGCTAAAAGCTCATCTCCAACATGTGTAGCAGAGGTTGATGATGATTCATTGCTAGTATGACTTGCAGTGACTAGAATTGTGCCTCTAGCATGACTTGCAGTGACTAGAATTGTGCCTCTAGCATGACTTGCAGCAGCTGAAAGCTCATTTCCAACATGAATAGCATAGGTTGATGATGATTCATTGCTAGTATGACTTGTAGTGACTAGACTTATTGTTGGTTCACTAAGATGTCTTTTTACAAACAGCCTTAATTCCTACATTAATTGTCAACCCAAAGTAAGTATTTTTATCTCGAGAGTGTCAGCACTATATGTGCAGTGAATTCGGAGGTTATCTAATGATAAATCATTTCAATACTAAGAACTATTTCTTTAACTCACTCCAAACAATTCTGAAAGAAATATATATGGAAGAAATAACTCTGAAAGAAATTTTAACACACTATGAAACTCTAATTAACTTGTTCCGAAATCAAATGAATCTGAATGAAAATCCAAAGAATCACGCTTGGCAATCTTCAAATAGAATTAAAACTAACTCACTCAATCAGGAAAGAGAATGGTAACAATTGAACAAAAATGATAATCTATAGAAAATCTGAATTGAACAACAAATCTAATTGAACGGAAAATTCTAATTGAACAACAAATCTCAATTGAATGGAAACTGATAATTGAACATAAAATGAGCATATAATGATAAATGATATCTAAACGGAAAATGACTTATCTAAGTGAATTATGGAAATCGATTAATGCTATCTCTAATATCTATGACAACATAACTCAGAATGGACAACAATCTATGACTGAAACTAACATAACCAATCCAATCAAAGCATTACTCAGATATATCACACAGCTAAGTCTGAATCTAAATGAATAACAGTATGAATAAGAATTGTCAATCTTCACAATAAGTGAAATGATATTAACTTAACAGTAAAAATTAGTAAATACTAAATAGAAAATATTATAACACAAGAAAGCAGTAGAGCTTCTCTTGACCAGGCCCAGAGTCACCAAGAGTCTCTGCTAAGAAATACTCAAAATATAAGTATGGGTCAAACACATTCTTTCTTAATTAAAATAAGCAACAAGGTTGCATCACCACTGAGATAACAGTATTATATGTCTCAAAAGAATAATTACAAGTTATAAAATTCTACATTGTTCGTGTTTGCCTTTCGACCTTATATATAACATCAAAAAAGTAAAATAGATAAAAGTGAATCCTCAAGATCCGGGGATCCTGAGAATTTCACAATACATAATCTGGTTCTATCATGAAATAGCATCAGTCTGCCTAGTTTCTAGCTGCCTTGCCTATCTCAAACGTTGTCTTTTTCCTTTTACGACATGATGTTGCTCTGTCAATAAGCGTCTTCTGCATATAAAGATAGAAAAAAGTCAGTTTCTCGTGCGAGATTTATCTAATTTATTACCAAGTGCTTTTACCCAACTTTATTTGTTATTTCCTTTACTTTGATCCATAAACAAAGATAATCATGTGATGATAAATGCTGAATAAAGCTATTTACAAAGAGAAAACATACCTTTTTCTTGACCCAACATACTCCCCATCTTACCTTGTTGCATTTCCTCATGCAATTAAATAGTTGATGTGTAGCTGAGTTAGGGAATAGGCAGGATATACCTCCTCCTTATAATTTTTGAAGCCATTTTTCTTCTTTAGTATAGAAAAAGCCTAGGTAACGTCTTGATCCTTCAAGGTGTAGTCATAGCGATACTTCTATGGAAGATACCATATGATTGGAGTCCTATACCGACATCCTATCCACTCAAGTCCCATGGTTAAGACCATGTTACTATACTTGTGGAAATGAGAGGAGGAAGCTTTAAAGTTTTGGTATCCAAATGGTTCTCGATTTCTAATAGTAATGTTGGATACTTCCCACCTTTATCTAGCTGCAGACAAGGCTTCCTCCTTAATGTCTTGGAAGTAATCCTTTCCAGCTTGTATAATATCCATGTGAAATGGCCCCAGTTGGTCCACAACACCATCTCACTTCATGAATTTCTTGTGTCTGACTGAGAAGTGCAGGGGTTTGGTTGGTTTCCCTCTCACGCATAGGTCAATTCCTTCTTCACGATTCCTAAAAGTATTGTGAGCCTTGGCCCACTTGAGTTTATTAGTAGTAAAAGAGAGAAATTCCTGGAGTTGTACATACCCTATAAAGGGGTCAGGGTTTCTATCTTTGTCATCTTCCAACAAGAAATTGTGCATATAATGTTCACAGAGGAGGCGTTGTACCTGCTCATCCTGTTCTCTGAAGCACTTGAAAAAGTATGGGGTAGTTTTGATTTCCACAGACTTACCAACCTTAACAGCTTTGACTTTCAGCAGGAGGTATCTCTCCAAGAGGAATAAGGCATAATTTGTAGCAGGGGCTCTGCATGATAGGGTCTCTGAATAAAGAGAGCAGACAGTTTCCAACTTCTCTTTAGCCTTCTGTAATTTGTACCATTCTTTCTCAAACTTTTTCTATTCAACCTTGTATTGAGCAAAGGTCTTCTTTAACTCTTGATGTATCCGTAGGGGCACTACCTCCTCCTTGTCTTGGGCTAATTCTTGTTGAATCTTTAGTAGTTCATTCTGCAATTCGCTACTAAATGCTTCCCTTACTAGGGCAATATAAGCAAGTGTATCCTTTGTTTGGGAATAATTATCTTGTGTCTCTATAGGCTCAGTTTGGACAGTAGCCTCAACTGCTTCTTGAGTTATGCAAGAATCAATTAGGATGCTTCCTTTAGCATCATTCTGAACAACAATTTTCATAGTAGGGTAGTCCATTTGGGTCTCTTGTGATTAAACACAGGGGTCTTCAGTCTCCATTTCAGTGTCTTCTAAAAGACATGGCTCTGTCTGAGTTTCCTTTGGACATGTCAAAATATCCTCAGTTTGGATTTTTGCATCCTTTTTAGAAAAATTTATATCTGTGTGCCTGTGATCTCTTTTTCCACTTTCAAATTCCTGGCTCTAATGAATTCTTTTAACCACTGCCTTAGCTGCCCAATTATTCACTTCTATTTTCTATCTTAAGAATTTTTGGAGCCTATCCTTGTAGGAATTATTTATTTTGGGACTTCCAATCCGTGGTGGGTTGACTGCATTGTCATTTGGTTACTGTACAAGTGGCCTTGTGTCAGCATCAGGGAGGTTTCCAAGTGGAACTGTATCTCTCGATGGAGCTTCACCTTCTAGCTCCTCTTTGTCATGGATTTCTCTTTCAGGAGATCCCAATACAATGGTATATCCTGAACAATTTTCATTCTCCGGGTTTTCTTCTGGGTAGGCCTCATCCTCAGTGGACTTAGAAAAAATATTTTTTCTAGTTGATTTACATCTCCCGGGGTTTCATCTGCAAGATTTTCTTCAACTATGGGTCCACTAGACCGATGTCTGTTGTTTCGTTTTCTTCTCTAATGGCTTCTTCTTCATGCATCTCGGCTTCAAAGGGTTTTTCCATAGAAGGGATTGGTTCCCCTTGTTCTTCCAAGAAATTAGTAAATGGCATGGTTTGATCATAACCAGGGCTATCAGTAGAGGTAGACTGATTGGGGGTACAATTCTATCCTTCAACATTCTCAAATTGTTCTTTTCCCTCGCCAAACATTCCCATGTTTTCCAATACCCTGGGCACGATGTGAGTGATGGATCAACCTAATTCCTCTGAATTGGGGTATGCCACTACGACTTCACCCGTGCAGAGCTTCTGCATTTTGCTGGGTTCAAAGGCACAGAGGAATTTTTCCTCTTCTGTGTCCTTCTCGGACCTAGGGTTCTAGGCCCTTGCTGTTATGCTACTGGGTTTTCTAGAGGTGGGGCCAGAGTAGGATTTACAATATGGTCCTAGGTTAGATTTTTCTCAGCCAATCCATGTATGATAAGCAATTAAATCTGTCCTTGATGACTGATGATAGTGAGTGGATCCTTATATTTCCTAACTCATCGAGCAACATCATGCAATAGAGAATTCAAATAAAACGACAAATTAACTGAAATTTTATGTTTTAGGATGGCTAACAATTTGAGTTGATGGGGCTTTACCACATCCTGGTGACCATCACATGTGATACACCATTTCACGATGACTGCCAACTATTGCCAAGGTTGTCTTAACGTTGAAGGGTGAATCCCTTTCCCTGTTTGAGCTAATTGCTCATCTGGGTCTTGGAACACTTCAACCGCATTGTGTAGAAGGACGTGCTTTTCCATCCATTTGGTTCCCTCAGCTGGAATTCCACTGAATTTGGTTATGACTGCTTCAGAAACTATTATATCCCTTCCTTTGAATTTGGTGCTAACATTCTGCAAGTTCTGCAAGAATTCTAGTGTCATTTCTTCGTGAAATCCCTGTAATTTATTCAGATATTGCAGCCATCCTACGCACTCGAGAATTTCCCGAGCCTGGTCCGATACCTTTAGTACCAACGGCTCATTTCAAATAGCTCTACCTCCCATGGATGCTATGTTCCTGTGACAGGTTCTCCTGTATGGACTTCCCCTGTTCTTTCAAAAATTACAACAGTAGCAAAGATTATAAAAGCAATTAACATGAAAAATGACGTTGATTTGGGAATTAAAAACATATATAGTCAAGTCATTTATCTCATCAAACATTTTTTACACAGGCCCATAATTAACTTGCATGCCATCCATAATGGTCGCCGTCGTTTCTCCAATCGAAAATACCTCGCTAATTATTACGCATATCGAATCATCATGCATCCTCTACCTGAAAATCGATTTAATAATTAGCATTCAATTATCCATAATTGTTTCGCATGTTTTTCACACGCAAACCATCCCCCCTCCAATGGGAAAAATGACGTCTACGTCTGCCAAGCATGTGAGAAGTAAGTGCATGAATTGAGGACTCATAAATGTAGACAATCAATCCAGATTATCGGCACAATTTATGACAAAGCAATTAAATCAAGACATATATCAGTGGTTAAAATGGCTGAAAAATTAAACAGATATTTTAATTCATTATGTTAAAAGATTGTCACCGTAAGCGGTATTAATAAGAAAGGCATAATTGGCGGTATGTATTAATTACTGTCATAAAATGATTGGACAATTAGAATATGATGAATATATAACATAATTTACCATGTAGGTCGGCTTGTAAGAGTGTTTTCCCAATTGTAAATTCCCTTTGGAAACAAATCCATAGGTGGTAATAGATAGAAATCATTTGGAAGTGTAAGATGATACTCCAATACCACAAGCAAAGCCGCTACTTCTACAAGGCATTCATGGCCTCGACAGGGTTGCTTTTTAACCCCACAAATGAGCCAGAGTCCTCCTTTTAGTATGTAGATGGTTCTTATTTTCTTGTCATAAAGAGACCACTATGCTGGCATGGTGACTAGATGAGCATAGTGCCATTCACTAGGATATAACAAGTTATCAGGCTGGCTCGCGATGAGACCCCCTATCCTTCTAACGATTTTAATCATCAAGAAGGTCATTACCTTGGTTTGGTGGCCAAATTCGAATCTCACCCGTTACATCCTTATGAACATGGTAGGCTAGCTCAAGATGAGACCCCCTATCCTCTTTTGATGCATTTTCATATTTCATTATTTCCATTTTTTCTTTTGAAATTTTTATTGTAACAAGAGGGGGGCTCATTTTCTCCTTAAGAGCAGGGAAGGTGTAAGAAGTAAAAATATCCCAATGAAATTTTATACTCTTACCCCCATATCATCATATCAATGGGATTTATCCCTTTGAAAGTGTAAATATAAGCCAGCATGGTTTGAAAATAGTGAATAATTTTATGATGTGTCCAAAGAAGAGATGTTTAGCGAGTCATTATAAAGATACACCGTATCAACTTTTGAATAAATATAACCATCGAAAGGCTTCATAGGTCATAATGATATTATCATTACTGTTTTTACTTATACTAAGTGCAAATCCATTCAAATGGTGTTTATTCAAAACATAAAAGAAAAAAGAAAGACGGCATAATGATCGGTAATTAAAGAATTCACAATTTTTCCTATTTAAAAAGGACCAAAAGTGTTGTTCAATGGATTGAATAAAAATCGTTCAATCCATTGAACAACATAAATTAAAAGAAAGAACATGCAAAAGTGTTGTTAAATCGATTGAACAACCATCATTCAATCGTTTGAACAACAAGAATCACAAACGTAAAAGTGTTGTTCAATTGTGTTGGGTGCGGGATCCCCTAAGGGAAGTTTTGGGGCTAAAAGCCCATATTTTGGTCCAATTTTGTAATCCAAATGTAAAGACTCTGTATTTTGTGGTCGCGGAGTGTGTAAATGTTAAAAGAGTCATAGGGTTGTCCACGGACCATAGGATTGTATAAATGGAGCCAAGCTCTAAGTAGTTTAGGAATCAATCGATGAAGGAAGAAAGATCGAACATGTATGAGAGATAGCTCTTAAGTAGAATTTTAAGTATTGAGTCATAGCATAGGTTGAGGCTCTGTAGCTAAGTGCGCAGAGGCATAGAAGTCTACAGCTGAGTGCGTGGACCCCTGCAGCTGAGTGCGCAGGGCAGGTCGAGTTTGTAATCATCTCGAATTATCAATAAACAGAAGTATTCCATAATTTCTATATCTTATTTCTTGTTTATGCATTTGTTATATTGGGTATCAATTTCACTTATAATGCTTATACGATGTGCAAATGTATGTAAATATATTGGTTAAATAAACACAAGTAAGAACATCTCTCGACACGAAGCTAACTAATATCTATTAATAAGATAAGTAAGACACTTAGCCTGGTTTGGGAAATATCACAGTTCGCTACCCTAGCAGTGCAAAAGGACTTCAGCCCCTGGTGAGGGTTATGCAAAAGCCGATTGCACCCTTTCAAAAAGGTATTAAAGGGTGGAACAAAGGGTTAAGTGACCTGCGTGAAGGCAGGTTTAGCTGAAATAAACCGACATCACATCCATCTCAAGGGTGCGGAAACATGGTTCTAGAATCCCCCCATAATACTTCGGGTGAGACTTCAGTCCGCACTCTGTGGGCTGATGCCGAAAGGGCCAGTAGTGTAGGGATTTGTTTGGCTAACTAATGTTGAACCTGGGTTAGGCCCCCACAAGCCAACAAATGGTTCCATTGCCGGGACCGGAATATACATAAGATATGTGTGATGTCGTATCACTGGAATCCAACTAAGAAATCAATCGAAGGCTAGTTGGACAGAAGGATTCATGAGTTTGTGGCACAAGAAAACAAAACCCGCAATTGTAAAAATAACAGTGGTTGGACCGATACTTGTATATGGAGATCCACGAAATATTTTTTGCCTCCTTTCCTACTGAGCTATACGAGTGGATCACAAAGCTAGAAGATAGCCAAGGAAGGTGGAAATTTGAAAATCCTATTGTGCAGACCCTAGAGCTAGTACTAAGGTTGGAAGCATCAAAGGATAAGATCACATGCGCTGTCTCTCATTGGCTAGATCACATCATAGGAGGATTTGTGACTGAATTCGCAGTCGACATCTTAGTCAACTATAGCGAGGCAGAGAAACACTTTTTCAAAGGACCGTGATGTAAGTACATTAAATCTTTGAATACTTGGATGAAGATGCTATTGTGAAAAAAATGGGTTATGCAGCTAACTTGATGTTTGGGACTACGTGAAGCAGACGATTTTAGAGAAACAAAGGAAATAAGGGTCTAGAGCATAGCCCCTTGATTTGACCTTTGCGAGGGGATGAAGAAAGGATCGCGAAGGTCTCTCAGCGAAGTGTTATTCAGTTGATAAAACAAGGATTCCTGCGTATACCACCTCTACCCACACCACCACTGGCTTCACCGCCATCACCACTAACTTTTCCCGTACCACCTCCACCTCCACCACGATTCAATATGGCAAACACAGTGAAGTTTCCTTTATTCAAAGGCTTTGGAAATGAGGATCCGGACCAATTATGGTTCGTTGTGAAGGCTATATGGGAAGCTCAAGGTGTTACAGATGTGTGACACAAGTAAGTTCCCTCTACGGACAGAGGCAACCCCTCTAGCCCTAGAGTGGGTCTAGTCATTGCACAGACAATATTAAAGCAAGCTTCCTTAGAAAGAAGGTGTTACAAAGACCTACCTTCAATCCAACGTTCGATGAAGTATTCTTCTTGTTGCTCCAGCTCTTTGTTCTTCTAGTCGTTCATACCTGAAAACAACATGTAGAGAAACACCACAAACAAAAAATATAAAACAACCAAACAATCTACTTTAAGAGTCAAGGAACCTCAAGCTATCGACATATAATTTAACGCACGATATAGGAAACAAGTTGTTGATTTGTATTAATATAAATCAAAGTAAACTTACAATCAGGCCTTAACGTCGTAAGCCTCCTTGAATGGTCCTATTGGTATGTCTCTGTAAGCATTTACTTGTGAACTGTCTCCCAAGGGAACATATGACTCTCTCTTCTGTCCAAAAGGGTTGATACTAGAAAGCTCTCAAGCCAACTCTACTCAAGCATCTCTCAAATCACAACATAAATGAGGCTACTTCCACAGTCAAATATCACTCTCTACCTCTAATCCTCTCTTAGAAACTTGAAACTATCAAATTACATCTAGCTATCATTCCATTACATCCAAGCTAGCTGATGTTATTCATGGAGGAGATATTTATAGGAGGGACAGGTCCCATAAGATAAGGAAGGAGGAGCTTATCTCTTAGTGTGGAACAACTACCCTAGAGGAGAAAGGCGAGCTCAACTGACCCAAAACTAGCCCTAAGACTGCCCATGAAGCAATTCCATCTAGAAGTTTCAACGAGTTGTTGAAAAACTTGGCAAATTTATCTCGTCGCGGGTGCAACACAGGGACAAAGCAAAGACTTCACTAGGGCTAGTGTTAATTTGTAAATCTTCATGAGGAGGATAAATTCTAACTTGTGCCAACCCAAAAGCTTAAGTAAAAAGGGTCTTCTTCAGGGATAATGAAATGAGACACTCTTCCTAAGTTGCAAGGAAGGTAATGATACATAGTTGGCAGCATGACACAACACAGATGTCAGTAATATGGACTGGCAGTATCCAGGATCAGGGAATGCAAAGTCAGTGACAAATTACTGTGTAACAGATGACCACTAAAGCATGAAGGCTAAGAGAGTGGGAGGGGTGAAATGCTTTACGAATCCATAACCGAAACAGAACGTCCTCGCGGAGAACCTATAGATGCAAGTACAACTGATATCTCTGATACATGAGTACATAATGAAAGGAAATACACATGTATGAGGCATGGGTGCAGCCATCCAGAATATAAACAGGAATGGTCTGTGGTATGGATGCAACCATCCAATTAGAAATACCATAAAAAACGACTCAGGTATGGTTGCATCCATCCAATTGAAAGAGTCATGTATAAATCAATCCATGCAACCTAGACTTGTGTAATCTGAGCCCAGGGTATTAAATCCCGACTTGTCCATCATACAATTTTTAACATTTGAATAGATGTGTTGAAGTCGAGCATACTAGAAAATCACTTGATTACCGGTCAATGATTTGAACCGTTAACAAGCGCGAGAGAGACCACTAGTAATGTCAATGGTTCTCAAGGTATTGCTAATACAATCCACAAAGTCTGAAGAATGATCTAGAGTCAAACACTTGTGAAATCACTTGATCAAAGACTAATGATGCAAGCATATCATCAAGTGTGAAGAACTTGCCATTGAGGCATGCAAGCTCCAAGGTACCAGAAAAGAGTCTCTATGGCAACATCTGGATAATGAGCTAAAGTCGACAGGAAGCGATCGATCAAAGGAGGGCCATAATGTTTCCCACACCATCGATGTGAGATGAAGGAACAATATGATGGTGCATGAGATAGAGAATCTGAGGAAGGTGTGTAAGGCTACAAACTGCAGAAGGATTAAGCTCTTGTACATATCGGTGACACGACTCCAGAATTTGGTAGCATCTTGGCACCAAGGGATCAAAGGTCATGTCGATGTAGGAGGGATCAGATGGAATGTGGTAGAATGAATAACTCAAAACCTGGAAGGCCAATGATAAAATGAGGATATCCCAACCTGACACGAAGCAGAAAGAGTGTCAATGTCTAAGAGTGAAAAGCTATCGTAATAACTAATACGATTAATAGAATGTTTCCAAATTTCCCCCCACCATTTATGGAAAGTACCCCAATTATTTTTTAAACACAACCTTGAAGGGGATAACATATGCTTGTAATGTAAGTTCATCCTTCGGATGAATCCGACCTAGTGAGTTTTAATGAGCCCTAGGACGGAGAAGCTCGATCTTGTCATGGTGACAAGTCCAATGTCATCAGGGTTTAATGAGTCCAAAACAAGTGAAACTCAGAATCTTTTTCATGTTTAGAGAGTTTGAAAAAGACACGGAAAGGAAAACTCCAAAGGTCCCTTTTCGTAAATTTGTCCCTCAAACCTAAAAAGGTAGAAAATAATATCCAAGGGAACCTTCTGACCATGGAAGATCAACGTATACCTTTTTCGGAAATAATCTATCCCAGCCCGAAAAAGGGGTAAACATATACTGGGTAGATGATGCTTCGCAACCTTTAACAAGTTCAAAGCGACAAGAGCTCAGTGATATTTTCATGTTTCAAGAGTTAGAAAAGAGCTTAAGGACGACTCCAAGAGGGACCTTTTCATGTTTTTACCGAGTCTAAAAAAGTATAAAATACAACTCGAAGAAAAGTCGCCAGGGTTCGTAGGCATCTCATGTACCACAATACTTCGATCAATACCAGGCATCTCTTCATATGACCAGGCGAACATGTCGCGAAACTCTGTGAAAAGGTTGGTGTAAAGCTAGATCTCCTTAGGAGAACAAGTAACTCCAATGTGAATATTTTCAAAAATCCTTGGTTTAACAGAGATGTCTATGGGCATGGTTTGTGTAATATTCCCCATATTTCCCTCAGAGAAAACCTCATGAGTCAGGATAGGCATCTGAAGTAGTTGAGAAGGAATACAGGAAGAAAACTTACCTAAACATGTAGTCATGGCCCCATGGCTTGGGAGAAACGAGGAACAATGGTGATGATCGAGCCAAGGAGGATCCTCAAAAGACATAGTCTCAAGAATCACCTCATCGGAAGGAAATGTCTCTTGCAATGGGTCTAGAGATACAATATCTCCAAGCCGAGGGGATTGCATATATGTGTAGAGAGATCTACTCAAAGGAGCAAAATTGGAAGATGAAACCGAAGCTGAAATGATTTCAACATAGTTGAGCTCGGCATGGCTCAATGGCATAACCTCACCCCATGAATCTACCTAATCGATGGGGGAAATCACCCAAGGATCAGGATTGATATAAATCATATTAACAAAGGTGACATTAGGAGGTGGGAGTGAAAAAACACCCATAAGGGTAGGATATTTAAAGAGCCCAGCACCCTCTCATAGGAATATTGGTATGCTCCACAAACGGAATATTTCCATCTGAGAAAGAGGAAGCGAAGAAAGACAACTGATCAACCATGACGATTTTCCCTTGATGAGGAAAACGGAGTACACGAAATAATGACAAAGCCACGGCACGCATAGTGTATGTCCAACTTGCCCCAACAAAAGGCTGTAAGTCAGATTAGCGTCAACAACTTCAAATTTGACATCGACTGTCTTCCCTTCCAAAGTGATTGACAAGTGTGGAAGAATACCGAATGGACAAGAATCTGTTCCATTAAAGGCTTCCAAGGTATTAGGAGATTGACTCAAAGACGGGGAGTCGATGGCCTTCTAGCAAGAAATAGACATGATGCAAGTGGAGGTGCCCTCATCAATAATAGTACGAAGAATATTCTTCGAGTTAATGATGACTTGAATGAGAAAAGCGATTTGATGAGGCATTTGCGGCACATAGTTTTTAAAATTGAATGTAATTAACTCCGAATCGGCCGGAAGAATGCCACCAATGGAAGATAGCAGAGACTTCCGTTAGGGGGGACAACTCTGGAGAACTTCCAAGGTGGACATAGCCAAAGAAGCTTGGGCTAAGTCTTCAACAATACTATAGTGCTACGGGGCACGAGCATTGGGGTTATAGGAAGATTTCCAAGAACTCCCTTAGTAGGAGGTCTATTGACAGACTCGGTGCTGGTTCATTCAATAGGAAGAGGGCCAGAACTGGATGAAGGAAAATTTGAAGGGACTTCAAGTTTCTTGCTGGCAGATGGAGGATATTCTTTCGATTGAGTACTCACATGAATATGGATAGTCCCGGCCATAAAAACTTGGGAGCCAAAAGTGGAAGAGGACTGAGGTTGATTGAACACCAGTTGAGTTTGCTAGGAGGGAAAAGGGTTCTTAAGTATAGCAGGAGTTCCTAAAGTCCCCTTAAGCAAATAACTAACTTCAAACCATCTAGGATAGTCTTTAGTGTAGTGATCCTTCTCACAGATAAGACAAGGATACTTAGGTTTGCGTTTAGAACCATCATCGCCAGGAGGCTTAGGAGGATCTTACTTCGGTGCATCAGCCTTATTTTTACCTTTCCCCATCTTCTTACCTTTTGAATTTTTCTCTACCGTGGTGGATTGAACGGCATTGAATTTGGAGGTTTTACTAGTATTAGATGTGTACTGAGAAGCATTTTCACTAGGAGCAATAGGTTTTTGCTTCGCAGAGTCGTGGAAGACTTTCAGGAAGATTGAGCAACGAAACCAATAACACCGTCGACGGAAGGCATCGATGGAGCTTTAGAAGTTCCAAGTCGCATAGCATCAAGCAAGACATCATAAATCATTCCAAATTGGGAATAAACCAAATCAAGATACTGAGCACACGCGATAGCTTGCTCTTCAGTAACACATGCCCCCATAGCAATATCTCGAGCTATCAGAACGACAAAAGAGCTAGTAAACCAATCAGTCAGAAGTTGATAAGGGGTCCAGAACTTAATCAAACGGTGTCGCCTTCTCCATTCATGAATATGATCGGAGATGTGAGTACCCGTGTCCTGTTTTGGAGAAGTAAGGAGATGTGTTCCCATTTCATAACGAATCGGTAACTGAAAATGGGTAAGAAATTCCATCACAAGCAAATTGAAGTCTTCGAAAGTTCCATGGGTAAGCTCAATATACCATTTCACAGCGAAACCAATAAGAGTCCTTTGAAAAAGATGGAGGTAGATAGAATAATCAAGCCATGAGTTAGATGAGCACCAAAGGTGATAAGTCATAACATGCGCTTGGGGATCCTCTCCAGATTTACCGTCGAATTTAGGACAATCACTGGGAATCTTGGTCGGAACTGGTGGCCAATATGGATTATGAAGGATAGGGTCGTTTGTTAGCTTGGACACATCGGGCAGTTCCAAAGTTGCAAGAAAAGGTAATTGAGGGTTAAAGAACATCATAAGCCTCTGATAACGGCTAGCATTAAGGTTCCAACCAGAGCCTTATCTCCCCCATGGATTTGGTCCATAAGGATTTTGTCCATAAGGGTTATAGTTGGGTAGGTTAATGCCATAACCTGGTTGTTGACCCAAATTTTGACTGCCAGCAAACCATTGGTTACCAGCTTGACCAACAGGGGCAACATATGGCTGTTGAAAATTCTAATAAGGATTAACCTATGGTTGCTAATAATTTTGATACGGAGCACCCTGAGGTTGCCCTTGGGGTTGCTGAGGTACTTGGAGACCGTATTGTGGCTGAGGTCCAAACTGTGCCTGAGGCCCAGGCTGCATTTGATAAATAGGTTGGGCTTGAAATCCAACTTGAGTTTGGGGACTAGGTTGAGATTGAAGTCCAACCTCAGTCTGGAATCTGGGTGAGGCTTCAGAACCAACTAGCGTCTGAATGCCCGATTGACTAAGAGGTGGATTGATTTGACCAGACTGATGTCCTTATTGGAACTGGGGCTGACCCAACTGGCCAGAAGGTTGGACTTGTTGGAATTGATGTTGACCTACTTGTCCAGAATGTTGAGCTTTCTAGGTGATAGGTTGACCTTGTTGAAACTGAGGATGTCCCACTTGACCAGAGGGTTGACCTTACTGGGCGATAGGTTGGCCTTGTTGAAACTGAGGCTAACCTAGCTACCCAAAAGGTTGACCTTGCTGGGAAACAGGTTGGTCTGGCTGGAATTGAGGTAGACCTGACTGACCAGAAGGTTGTCCTAAATAAACAAAAGAGGCACCTGTGGAGGCTGAAGGTTGTCCCTAAAAGGGTTGTCCTTGTAGGCCTAAAGGTTTCCCTTGCAAACCTGAAGGTTGCCCTTGTAAAGGTTGTCCTTATGGGCCATCATAGGTAGAATTATTTTAGGCAATTAAAAGCGGAACGTAATTCTCGATTGGGACCCTCGGAGGAAGTTACCCAATGTAATAAATATGAGCTCCACAGTGATCACAGTAATGCAGAGGGTTATGCGGAACAGACAGCGGTTGAGAACCCAAAGGATTATGGGTCGGATTTTGGAGAGAATACAGGTATTACTCATATGAAAATCTCGTTGGAATGGAATCCGAAAGGATTGGTACACTACTCGTAGGTTGACCAACTCCAGAAACCGAAGGTGAAGGACCGTTGCCAGCAGGTCCGGATGATATCCTAGTAACAGTAGTAATTACCAAAGATGCGGTAACCACACTAATAGAAGGAGCTGTGGATGCCACACACATGATGGCCATTGATGGAACAGACGTGACGGAAGTAACTTGCGTCTGAGGTATGATAGCCAGGGCCAACTAAGCAAACATAAAAGGTTTGGAAGACGGAATGGTAGTATGAGACCACATAGATCTCTAATGCAGAGAAGTAGAACCAAGTATGTTAGCTAGAGCATGATAGCAAAGTGGCAACAAGATATTTGGGGCAGTGTCGAAAGGAAAACCTTCCAGAGGAAATTGATGTTCCCCAGTTGACCCAAGGCTTTCTTGACTACTAATAGGACTTGACTCATCCATGTTGGAAGTGGCCATCGGAATCGAAGCACCAAGAGGAGTAGATGGGAGATCCGCATCTAAAAAGTCCCAAATGTTGGGAGGAGTCCAATCAAAAGGATCCTCACCTGGAGCTCGAGAATCAAGAGGCTGAACACTTGGGACAATGGGAAGAGTACCAGTAACAGATGATACCTCAGAAGAGATAGGAGAAAGTGGCTCTTCGTCACTTGGCAGGGACGACGGATTCGGTGAGTCCGCCAAGATGGCCTAGCTCAAAAGTTTGGGAGAAAAGATATCATCAATAGGGTTGCAAACAATTTGTCAAGATGTGATCACAATGCGGCTAAGATTAATAGTAAAATGTTATCGCTAACAAATAAATTTTATGATGCTGGAATGAAACATTGCCTTTTCATGTTTAAAGAGTCAACAAAAAGGGCTAAATATGACTCTAGTCACCTTCGAAGAGCCTGAAAGGACAAGTTCTCAAGTGATCCTTTTACTTTTAAAGAGTTGAAAAGGAATGAAAGTGACTACTCTAGAATTCTAGGCAAGAGGTTTACTGGACAAATCATAAAACTACATATACACCTTGGTAATAAAATGAAAGAGAAATTACCAAGGACTTTCTATACGGTAGTCAATCTTCCCGAACACTGTGTTCGGTGCATTACGACTTGTAAGGGGGTAGACTCAGCTTCCTATGGATAATAGGATGATAACCTAGTGGGGTCTCCCAATATATACGTGACGGTACGAGGAGCACAAATCTGTACTAGCATCTATTGCATCACAAAAGTAGGAATCACCCAACCTTAGGGAGAACAATAGGAACTAGGTTTAACGACGTCGCAACACATCTCTAGCCTAGACCTCTAGATATGTGAGTGTTATGTTCCAATGCGTTTTTAAGTTCATTCAATAGATTTTAACAGTTAATCTTGAATCAAGTCTCAATTTCAAGGCCCTATCCAATGTATCTTTTATAGTCCTAGAATGCAACTAGATGAGCAAAAAGAACATTTTCGTTGGATGAATAACTAGCTAAGGAAGAGTGAGAGGTTCAATGCATAATAGCTTAATGGCAAACAAGAAAACTAATCGAAGAAAAAGGAACACTTCTACCATCTACTCAAACTTGCAAGAAATCTGAGAAAGAATGGGAAACACTTTTTGCTTTTCAATATCTTAATCACAAGAATCTACTAATGAAAAAATTCATTTTTCAAACCTTAATACAAGATGAATGCACTTTTTTGTTTTCTTGAATGAATGATAAGAAATTACATGCAAAAATGAATCAAAGACTCAAAACTAAAGAAATAATCCTTTCTCACAAAACTAGAAAACTATCTCATTGTCTGGGAAGAAAAGCGATTCATGCCAAGCGAAAGAAAGAGACCAAACGAACAAGACAAGGAAGTTTGGTGACCAAACACATACACCAATCAAGAGGATGACAAACAGCAAAAAAGAAGAAGCCTCAAACTACGAGAGAGATTCTACCAAGAAAAGTCTAAAGATCTCAATGAAGGAGTGACCCAAGCAAACCAAGCAGTGGAGAAACCCTAGGGCATTTAGGTCACATGGTTCAAGAGAGAGGATTTGAAAAGACTTGAAAACCGAAATCAAAAATATTAACAACCAACACTTTTGACACAACAAAGAGAAGCAAAACAAGCTCTGAGGACCAAACACACTGGCTAATCAACCAAGCAAACCTCAAAATTTGAAACTCATAAGAATCGTCGCAGATAAAACACTAGCCACATGCGCCAACAGCAAATCGTAGCACTTCCCTAACTAAGCACTTTGTGACGTCGTCACGAAAGTATATTAGTTAGCTACGTCAAGCTGATTTTAGGCCTTGGCACAACTATTAGACAATTTATCTGTGTCGTATAGTAAAAGCTGCAACCCAACAGTTAACAAAAATGTGACTACTTTGTGACAGTTAGGAAATAAACAGCAACGACCTAGAATCAAAAGTAAAAAATGAAAGTTGGAATAGAGTAGGGCTAGATCTATCACTCAGAAGGTTGGGAAGGCTATAGAAGTATGCTAACAGCTTCCAGAATGAAGTATGCTACCCAAACAGTAAGGAAGACAATAAACCAACAAAGCCAATCAACACAAAATAGAAAAGACAAGTCCCCAGTGGAGTCGCCAACATGTGACATAGGTAAGTTCCCTCTGCAGATAGAGGCAAGCCCAAGAGTGGGTCTAGTCACTGCACAGACAATATCAAAGCAAGATTCCTTAGAATGTTGGTGTTACAAAGACCTACCTTCAATCCGACATTCGATGAAGTCCTATTCATGTTGATCCAGCTCTTTGTTCTTCTAGTCGTTCATACCTAAAAACAACATGTATAGAAACACCACAAACACAAATAGAAAAAAACGAAACAATCTACTTGAAGAGTCAAGGAGCCTCAAGCTATCGACATATAATTTAACACATGATATAGGAAACAAGCTGTTGATTTGTATTTATATAAATCAAAGTAAACTTACAATCGGGCCTTGACGTCGTAAGCCTCCTTGAAGGGTCCTGGCGATATGTCTCCATAAGCATTTACTTGTGAAACGTCTCCCAAGGGAACATATGACTCTCTCTTCTGTCCAAAAGGGTTGATACTAGAAAGCTCTCAAGCCAACTCTACTCAAGCATCTCTCAAATCACAACACAAATGAGGCTACTTCCACACTCCAATAACACTCTCTACCTCTACTCCTCTCTTAGAAACTTGAAACTATCAAATTACATCTATCTATCATTCCATTACATCCAAGCTAGCTGATGTTATTCATGGAGGAGATATTTATAGGAGGGAGAGGTCCCATGAGAGAAGGAAGGAGGAGCTTATCTCTTAGAGAGGTTGTACAAAAGGTGGAACAACTACCCTAGAGGAGAAAGGCGAGCTCAACTGACCCAACAACTAGCCCTAGGACTGCCCATGAAGCAATTTCATCTAGAAGTTTCGATGAGTTGTTGAAAAACTTGCCAAATCTAGCTCGTCGTGGGTGCAACATAGGGATAGAGTGAAGACTTCACTAGGGCTAGTGTTAATTTGTCAATCTTTGTGAGGAGGATAACTTCTGACTCACGCCGACCCAAAAACTTAGGTAAAAAGGGTCTTCTTCAGGGATAATGAAATGAGACACTCTTCCTGAGATTGCAAGGAAGGTAATGATACATAGTTGGCAACATGACACAGCACAGATGTCAGTAATATGGACTGGCAGTATCTAGGATCAGGGAATGAAAAGTTGGTGAAAAATTACTATGTAACAAGATGACCATATAAAGAAGGTGACATTGGTCAGTTCTCTGCAAGATCACGTGCTAACCTGGTATACTAAGTACTCCAATGATAACCCAAATGCTAGAGTAGCGAACATCCAAGCAGCACTAAATAGGGAATTTAGCAGGCCTAAATCTGAAGTGCAGTCGATTGTGGGCTTCAAAGAGATGGCGATGGGACCAGGTGAGACACCATGGGAATTGGATCAAATATTGAACTTTCAAATCCACGAAGCCAATATGAATTTGATAGATGGACAATATCGCGAGTGGTTTGTGGCTTCACTACTAACCCACTTAAGGAGTGCGTTGTCACAGCAAAAGATAACAACTTAGGTAGAGGCCTTGGAGATTGTCAAGAGACTACATGAGACTCTGATGTAAGATCCTAATCTAGGAGTTTAGTAGATCCATGTGTAGCTGTAGAATTTGTGCCTTGAGATGCAGAGTCTAAAGCAAGACAAGACGGTTTGACCAAAGGTATGCGAGGAGGTATGGTGCTTGAAATGCAAGAGTCAAGGTCATGAAAAAGACCACTGCCCGGTCTTTAAAAATTACCTTGCAGGAAGAGGACCAATGCCTTTAAGTATGGAAGCTCAAGCAGGACCTAGCACGACACCTGCTTTATGGTGCGCTATCTGTCAAGTAGTCGGAAAACATGCCACAGATAATTGTCACTTGCTACAGAAGTATGTGCAAACACCACCACATTTATTCAGCAACTTTTGTAGGTCAGTAGGACATGATGAGAGTACTTGCAAGAGCTATTAATTGATGATGGATAGAACGCCCGCCTATAGGGTTCAGGCCGAAACGTGGTCCCTTGACCAGAACGCAGGGATGGCACAAACAGGATTTCAGGGGTGTGGATGAGGCCGAGGCAGAGGAGGACCTGGTAGAGGTAGAGGACAGTTGATTGATACAATTGTGGAGGACCAAGACATTATACCCATGACTACACTAATCCAACACGTTCGTCGTGCAAGTATTACATGATGTTTGATCATGAAACAGAAGATTGTCCGATGTTGATAGCTAGGATACGTGACAAAGGGACGCTACTGACTCCCCTGAATCAGAACCTGCAAATGATGAGGTTTGAGCCACACGAGGAAGATCTGAATGTAAATATAGTGATCTGAAGTGGAATCATGACAGGAGATGACAAGGGGAAATAGCTGAAAGATAGTACATGGGGTTCGAAAAGCCCCGACAAAAGAGGCTGAGTTTGATTTGGAGCACACCCGTGAAGAATTCATGGAAGCTAAGAAGAGCTTCACTGAGGCCTCCACTGTAGGAAGCAAGGATAAACTGGAGCTAGAGATAGACCCCTCTATGCTCACAACTTTCCTTGAAACCTGTATGAAGTTACTGCGCGATAGTAAGTTTGTGAAAGGGTTACAAGAACTTATCAATAGATGTGTTGGGACTGCACCAGGTGAACTGTGTAGTCTGAAATATCGATAAGCTTAAGACAAGGACGAGGCGTGAAATGAGACTCACCACGTAGATCAAAGAATATGAAATGGATCAAGTCATTCTGGATTTGGGATCAGATGTGAATGTTATACCAAAATAGACATGGGAGTGAATGGGGAGACCTATGCTATAATGGCCTTTGATTCAGCTAAGGATGGAAAATCAGTAGAAAATCATACCCATGGGACGGCTGCAGGGAGTGACTGTGGATATTGAGGTATCGAGCGCGCTGGTAGGTTTTGAGGTCATAGAGATTGTTGATGAAAACAATCCCTACCCTGCACTCCCGGGAATTGAATGGGCTACTGATATGAATGGGGTAATCAATTTGAAAAATCAAAGATAATCTTTGAGAAGAAGTCATTGCAAGTAATAATACCCCTGGATCCTGCTGAAGGATTGCACTATACGGAACCAGTCCACGACTATGAGAGTGATGATGATATGGACTGCATCTATAAGATAACAGCGTTAGACCAAGACTGGGTGAATCCCACAGTGGATGGAAGGATTACATGGGAGCGCGAGAGTTCCTACACTTTGGATTCCAACGAAGAAATAGAATGCTGGCAGAATCAGTTACATGAAGTAACTACGGTGAATTACAATATGATGACCCGGTCATCATATTGTCTGTCATCAGAGGAAAGAACTCTGCCTACTTATCATGGTCTAAATGAGGTAGCTATATTTTTGAATGCATTTGAAAGGGAAGTGCCAGAAAAGCAACGCTTCCAAGCATTAGACTGGGCACTGCGCGCTACGCCCACAAGATGGTGGGGTATGCACAAGGGAAGTTTCGATGATTGGCATGAATGTAGGAGGATGATGAGAGCATGATTTGGGAATCCTAATATGTGACTAATAGACAAGTACAATGGGAAAAATGATCCATGCACACACCTGGACAAATGGACGCAGGCTTATTGAGAAAAGCCCCAACCTGAGTGGGTGCACCTATACTATCATACCCTGGATGTTACCACAATGAATTAGTATGTAGAAATAGAGCTCCACCATGGGACAGGTGAATGGGATATCTTGTGCGAAGGATTCATGATGACATTCAGTTTTGAGGATGGATTTGACATTATTGATGAAGCACTACAAGAGGTGAAAGCATCGATATTTAGGATACCGCAGGATCCTTTAGACCTGATTCAGCCTGAATGGGCTACTCAGCTGAGTCATGCGCTGAAATGTTATAATGTAATTGTTGAAGAAGAGGATGAAGATCAATAGAAGATTAGCATTATAGAAACAGAAGGCCACCATGAGGTTCAAGGGCCACAGCTTCAGAACCCTGATATAACCGCGCCGGTGAAAAATAAACAGGTGAACATTGGTATGGAGGTAGAACCCAAATTCGCAAATATTCGAAACTACTGGGACGATGCGATAGTGGATAAGGACACTGAATTACTCTGTGAATATCAAGACTTATTCCCTACCAATTTTACGGATTTGAAAGGAATAATTAAAGATCTAGGAGTAATGAAGATCACGTTAAAACCTGATGCGAAGCCTGTTAACCATAGGCCTTACCGCCTAAATCTGAAATACAAGGAGAAGGTCTGCTTAGAGATAGATAAGATGCTAGTGGTTGGCATCATTGAGCTTGTGGAGGAATCCAATTGGGTAAGCCCAATGGTGGTGCAAGATAAGAAGTAGAAGCATCAAATAAGGATATGTGTGGATCTCATAAAACTAAATGACACTTGTGTGCATGATCCTTTCCCAACTCCATTCATGGATGAAGTGTTGGACAATGAAGGTGGCCAGGAAGCATACTCCTTCATTGATGGGTTTTATGGGTACCACCAAATCAAAATCGTGTTGGAGGATAGGAGCAAGACAACCTTCGTGACTAAGTGGGGTTGTTTCAATAAACTGTAATGTTGAAAAATGGCAACAAGAAATGCTAAAAATAGAAGTGCTAAAAATAACACTTCTAAAAATAGCAATTTGGGTACCATTGCTGGATTGGGTAACACAGAATGAAAAATGGAAGTGCTAAAAATAACATTCTATTTTTAGCAGTATTTAGTCCCTGGACTAAAAATAGGAAATAAAATTTGAATTTGATATTAATAACAGTTTTAAAATTAATTAATTCATCTTGAGTTAATTAGTTAAGGAAAATCAAACTTGAAGTCTATGTGAGGACATGCAACACTTTGTCTATTAATTGAGGAATTTATCCATCAGTTAAAGAAATAAGGATGAGTTGTAATTAGTTGGCTCAATTAACTGAGTCAAGTCCAGTTAGATTAATTTAACAGCTTGTTAAATTAATGAGAGTTGAGTTAGTTAATGCTTGCATGCATGTAACTACTGCATTTCAGATAACTGAGTATTCACTCATGGATAACTCATGCATGTCAGTTCAGATAGAGACCCAGTTGAGATCAGACAAGGGACAGTGTACTATTAGTTGGATGAATATTTTCCCTTTAAAGGAATCTCATCCATGATGAGGATTTATCTCCTTCAAGACTGCGTAGTTGGATTAGTGGTTAGTGAGTGTGTGAAGAGGCTAATTCACACAAGTGGCTGCACTGGACCCCAATCAGAATTGCGAAAAGAAATAGGAGGCTTGGAGGGCAGACCAGAGGTTAGATAAAGGCCTTTGACTGTCTATGAGTAGCAGAGGTAGCAGAGAGAGCAGGATATATTTTGAGCTGATTCTTTTTGTAATATTGGTTATATTTCCACTTGTATGATAATACAGAGTTGGGGTTTTAGGCTGAGGCTTTCCCCAAATAAATTCTTATGTGTTATGTGTGATTCATTCCTTCTTATCAGTTATATGTGTTCTTATTGATGTTGCTCATGTTCGATTAAGCTTCCGCTAAATTGGTTGTAGAAGTAGATCAAGTATTTTGCTTTAGTATATTGCATTATCAGGTGATCTACAGGTGGGAATTTCTACATGGTATCAGAGCTAGCTGATTTGTAGAAAAAATCTACATGTACCATTTGGGTTGAAGAATGCGCCTGCTATTTTTCACGCGTGGTTGTCGCAACATTCAAGGAATTCATTCATAAGTTCCTGGAGGTATATTTTGATGACTAGACTATATTTGGGTTGGTTGAGCGCCAGGTAGTGAGCTTGCACTTGATGCTGGATACTTGTCAAAGATATCAGTTCGTGCTCAACCTCAAGAAGTGTTTATTTTTCATTCCTTTTGGGAACCTATTGGGGCATGTGGTTTGCAGACAAGGGCTGATGGTAGACCCCGCAAAGATCATGGTGATTTTGAACTTGGAAGCGCCAAAGAGTGTGAAACAATTGCACACTACTCTAGGACACATGGGATATTACAGAAAGTTTATCAAGGGCTATGCCCAGATCACTGGACCAATGGAAAAATTGTTGAAGAAGGATGTCACGTTCTGCTAGAACGATGAATATTAGAAAAGATTGGAGATATTGAAAGAAAATATGGTTGTCGCGCTGATTCTAGTCTTCCAGAACTAGAAGACAGAGTTTCATGTACATGTTGACATGTTGTGTATAGCAATGGGGGTAGTACTAACACAGGATGGAAGAGAAGGCTTGGACCACCCTATCGCATTCGTAAGCCACGGATTATCTAAAGCGAAGAAGAACTATTCTACCACTGAATGTGAGGGGCTAGCTATGGTGTACGTGCTCCAGAAGTACTGACACTACTTGCTAGGAGGCCACTTTAAGATGTAAACAGATCACTCCATGCTAAAGTACTTGGTAAATAAGCCTATGTTGGGGGGAGAATTTTCAGATGGCTCTTATTGTTCCAAGAAAACAATTTTGAAGTAGTTGTGAAGCTTGGACAATTGAACGTGGGACCAGACCATCTGTCACGCATCGAAACAGGGGAGGAACCTACTAATTTGGAGGAAGGATTAGCTGATGCACAACTCTTTGCTTTGCGCATTGTGGATGGACATTTAGAGGATGCAATACACTTTCTAAAAATTGGAACTGTGCCGTAAGGATACTCTGTCCAGCAAAAGAGGGAATTAGTGGTGCACGCGGTAGACTTCTCTATCATTTATGGGAATATATACAAGATTAGGAATGAAGAAATATTGCGAAGGTATATATGTAAGTTTGAATGAAGTAGCATCCTTGTGAATGCTCATGAGGGCACTGCAGGAGGACATTATGCAAGGAGAGCAACCATGCAAAAGATTCTATGCACCGGGTTGTGGTGGTCAACCCTTCATCAGGATTCAAAAGCATATTGCAAGGCATGTGATGTATGTCAAAGAACATGTAAGCCATCATAGAGGGATGAAATGCCTTTGAATCCACAAATGACATTGCAACGCTTCGAAAAGTGGGCAATAGATTTTTAGGACCTATTCAGCCTCAAAGGAAGACAGGTGCGAGGTAAATTATCAGTGTGACAGAGTATTTGACTCGTTGGACAAAAGCGTAGCCGTTGAAGGATTGCACGGGCGTGATTGCTATGAAGTTCCTATTTAAGAATGTACTGACGTGATTTGGATGTCCAAATATATTGATGAGAAATCGTGGTACGCACTTCCTAAATGAGACAATCAATGCACTAACGGAGGAATTTTAGGTGTATCACCAAAAGAGCACACCTTACCACCCACAGGCTAACGAGACAGTGAAGGCGTTCAACAAAGTGCTTGAAACTTCGCCGACCAACGTATGTAATGTTCAGTGAACTGATTGGGACCTATGCATACCTGTAGTGTTATGGGCTTATCGAACGACATGTAAGAAGTTAACGGGACAGACACCCTTTAGGCTGGTATACGAGGTTAAAGCGGTAATGCCTGTGGAATATGTCATGCCTAGCCTACACAGAGTAGCGCTCATGGGTATGACAGATCATGGAGGCCTGGAAGAGAGGCTCATGCAGTTGGACGAGCTCGAAGAAGAGAGATTTTTGGCTGGATTTCACTAGCAGGTCCAAAAGCAGCATGAAAAAGCGTGGCATGACCGACATATTAAGTTTCACACCTTAAAGATAAATGATTTGGTTTTGTTGTATGATAGTAAGTTTGATAAATTCCCTGGAAAATTTAGGATTCACTAGTTAGGGCCCTATGTTATTATTATTAAGGATATTACTAACGGTGACATGGTCCAGTTGGTTAAGTTGAATCGAGGTCCCTTCCCAGGAAAGGTGAATGGCAGTCGCTTGAAGGCATACATTGGCGATCCAACCATGTGACTATATGAAAGTATCATAGTCTTAGCACTCTAAGAAGTTGAAAGGAAGCGCGAGACTATAAACTACACTGCCTAGGTTGGGGAGCTGCGTGATTTCAGGATTGCGCAAAGAAGCGAAGTGTCACAGGGTTCACTACAATGCGAAGACAGCAGCGCTAGCGTGCAGGTCTACCGGAAAGTGACCGTTAAAGTCACTATTCATGATTTGATGGTCAGTTTGAGGCCAAATGGAGTGGGTGGTAGGAATTTAAGGTGAAATTTATGGGTTAGATTCTTGAAAATCTGTCACTGGCATTAATGGGTTGAATGGGGGGGGAACGGTCAAATTCGAATTCAAAAATCCCTATAAATTACAAGTGGCTATCCAGCGAAAAACACTTGGTATTTTAAAAATTCAGTTGTTGCGCTATCATTTGTGTATGGACCTTTCTAATTTTAAGGCTTTGAGAGCAAGTTCAGTGTTTGAGAGATTGCCGAAAGAGACGTGGGGCCTGCTGACCAGAATGATGTCGACACCCGATGAAGCCACATAGGAAATTGCGGTAGTAGAAGCCCCAAAGAGCACCAAAGTAATAGTTGAGGTCCCTAAATTACCCAGAACACCAAAACCTAAGAAGGATAAGTAGGCTATGATCCTGGTGTGCATCTCACCAAGAAACCCACAGAGGACCAAGCTCACCTTGCAGGAAAATGGGAAGGCCATTAATCTAGAGGCCGACAAGGAAGAATCAGAAGAAATCCTGGTGGATGAAGAGGATGTAAAAATGGAAGTTGAAACCTAGGGTGCATACCCTATTACCAGGCTACCAGAATATGTTCCTTCACACAAGGGTAAATCCAAGGGGCTGAAGGACATAAATGAGAGAAAGATCTCCCTACAAACTCTGTTTCTCACAGATGGCATTATTTTTGAGGGGCCATACTTAGGGTGAGTTCCTGTACTAAGGTTTGAAGATTGGGACCTCCCAGATCATGAGAAATTCCCTCATTTAGCGACTGAGCAGCTAATGCATCGATAGATGGACATGATGGCTGGAACGATTGAATTAGAGTCGTGCACATGGCTCAAGGGTGTAGAGAAAGATGGGTTGCTAAACCTGCTCTAGGTGCCACATTACCATGCACCCCAATGACCATCTTCATCATCAGGCATCTGCTCTGCTTGGTGCATGATGGATGTTTGTGGCTGGAGGAGCCCATTCCCATCATAGCATAGATCACTTGATTCATCGAATCACATAGCTTCCTTAGTTAAATGAGGATCTAGCCAATATATTAGAGGGAAAAGGTGGCGAGTTGGCCCTCATGGAAGCGATGAAGAAGAAGTTCAAGTTGGAGAAGAAGAAGCGGGATATGCCATCTCCAGCATTAACAACCCTACAGTCGAAGTTGCAACACAAATTTTAGCAGGGAAGTTGATGCGTAAGTGCCACGTGGATGAGGTACCCGCGCCTGTGATTGCACTAACAGCCCAATGAGCGGAAGGATTCAAGTTCAACTAGGCAAATTATCTATGCAGTGATTTCCTTGCCAACTGTCGTGAGGCATAGGAGTAGGGGAAAGACATTTCACTATGCATGGCTCCTACTGTTGATCATACTGGTGGCATGGGAGCTACTAGAAGACAGCCAATTCACTTTGGTCGCACCAGACCTTCCAGAGGCAACAAAGTATGCTTCGTTGTAGGCGACCAAGGATACGCAACACATAAAATAAAGCAAGATGTTTTGGGTCTTAATGGAGATGAATATCTAGATGGAGATCAATCACAAGCCGTGGTTGTCGCCCACAATATATGCCAGTTTTCATAGCTTTGCAGAACTCAAAGCGGATTTCAACCATGTTTTTATCAGGGCACGAAAGGACCCCGCGAAGACATGGCATAACTTACCATATTTGGAAACTGATGATGTGATCTTTGCAGTCCTCGAGTCTTTGCCGCCGTAGTGGCATGCTCCACTAAGATCCGCGGTGGAAATGGACAAGTCCGCCGCTTAGCGTAAGAATGAGGAAACAAAGCTTTGAATGGCCCAGCTAGCTAAGAAGTGCAGAAAGGAGGAAGCAGAGGCTAAGGCCCAAGCAGCACATGATGCTACGAAATTGGTGGAACCGTAGAAAATAGGAGGAGAAGAGTGCAAAGGACAGAATTCCCCTTCACCCGGGACTAAGGCAGAAAAAGAGACAAAACAAGGTGGCACGAACCCACAGACAACGTCCACCCAACTCAAGCATCCGCAATGGTGAGAGAAGGAAGTGCCACGAAAGAAAACCAAGGCATCAAAGACATATTTTGACCCAATCACCCTCACTGAGGGAGATTTGCATGATATCGAAGAAACAGTGAGGGATGTCACCACGGAGGTCCTCCAAAAGTTTGAAGAGAAGTAGCAGTTGGTATTGGGGGCTCTTCAGATAGAGCTATAGGAGTTATAGGTTCACAACCCATAGGTTGGCAAAGTGTCCACCAACCTTGGGATTGGCACTTTAGCTGTCGAGGGGATGTTGCGCATAAGGGTGACCAACACAATAGTGCTACTAGATGGAGCACTCACTACAGAGAATGAAGCTGATAGGCCCATGGTTAGTAGTCTTAAAGGGGTAGGATTAAATATGGTCGTGCTCCCTCGAGAGACGCTCTACCTCTTGTAGGATGGAGTCACCGTGGAAATTTGGGCCCAGGAGAGTCGCACTCTACAGGTAATGAGCAAGAAGTGCATCAACATTAGGCAATTAGGCCTGCAACGCAGCGAGGTAGTGGAGCAGAATAAGCAAATTATGTAGGTAGTGGAGGAAGCCTCCCGGAGTTGGACATTCAGGTAGAAGAACCAGTGGAGTTGCGTGTCTACGAGTTGGCCATAGGGGTGCACGACACTCAAGCAGAAATGGCTCGGGTTCAGTTGGAGCTAAACCTGTAGATCGCAGAATTGTAGTTGAAGGCTCAACCTTCAACTCTTCTTGAAGTTAGGGAACAACATACCACCACTATTACAACAACAATAGTGGCAGTTGATAGTGCAGTTGTAGACTGCATGCAACTTTTTGAACAGTCATTCGAGGTCCTAACCACCCTGAAGGAGGACTCAAATGTCAAGCACCTGGAGACAGAGGCGCATGAGCTACAACAAAAGTATGATGAGGTCAAAGGGACCACGTAGATGGTCACCCTTACATAGAGGCTTGCACGAATGCAGGAGGAAAAGGTGCTCAAGGAACAGGTGGATGTCGCTCGACACAAATAAGCGGTCTTAAAAGCATGCCTACAACCATGGATCGATGAGGAATATATGATCATAGACTCCATTGAAATAAATATTGTGCAACTGCAGGTAGCTCAGCAAAAAATTCAGGGCAGCAGTTCAGCGGTAGTCACCGAATAGTGAGTGGATGAAGTCCAACAGGCAGTCGCTCATTGTCGTACTGAAGTTGCGGTGATCCAAACAACGCTAGGGGGTCTTCACATTAAGATCTCCGCACCTACAAAGTGACTCGAGGGTGAGTCATGATGTTTGTGTTTGGGGCGTGTTGGGCATGAGATCCTCCAAGGGCAGTTTGGGGCTAAAATCCCATATTTTGGTCCAATTTTGTAATCCAAATGTAAATACTTCACATTTTGTAGTCGTGGAGCATGTAGATGTTAAAAGAGTCATAGGGTTGTCCGCCCTTATATTGGAAATTTAATGTCGGTTGTAAAAGATCTACCCATGGTCTATGGACCATGGGATTGTATAAATAGAGCTAAGCTCTAAGTATTTTAGGAATCAATCAAAGAAGGAAGAAAGAATGAAAATGTATGAGAGAAAGCTTTGAAGTAGAAGTCTAAGCCTTGGGTCATAGCGTAGGTAGAGGCTTTGCAGCTGAGTGCGCAAAGGTCTAGAAGTTCGTAGCTGAGTGCACGGACCCCTACAGCTAAGTGCGCAGGGTGGGTTGATTCTGTAATCATCCAGAATTATCAATAAAGAGAAGTATTCCATAATTTCTGCATCTTATTTCTTGTTTATGCATCTGTTATATTGGGTATGAATTTCACTTATAATGCTTATATGATGTGCGAATGTATGTAAATATATTGGTTAAGTGAACGCAATAACATCTGTCTACACGAAGCTAACTAAGATGTGTTAATAAGATAAGTAAGACACTTAGCCTGGTTTGGGAAATATCACAGTTTACTGCCCTAGCAGCGCAAAAGGACTTCAGCCTCTGGTTAGGGTTGTGTGGAAGTCGATCGCACCCTTTTGCGAAGGTACTAAAGGGTGGAACAAAGGATTAAGCGACCTGCGCGAAGGCAGGCATAGCTTAAATAAATCAAAATCACATCCATCTCAAGGGTGTGGAAACTTGGTTCCAGCATCCCCCCATACTACTTCGGGTGATACTTCAGTCCGTGCTCTGTGGGATGATGCCGAAAGGGCCAGTAGTGTACAAATTTGTTTGGCTAACTAACACTGAAGCTGGGCCAGGCCCCCACAAGCCAACAAATCTATTGAACAACAATCATTCAATTGTTTGAACAACAAAAATCGAAAAAGAGAAAACATTGAATTGTCATACAATCAATTGAACAACAATCATTCAATCATTTGAACAACAAAATTCACAAAATGTAATACTGTTGTTCAATCAATTGAACAACATTCATTCAATCGTTTGAACAACGAAAATCGCAAAAAAAATGTAAAATTGTTGTTCAATCGATTGAACAACAATCGTGCAATCGTTTGAACAACAAAAATCACAAAAAAAATGTAAATTTTTTGTTCAATCAATTGAACAGTAATCGTTCAATCATTTGAATATCAAAAATTGAAAAATGAAAAAGTGTTGTTCAATCGATGCAAAAACAATCATTCAATCGTTTGAATAGAAAAACAAAAACTGAGAAAGTGTTGTTCAATCGATTTAACAACAATCGTTCAATCGTTTGAACAACAAAATCAACAAAAACGTAAAAGTTTTGTTCAATAGATTGAACAAACGTTCAATCATTTGAACACTAAAATCAAGAGATGCAAAAGTGTTGTTCAATCGTTTGAACAACAAAAACAAAAACAAGAAAGTTTTGTTCAATCGATTGAACAACAATCATTCAATCATTTGAACAACAAAAATAAATAAAAAGAAAAAAATGTGAAAATTGTTGTTCAATCAATTGAACAGTGACCGTTCAATCGATTGAATAACACTTATCAAGCACTCAAAGCAATGAAAATCCTCATATTTACATGGTGATGCCTAATCTAAATTGAAATCAATTAAAGAGAATATATACATTGTTTACAATTTTAAAAAATCTCAATTTTTTGAAAGAAAATTTGCTGGGTCATCACTCCCTGCAGCTAATATTTGCATGGAGGGCTCCTCGTGTACCTGCTCGCCAAAAGACTCCTTGGTGATTGGTTTGTGATAGAGACACACTCGATGCTCATTCACCTTAAAATAAGGGCTAGATCCGTCAATGGTAGTCAAGGTAAGAGTACCATTGCTATGTACTTTTTGAATCTCATAAGGGTCGAGCCATCTTGTTTGCAACCTGCCCGAGAAGTCCTGGAATCTAGAGTCTTAAAGGAATGCTTAATCCCCTTTTTTAAATGTCCTATTTTTTATGAACTTGTCATGCCACTTTTCCCTTTGTTGCTGAATAATTGCAGTCCGTTGCAAAGCTAGCAGTCGAGCTTCATCTAGTTCATTGATTTGTTGTAGTCACTTGATTTGGTCTTCTGTTAAATCTATCCCCACTTCCTGAGTCATTCTTAGATTCTTTATTTCTAATTCGATTGTAAAAATAGGTTCTTTTCCGAACACAAGCTGGTAAGGAGATTATCCAGTAGTATTCCTCCAAGTTGTGCGATAGGCCCACAAGGACTCTGGCATTCTAGCAACCCCGTCTCGCCGATGTGCTGAGAATGTCTTGGTCAGAATCACTTCAATGACCTTATTGGTGCTTTCGACATTCCCGTTCACCTACGGGTGATACGGGGAAGTGATCCTATGCATAATATGATGGTTTATGAGAGTGGCAGTAATCTTGTGTCCTACGAATTTCCCTCCCCCATCTGTGATCACTTCTCGTGGTAAACCATACCGCAAAAATATCCCAAAAAGGAAGTTAATCACAGCTTCCTCTGTGGCTCTTGGTAAATCTATTGTTTCCACCCATTTCATCACATAATCTGTGGCAACTAGTATGTAGGCCTTCTGATTGGATGGCAGATGGAATGGGCCAACAAATTCCAATGCCCATCTCTCGAAGGATTCTATGACTAGTTGCAGTTGCAGAGGCATTTCATCAGATTTTCCAAGCCTGCCCATCTTTTGGTAGCTATCATAAGCCTAGGTATATTTCTTAGCATCCTTAAAAATAATGGGCCAATAATATCCCATCTGTAATACCTTATACCCTGTCTTAAGATCTGCGAAGTGTCCCTCGCAAGGCTCATCATGGGAAGCCTTCAAGATGTCATAAATATCATCCTCGTGAATGCATCTGCATATACACATGTCATCCCCTATGTGAAAAAAGATATTCGCCTATCCAAGAGAATCGGGCGCTGTGCTGAACGACCTATTTCCTCTTTCTTGTCATCAAATGCCTAGGTAGCTTCCCTACTGCCAGATAATTTTCGACATTTGCATACCATGGCATCTTGACTACTACAGAAAACAGATGTTCATCTGGGAATTGGTCGTCTACTACCAGTGGATCATCCAACTTCTGGATTCAAGATAGAAAATCGGCAACTGGGTTTTCCTTCCCTAGACGATCCTTAATAGTAATGTCGAACTCCTACAAAAGCAATAGCCACCATGTCACTCGACCATTTGTGATAGGTTTATTAGCTAGATACCGAATGGCAGAGTGATCAGTATATAGAAAGACTTGTTAGTCAATTATATAATGTCTAAATTTGTTTATTGCATAAATAATAGCTAAGAATTCTTTTTTTGTTACTGTATAATTAAGTTCTGTAGAAGTGAGATTTTTTCTAATATAATATATAGCATAAGGTTTCTTGTCCTCCTCCTGGCCGAGGACAATGCCTATAGCTACATCTGATGCATCTGTGGATATGTGGAAAGGTAGCTCCTAGGTCGATCCACGTAATATTGGTGTTGTTGAGACTAGTTTCTTTAGACATGTAAAAGTTGTGTCACATTTGTCAAACCATTTGAAATCAACATTTCCAGTTAAAGCATATAAATGCGCAGTAATTTTTTATTTTTTTTAATAAACCTATGATGATAGCCTACATATCCTAGGAAGCTACGTACCTCTGTCTGAGTGCAGGGGGTAGGCAGTAAAATAATTACCTGTATTTTTCCCGGATCCACCTGTATCCCTACTGCAGAGATATAATGTCCCAAGATTATGCCCTCGGTCATCATCATGTGACACTTGATATTGCTTAAGCATAACTTGGTATGTTTGTAATGCTTGGTCGAAGTCATCCCCATATGGAGTAAATTCATCCATATACACCTCAAGTCCTTCATTTATCAAATCAACAAAAATGTTGAGTATAGCTCTCTGGAATATAGCTGGGGAATTACAAAAGAAAAATGGTAATACTCTATATACGAATGTACCCCAGGGACAGGTGAACGTTGTTTTGTCTTGGTCTTCATGGGTGATCTGAATCTGATTGTAGCCGCTGAAATCGTATAGGAAGGAAAAGAACTGCTTCCCTGCCAAAGTATCAAGGACTTGATCGATGAATGGGAGGGGGAAGTGATATTTTTGTGTTCCCTTATTCAACTTCTGGTAGTCTACATAGATATGCCACTTCCAATTTTTCTTGGGGATGACCACCAATGGATAGGCCCATTTATTGTCTGAAATAGGAGAAATGAAGTTCACATCTAGGAGCTTCTCTAACTCTCCTTTCACAATGTCCTTGAGATGTGGATTCAATCTTCATTGGAGCTGCTGGATGGGTCGAGCATGCTGCTCCATATAGATGTGGTGTGTACATAGCTGTTGGTCTATACCCTTCATGACAGGATAATCCCAGGAAAAATCCCCTTTATATTTCTGTAGAACCTATATGAGCTTTTGTTGTTGATCGTTATCCAGACTATCGTTAATGTTTAGAACTTTGTCTGGTTCAAACTTAATAGGCTTGCTGTTATGAACAACGGCCGGTTGGATATGTTGGTCGTCGGTATCCTTCAAAGGACCCTCCATGCCTTCATTATCAAGGATTACTTTCAACATTTGACATTTTACATTACTGACATCAACTGGTTGATTGATAAAATTGTTTATAACATCATCTTCAGTCTGATCTTTGAATTCTAGTGCCTCTGCTACTATGAGTGTTGAACGGATGCTTTCCTCCAATTATGTTGGTGGTTGTTTACATATTTTTACAATGGGCAGACTTGGCTTGGCAGGATGATATAACACAAGATTTTTTACAGCATCGCCCTTTGCAATAGTCATGTTGCCTTCTCAGCAACTGATATAAGCATAAAATGTCGCCAGCCAAGGTCGGCCCAGAATCAAGGGATGCCCATCTAATCGACTCTTTAGGTTTATGACAAGAAAATATAATGGATATTCCCATGAATCAACAGAAATTGTAACATCGTGTAAGGTCCCTTCTAGCCTTACCACTGAATGATTAGCTAGTTCTAATAAAGTGGTGGTTGGTTCCAAGGCTGTAATCCCAAGTGCTTGATAGATTTCTACTATTAAAATATTAATGGTTGCACCCATATCAACTATCGTATTGGGAAAAGAGTGGCCATATATGTGAATTGTCACTATGGGATTTCCAAGATCTTCATACTTTACTGGAGTTTCCTCTCCAAATATTAAATCAGATAAGGTTCCTAAAACATGAATGGTAGGTGAAGTTTTCTCTTTCCTCACAGGATTATTTACACATAACTCTTTAATTCTTTTAGCATAGATGGGAATGTCCTGAATAGCCTGGAGGAGTGGAATTTTTATACAAATATTTTTTAATTCCCCTACAAGATCAAAATTTGGGTAAAAAATTGGTTTAGGCATGATTAACCTTTCAGGGAATGGAGGAGAAGTGACTATGAGTTCCTTTGGATCTTTCTTCTGATCTATCTCTTTTCCTCGTTTTATTTCAGTATCAAGTACAGGTGTTAGTATATGTACAGATGGTGGTATATGTACAGGTGGTGTTTCAATCTCAATTGATGCTTGATCCCTATTTTCCTCGGGGGTGATGATACGTCCCGACCTAAATCTAAGTTCATTACATTTTTTTTGCACAATCTCATAGTCTGAGCTTTCTACAATTTTCACTAGCTGGGTCGATCTGTTATTGGGCTTTGGATTTGGTTGGGCTAGTAATTGAGGGCGCAAAAGAGGCTGAGAATTTTTTTGTAATGGATAAGGAGCTGAAAATGCGGGTTGAGGTTGGGGACCTGTCCCCATAGGATTGTTAGATATTCCCAAAGGTAGTTTCTAATTTGTAGACAAATACAAGATTTCAAAAGTGGAGGCAGACCACTGGAATTGATAGGGATTGCCTTGCTAAACAGGAGTAGAAGGAGAATTTGGCCAACCACTTATTGGAAAGGATTGAGTTTACCATGGTTTCATACGGAATGGTTGACGTTGCCAATTTGATTAGCGTGATTGGCCTTGCCATGCTACCCAAGGATTCCACTGCTGATTAAACTATGAAGAAGGAAAGAACTGGAATGCATCTTGTGACATACCTGGAGGTTTGGCCTACCATTGTCGACGCCAGTTCATTAGATATACTACCTCTGTCTCTTCTTCTTATTCCTTGAACATTTCTTTCAACCCTAGGAGTGATGGACACTATTCAGTGGTGTGATCCTTGGTACAAATAGAACATGTGTGAATCATGTCTAGTGGACACTCCCATTGGTTGTGCTTGTTTTGATAGCATGGACAGAAAATGGCGAAGTTTTGTTCTGTTAAAGCTTGTTTTTGTTTAGCCTGTAGGATGTCCAGCTGTGTCGTGAGGGTGCCCAGGATGTCTATTTTTAAATCTTCCAAGAGGTTTTTGATCTCTATTCATGTTACTCCTCCACTATGTGGTTTGCTTCCCCTTCTCATGGGATCTCGATGTGCTTCTCCTATGCGTGAGCTTCCTCGTGAACACCTGATACGCAAGCGAACAATTTCATCCAATCTTCTTGAGAAATATCCCCTTTCCCCATTAAATTTAAAGTTTCTAACCATTCCTCTTTCATTCCTTTGATCATGATAGCTCTTAGGACTTGTTTTGGTAGGGTGGTGTGTGGAGATCTCTACAAGTTCTAATGAAACCGTTCAACATACTCTTCTAGAGTTTCATTATCTTTTGTATCCATCTTAAAGATTTCATCCTTTAGCTCCCTAGTTTTGCAAAATTCCTGGTATCTGGTGAGGAAGGTAGTTTTCATATCGTCCCAAGAATTAATAGTACGCCCACCCAGACCCATGAACCATCTTAAAGCTGCTCCTTTCAGAGTAGAAGGGAATAGTTTTAGCTTTTGGGAGTCGATGGTGTAGTCATACCCTCTGCAGAGGACATCAAATTCGAACAGGAAGGCATCAGGATCCTCTGTGATCATCCCATGAAAAGTTGGGATGCTCTGCAAAGGAATAGCCTTCATGGGGGCATTGGCCACTTGGTCGACTATGGGGTATTCCAAGGTCGAGGTTTGACCTTGATGTGGTTGGTTTTCCATTTGGTCAAAGATGTGCCAATACTCTTCAGGAATTTCAGGGGGTGTTTTTCAAGTAAGTGGGGGATTAACAACATGAGATGGCTTTGCAGCACTACCTAGATCTGGGATCACAGGAGACCCTTGTTCAGACAGCTAAGGTCTTGCCTTAGCAGTTCCACTGGTTTCTAGTTCTCCTCTTAAATTATAGGATTTTCCCTCTTGTAGAGGATCCAAATGCGGGCTTATTGTAGCTTAAAGACTTTGTTCAGATCCTCGAATTTGGCTTTGAATCTCAGCATGAGCTACAGATGGTGAGCTTGAGGCTTGAGGGATTATAGTAGGAATTTTTCTAGTTACAGCTCGGAATCCTACTGATGCTTGAGACTCTTCTTTTCTCACAATTTCATCTGTAAAGGTCGTTCTCCCAAGGTTCACCAATCCTTTCAGTTTTGTGGATTTAGGTGGAGGGTTCTTCTCTTTTTCTATCTTTCTATTCCTCGTGATTCATAAAAACCAATTCCTATTTAACCTTTAAGCTTTTGCTAAAAAGCGGGCTCGTAACCAAGCACTTTACTTGCTAGGTATGTAGGTTCTTACCTTCCATTTCTAAACCCCAATTCTTTCATAGCAAAATAAAAATGAAATCACTTTGAAACACTCTCCCGGGCAACAACACCAAAATGTTGGTGCACTAAGATGTCTTTTTACAAACAGTCTTAATTCGTACATTAATTCTCAACCCAAGTAAGCCCTTTTATCTCAAGAGTGTTAGCATTATATGTGCAGTGAATTTAGAGGTTATCTAATTAAAAATCGTTGCAATCACTAATAACTATTTCTTCAACTCACTCCAAACAATTCTGAAAGAAATAAATATGGAAGAAATAACTCTGAAATAACTCTTAACACACTATGAAACTCTATTTAACGTGTTCCAAAATGAAATGAATCTAAATGAAAGTGCAAAGAATCACGCTTGGAAATATTCAAATAGAATTAAAACTAACTCACTCAATCAGAAAGAGAACTATAACAAATTAACAACAATGATAATCTATAGCAAATCGGAATTGAACAACAAATCTAATTGAATGACAAGTCCTAATTGAGCGGAAAATCTCAATTGAATGGAAACTGATAATTGAACAGCAAACGAGCATATAATGATAAATGATATCTAAACAACAAATAACTTATCTCAGAAAATTATGGAAATCTATTAATTCTATCTCTAAGATGTATGATAACATAACTCAGAATGGACAACAATCTACTACTGAAACTAACATAACCAATCCAACGAAAGTGTTACTCAGATATATCACACAGCTAAGTATGAATCTAAATGAACAACAGTATGAATCGGAATCATCAATCTTCACAATAAGAAAAATGATATTAACTTAATAGTAAAAATCAGTAAAGACTAAATATAAAATATTATAACACAAGAAATCAATAGAACTTCTCTTGACCGGGCCCAGAGTTGCCAAACATCTCTACTAAGAAATACTCAGAATATAAGTATGGATCAAACACAGTCTTTCTTCATTATAATAAACAACAAGATTGCAGCGTCACTGAGATAACAATATTATATGTCTCAAAATAATAATTACAAGTTATGAAATTTTGCACTCTTCTTATTTTCCTTTCGGCCTTATATATAACATTAAAAGAGTAAAATAGATAAAAGGGAATCCTCGGGATCAGGCGATCCTGGGGAATTTTGCAATACATAATCTGATTCTGTCATGAAATAGCATTGGTCTGCCTGGTCTCTCGCTACCTTGCCTGCCTCAAATGTTGTCTTTTTCCTTTTATGGCCTAATGTTGTTCTATCGATTGAAAAACTATTTTCCAATCCACGTATTCTTCATATAAAGATAGAAAAAAAGTCAGTTTCTCATGCTAGATTTATCTAATTTGTTACCAAGTGCTTTTACCCAACTTTAGTTGTTATTTCCTTTACTTTGATCCATAAACAAAGGTAATCATGTGATGATAAATGCTAAATAAAGCTATTTACAAAGAGAAAACATACCTTTTTCCTGACCCAACACTTATGCCCCCAGCGTGACTTACAATGGTTGAAATCTCTTCTTTTTAGATCCCTTATTACAAGAGGGAGGAGAAAGAGGAATCCTAGATTTCTCTTTTAAAGAAGATGAACAATTAACATCCATTTGATGCCCTTGAAATAAAGCATCCATCTGAGAAGCTTCAAGAACATCAGGAATATTCGAAGTGGACCACAGCCAATCTGGTAGTCCAAAATTCAATCCCGGAATGTTCAAAGTGGCCATCAAGGGGTTACCAATGTTTCCAAAGAAACGAAATGAAAAAGGATCCCCTTTTGGAAGGGTACCTTGGTTGGTCTCCATAGGGATATTGGCCATACCAAACTTATTCGCAGATCCTTCCATTGCAGGAATGTACAAATGACTTTCCAAGGAAGATAGATGCACAATCAAAACCTTTTCCCTTAAGGAGGCAACTCCAAAATAAATATCAAAAGCCTTTCAAGATCGATGGAGTGGTAGGTCAATCACTCAGGAATCTAAGGTCCAAAAGTGACAAGACAAATCCACCTAAATCCAACTAAACGCAAAGAGCGAAGAGAACTCGACTATAAAGTCCCTAAAGATGCAACCAATCAAGAAAATTCCAAGTATTTCCACTCTGGGTGATGAGGACCAGACACCAAAATACAAGAAAGTGAAGTAAGGGACCTTCTGAAGATATTTTGGGATAATAATGGCCCAAGCCTACCAGTGAAGGTAACATAAACAGTTACGCTGACCTCTAGACAAAATCCTTTGCCAGTGCAAGCACCCAAGCTTCGCAAGGGTACCCTCCAGAAGTACTAATGAATGTGATGCAACGTCTACCTCAGGTGCCACGGGATTCCCCTCCACAGCCACCTATGTGATCCCTAGGAATGGAAACTATGGGCACCAATTCATATCAAAAGCCAAGCGGAACAGTCGTGAGGTGGGATCCAACAAGTAGGAGAGGAGGCATCTCTCTTCCTTGTCTTCACTCTCCCTCATGTTTGACTCCGAGTCACAGAGCTTTCCCAGTATTTCTAAAGACACTGGATTTCACTCATTATTCAAATTCTATGTTTAATAGTTTGAGTGGCCTTGGAGAGTTAACTCTCCACTCACCTATTCCAAGGCACTAAAGAACTTAAACTTCTTGGTGTTGTTAATGACAAAATTAAAAGGTTCTAGTTCTTTTTATTAAATCGCTTAAATTTAGAGGACTATTCTTTATGTCAAAGGTATAACAAGAGTGAAACTTATGATGTTTTCAACATAAAAGAAAACAATAGAAGCTAACTATATGCATGCAGTAATTTTCTTTCAATGAAAAGGGATTTCTAATTAGTTCTACGAAAAAATTATATAAGCAAAATACTCTTTTTCTTTTCTTTTCAAGAACACTCCATGCACACTCAAAATCTAAAAATACTAAGAATGCTTATGATGCAAACTAACCTAATGCAAATTTAAATGATGATGCAAGATCCTAAGAATACTCATACGATAAGAAAATGTGCTTCTTTATAAGGTCAATAAGCCAACTTGACAATAAAGAGGGCAAAAATTTAAAAACAAATTTCCCTCAAAACCAAGCAAAACAAATTGAAAAAGATCACAATTGCTCAAAACAAAACAAAAGAAACCAAAAAACCAAAAAGCTTGGAAAGAAAAAGAAAGGCTAAAACTATGTTTTTGTCTTTTCTTTTAAAAACCAAAGAAATTTTCGAGGTCATACAAAGAACTACTAAATTTCAAAGATCAAGAAACAAGCACAAAGAGTCCTTAAACCTTGCAAGTTATAAAACTCATTAATAAATGAAACTTGAAAAAAGAAGGATTGCAAACTCGTACAAACTGATCTGAATAGTAGTAAAAGACTTAAACAAACTGAAAAAATCTCAAGAAAGTCTCTCAATATTTCCAAAGAGACACTCAAAAATCGCGAAAAACAACAAGGCCAACCGAAAGGGAAAGAAAAGCAAAGAAATTCGAAATATGGGTTATAAACGAAACTGAAACTAATTTCTTATGTTGGAAAGCCAGAAAATCCAAGAACTTCAGACAAAAGCCTTGAACCCAAGACACAAACCGAAACCTTACTCAAAAAGAAATCCTAGACCAACTAGGCTTTTCACGAAGAAAGAGATTCGAAATTGAAAAATTGCAAGAGAATGGAGTTCTACAGATAGTTGATGACCAAAAAATAATAGAATTCTCTAGGCAACAGACCTAACTAGGCAAAATATTTCGAAAAAACAATTCAAAATTATGTATACATGACATTGTAAAGACACAGTGGCATGCACACACGTTTCAAACACGGGAAACTCGCGTATACACGAGTCTATTTGAGGAAACATACGTGTATACGCAATTGTATCCCAAGAAAAACATGTATAATCAACTCAATCGAGAAAAAAAAGAAATCAAGGCCTGATCCAAAAGATCAGACTTGATGACTGAGAATCTAATAAGTCAATGACATTGTAAAAACAAGAAATCAAGAAAACAAACCCTGACCAAGAACAAACAACCCAAACTAGGAAAAACAAGAATGTTTTCCCCAGTGGAGTCGCCAATTCTGTTGCTGGTGGGAACACCCTAGGGCCTTGGGTTGAAAACCCCAATAGAGAAAATGGCATAAAATATCAAGAAATGTGCAGACAAACAATCTAAATTCTTAAACTATTGAATTGGGAAGCAATGGTATTACACGGAGGTCCTATGTTCAGTGTCGATCCTGCAAGGTCCAAACCCTCTGCTACTCCCGATGCCTTTAAAACCTATAACTTATTCAAGCAAAGCATATACAACAAAATTTATAGAAATAATGTTCATGATATATGTGTTAGATCATATAAACAAATGAGAAATTATGCATTAATATAATATTTATAAGCAAATCACAACATGGATCAATGCATAAAAACGATAAGTATTAGGAATAAGACAAGATTTTTTTATTGATGTAAGCTAAATGAAAGGTGGAAAACTACTACCTAAGTCTTCCTCCAGCTCCACGTGGAACCGTCCTCCAGATCCATCCTGTCTTGGCCTCAGCAATCTTCCTCCATTTATACACACAAGGATGTCACAAGAGGGATGAAGGACATCTCAAAAGAGGAAACAAAGGTTTCCTATAACTTGGGGAGTGCAAGAGGCACAGGGATTTATTCAGACTCGATCAAAGATCAATCAATTATAATATCAATATCTCATCTCTTCTCTCCTTAGACCTTCCCATGGAGGTTTATTTATACTTCTCCAAATTATTTTTTCAGTTGGGAAACAGTTGGGCTACGGGATATAGTAGGTGAGTAACAGGTAAAAAATGTAAACTCCGCCCGCATTTAAGGATATTACTTATTTTTTAGTGTTTTAACACATACATTTGGGTTGGTTATATACTGACCCATGTGTACACTCTTCTAACACATGGCAAAGTAGCGTATGGGAAATACAACATTGTTTTTCATAATTTGGACCAAGTATGGAAAGGAAGGGTTGCCTTAGGCCATAACGAGAGCATCATATCTACCAAGAGTGTTAAATGGTGCTATAAAAATGGTGTGAGATGCCTTCAGTGCATTGGAATCACCAGGACGAGGGAGGTCTTATATAACAATATGTTAACACTCAGGTTGTTCCCCAGGAAAATTCTAAGGAGGGAATACGGCCGAGGTAACCACTAACCAGTCTTTTAGCTGCAGATTCTAGCCAACCTGCAACTAGAGAGGGCTCTCTCTTTATGATTTAGCTTTGTTTTGCTATATGTTAGGCTAGTTATGAAGCACAAGTATTTGTTTGGTGTTTGGAAGGTGACATTCAATAGAGCAGGGCTGCAAACTAAGAGAAGTTCAAACCATTGGGTTAATGGAGTCAGTGAAAACGAATTTCTGGGTATGGTTTCTTAGGCAAAAGGAGGAACTACAGAGCAAGATAGTTAAACACAGAACAATTTTCAAGCTGTAATAAGATGAAATGAAGGCAGGGAATGAAAGGCAATTAAGAATCTTTCATTATGCTAACAGAGGGAAAATGAATAAATATTATGAAGGAGCAATCGAGAATTCCTTAATTATATTTAGAGTGTAAGAACCAGGGAGACAGGAGCAGTCAAGAATTCCTGCCTATGATAGTTCTGAAGAAAACATAAAAAATGACAGGAATTGAACACAGAGTACAGCAAAGTAAATTCTGGGTTATTCTTTTCTCCTACAATTTAGAACATGATATTTAGATGATATATAAAACACAGATACAGTAAAACAAGAGTAAATAAGACTTATTGATCCATGAGGTAACACGAGAATTCTGTAACATATTCCTTTGCCATTAATCCCACAACCAGCAAGTTCACCAGCAAAGCATTCCAACAATCTTTATTTCAGAAGAGTTATCAAAATTTACAGCGCAGGTCCAGAATGATATTCACCAGCCAACAATAATACATATCTTGAGGAGGTATTTATAAAAAAGAGTTACAAAATATCTCATAGAGAAAATATCAAGCATTAACTTCATCCATCTACTTCTTCAAAGGCAATAAATGATATTGAAAACAGAGCGTAATCAATGCAGAAATAACTTCCGCTGTACTGGCTGCCTTAGGTGGTTTGATATATTTGACCTTTTGACTCCACCAGTTGGCAGGTAGCTGTCTCTTCATCCCGCGTTCCTGCATTGCTGTCCAAGCCCTTCCATCTGTGCCTGATTCTGCCTTAACATGTTTTGGTGTGAGCTCTTTCCTTGATATTTTCATATTTATGATATGTGGCACACACATTAAATTTGATTAAATGCAGACAATCAAAAAGGAATTAGTGCCAACACTACCTTGGTAAAACCTCCAACATGCCATGCTACCATTGATCTGTTGGCAACTGGTGTCTTTGTAGTTTTATTAATGTTTCATCAGCTTCAGTATACCTGTAGTAATTGGGCTGGACTTCAAAAAGATGTGTCATCTCATGTTCAATGTAGAACAAATTTTCTAATTTGTCATATAAGCTCTGTCCAGAGGGAGGTACTGCGTCTTCTGAAATGCTTGATGACACTGTAATTTGATTGGTAACATAGGTATTTACCCTGTGAGCATACTGTTCATGTGTCAATAGTCTCTGATTGCTGGTTAATAAGCTGGGTAACCCTTTGCTCTGCAAGACTGCGAACTTTTCCGTAAAGGAAATTATTTCTGTCTGCATTTCTTGGCACTTTCTTTCCAGATTTTGTACAAAATTCCTCATGGTCAGCACCTTTTTCACTGTCAAAATGTGCCTGTTCTTTCCTTGATATCCAGAGCTGCTAGTTGTTCTCTGGTATGAGTATTCAAAAAATGAATTAGTTTATTGGCCTGTTTGGGCTTGTTTGCTAATAATGCTCTGGCCTTTTGAATCTCAACTTGAGCTATCTCTATCAATTCATTTTGGTCATGGATAGTTTGTATTGATGTCCATTGATCAGTGATGGACTGGCCAATTTTAGTCCACAAAATTGTTTTGATTTCTACCAGACTTTTGTGAAGAGTAAGGTCCTTCTCCAAGGATTTTACCTTATTTTCCAAGGCCTTTACTTCTCTTGTTTTCTCAACCACAGTTATTTTTTATTTATCATAGCTCACCTCTATCTTGGCCAGTTTTTCTTTGGCTTCCTTTAGCTCTGCCATTTGGAGTTCTAAAGCCTTTATTTCCTTCATCATCTCTTCCATGCTCAGGCTGGCATCTGGTACTGCTGTTGTTGTTGTTGTAGTTGTTGCTGAAGCTGAGGTACCTGCTATTGATTCTGGGACAGTGGGAGGGACTACTGCTGTAGTTGTAGGAGGAGTTGTTGTGCCTATTGGAGCTGTTTCAGATGGCTGAGAGGCAAATTCTCCTTGTTTCCCTTGTAATGCTATCTCCAATACCTTCTCTGTTTCTGCCAGTCTCTCATTCATCCTCATTAGCAAACTCACCACATCCTCCTCTTCTTTCTGTTGTGCAACTTCTGTGGTTTGAGGGTGCATTGTAACTGGCAACTTGAGCTGTTTCCTGAGGGCTACAATATCTTCTTCTTTCTTTTTTATTAAGGCCTGTATGCCCTTGGGATCCTTGGTATCATGTCCCGGCTCAACAATAATTTCCTCCAAGGATTTGATTATGTTATCCTTGGCCAATGAGGAGGCCTTCTCCATCTCTAATTGGGCAGAGGTATTGTGCAATGAATTCTGCAGTTTGTGAGCTAATAATGCCTTGTCTGCCAAGGTGGAGTACACCATTTCGCCGGTTTGTTTATGTAATTCAATCTGGTCCATTGGATGGATGTCTTTAGAGAGAACTTCAAGATTGGTCCTAATATAATCAGCAGCTGACTGTGGCTGTTGCATTGTCGGCTTGAAGTGACTAAGGGTCATTTTCCCTTCTTGAATATCATTGGCCGCCATTAGCCTTTGTTGATTTGTAGGAGTCATTCTCAGCAATTGATTATAAAGTTGGATCCTTATTGGGTCATTTCTAGCCTTTATTTCAGTAAAGGCTTTCTTGATATCCGAGCCTTGCTTTCTCTATTGCCTGGTGGATGTAACCTCCACACCATGTTGCCTCTCTTGCTCTTGCTGATAAGAGCTAGTTGATGTTTCCCAAATTGGAGGAATCTGATGTTCAGTTGTTCCCTCACCCCTTATGTTGCCTGCTGTCTCTTCCGCCAGTTCCTCTTCACAGTAAGGGTTTAACCTTTGCCTATTTTCCCCTTGTTGTTCTGCTGATCCACCTAAAGGTGTGTCTTCTGGTCTGTCTCTTTTCTTGGCTCTTTCCTCATTGAGAGGAGTTTGTAGCACAGGGATTTCAGGTACCCTTGTTTGTGTTGAAGGACCTTGCTCTTGGCTTTGCTCCTTTGTTGTATCTGGCCGATCTGCCATTATATCTTGTTGTTCTGAATGCTGTACTTCTTTGCCTTTGGATGTCCCTGCAGGTGGAGCACTCTCTTGGGCAAGTTGTTGTGAAGTTGTGGCAGATGATGTGCCCACTCCAATGTGTTGAGGCAATATGAAAGGGACCTGTCCAAAAGAGTCCAGGTCAAGTGTTTTTTCAAGCTCTTTCATTGCTTTTTCTAATTTCTCTTCTTCAGTAAGCTCTTCAACTAGTGTGCCTTCTACCAATTCCTGTTGATTAGCATATTGTTCAATTTCAGGGATTTTGTGGTGAACATATCCTGTAAGCTTGTTTTTTACTCTTCCAAAACTTATGAAATGTTCAGGGTCATATGGTGACCAATGAAAACTTTGTTTCAGCATAAGTTGATCTCTTAATATCTTATCTACTTCCTCCCAGGCTTCTTCCCTTTTATTGAAGATAAAAGGGCCCAATTGATTTCTTATCTTGAGCTGTGCCTTTTTCCTAGCACCATAGAAATGAGTCAAATCTGAATTGCTAAATTGCCGAAAGTATTCCAAGGCAAAAATTCTCATAGGGACATACTTTGGCAGCTTGTATGGAGTTAATTCACAGCCATAAATCCTGATTACTGTGTGGTTTTGGTAGAAATACTAGTCACCAATATTGTATTCCTTTGAGAGATGTAAAATTTTCTGCATTTCAGCAGAGAGCCTTGCAGGAGGAGTTGTTATCAACAAAGAAGTGGTTGGATATATGAACAGGTCAATGAACTCACAATATGTATAAGGGGAGTTGTGGACTTCATGGAATACTGAGGTCCAGAAAATTACAGACCTCCTTTCTCCTTTGAGGTCCAATCTTTTAAGAGGAATTTGGAAACTATCAGGTTGATAGTACAGCAGAAAATGATATATGTAGGATGTGTATTTGAACACTCTTTCTCTCTCCAATTTCATGAATTTCTCATGGATTTTATTTGCTATGAATGTGGCATAATCATACTTGATAGCAGGGGGCTGTCCTGGAGTGAATATGGACATCAATACTAAAACAGTTTCATCAAAAAACTCACTGGTTTTGAATCCTAAAATTTAGGATATCATGTCTATAATGAGTCTCCCGGCCTCATTTAACCAGACTTGGAGATAAGGAGGAGGCTACTAGGGCTGGCAATCTGGTTTCATAAACAACTGAGCAATTCTAGTTATTTCTGAACTGGGCAGTTTGGCACCTTGGTCAAGCAAGAATTTCATGGTGAGAGGAGCCACAGGTTGAGTTGGTTTGAAGTTCAACATATCATTTATGGATTGAGGAGTAATATAGAAGAGTATAGTCCTAGATGGAGCCATAACTGCTCTTTGTGTGGGTTCATAATTTGCACAGCATAAATGGATGAAATCAGGGAGCACATTTACTGAAGGGAGGTAATAGATAGGCATTTTGGACTCCCAAATTCCCAAGACATCAGTGCTACTTCTGTAGCTATTTCTAATTTCACAAAAGGCTTGTAGGTGAGGTTTGTAACCCATCATATCCTTAATTTGGAAGTCCCTGTTAGCAAGGGGTATCCATTCCAATTCCTTATGTGGTGCATTCAAGGGGGCAACATTCAAGGCCACTGGAGCTTCCATGCTTCACTGTCTGTGTTTATAATTGGAATTTGGATCTGTACAGCAACAAAAAAACAGAGTACTAGCTCTGGGGTTTTTCTCAGGAAATTTGCAAACTAAGTTTTATATAGAAATGACCTCACTGGGTAAAATTCATAGAAAAGACAAAGTCTATAGAGTTTAATTGTGAAACTGGATAAAACAGTGGAAATGATGCTCTTTTTGCAAGTGATTTGACAAATTTAACTCAATATTTGGGCATTTTTGGAGATTTTGCCAGTAGAAAATGGGCTTGAATTTTAGTTTAATGGGCAATTTGCATAGGAGAACAAAATTCGCAGGTTTTCTTTGGAAAAATGTGTCATACAGTGACTTAAAATGCAGAGATTTGTAGGCAGGAGCGCATTTTAACTCGAATTTTAATTCTTCGGGTGATTTTAACAGAGAAACTCGGAAAAACAAGGTTTACGAGTGAATATCGGGTAAATACCTGTTTTACAGGTGCCTGGTGAGAAATGCAGGTTGAAGACTAAGCTGAGGGGCCGAGCTGCGGAGTGAATTCCCTTGGGTGACAGACTGTGCAGCAAAAATAGTGTTTTGAACGTAAATGACCATGCAAAACATGTGCAAAAGGAACAAAGAGAAATGGATAAAAACGTTGTTAAAACGACTTTTTAACAAAAAAAATTGATTTTGGCGGGTTATTGGCGCGCTTTTGTCGGGTAGCGGGGGGTATGGAATGTGACTTGGCACTGATGTGGTGGACACGGCGGACGGAATGGTAATGAGGTGGCAGCTGACGTGGGCGCTTACGTGGGTTCTGACGTTGTGGACAACATCAGCAACGGTAAGCGGGAGCGGTTTATGGTTTCATCGCACCGCTTTATGTATGGCAGCGGTTTTCGGCCGAACGAATGCGATAAACTGTGGGAGCGACACGCATCCCAAAGTACGGTGGGAAAACCGCTTTTTATCGCACGCTATCATCCAGTCATTAGGGCGCCTCCGATATTGATGAGAGCCATCCGATCTGCGGGATCGGATCCGACGGTTGACGGAGGGGTAAGTTGGTGGAGGGGTACAACATAGGAGCCGTGCATTATTTTAATGTTTTTTAATTTTTGCGGGGTATAAACCTTGGTTAACAGGGGTTTATGGGCGCGGTTGTTTATTTAACCGAATGTTAAATAAACTCCAATGGTTTCGAACGTGGAGGGATATTATAAGATTTCTGCCAAACCTTTTAATTCCTGAAAACTTTGATATATGGCTATACTTGCCAGGGGTTGGGATATTATAGAATTTTGGGGTTTTGTATGTATTTTTACATAGTATGGGAGGGGAAAACTTTAGATAGGAGCTATATAATAGAGTTAGGGTGTTAGTATGGTTTTGTAGATAGAAAACGCTAAGTTTATAAAGTAATAACTTAGGTTTTTAGGGAAATGAAAGGGAAATGGAGTGATTATTTTACACAAGAAATGTGGCTTGTTTTGGCTAAGTAAACACAAAGTTGAACTTAGTATTTCTTATCAAATGAGATGGACTAGGACCATTGAGCAGACCTCACTGTCCTTAAGGGGATGTTAGTAAGTGTTGTTGGGGAAATGGGAGGGGAAATTAGTCATGCTCCACCTGAACTGCAATCATCTTGCCATGGTATTTGTGATATTCATGAGATAAATCATAAAAGAACAAAATTGTTCATGAACTTGCTTCTGCAACATCCAACTGCCTACCCAGCCTAATACACCTAACATTTTTTCTTCCTTTTGATTGGGTGCATTTGGACTAGCAAACCCTTTTTCTCTGTTTTTCTTTTGACTGCCCTCCTATCTAATTCTGCCCTTATTTCTTCCAAGGGATTAGATTTAGCTGTTGAGACCCTTTGCTTCTCTACCTAGCTGTTTGTCTGCCAAGCTTAACTGTTTGAACAGACCTTATTCTCTAATGCTAAAACAAGAAATTTAAACATGGACTGGCCAAGATTGAGCTGTTGGGCCATCCATCAAGTGTGACAGAAGTGAGTGATTGCACAATCTGAACTTCTTTGCAAAAAGTAGGACAATAGTGGCATTTTGACTAGCCACTTTCTTGGTCTTTTCTTTGGGGTTCATATTATTTCTTTCTTGACTAATTCATTCTTCTTTCCCTTTGATTTTTCTTTTAGGACATACCCTCTTTACAAAAAAAATTTATTTTTGATTTTGTGAAAATATGGAACCTTTGCAGCATGGAAAGGATGATCATATTTGGCATTTCCACAGTCAATCATGAAAAATGACACCTATTGGTATAGGAACCTAACAGTGGCTCCACTTGGGGATGGCTTTTCTAGGTGAAAAGCCAAGAACAGCAGGTCCGATGGCCTTATTTTCAACTCTTGCTGCTTCTGAAACTTCGTTCTGTTGTAGACAAACCAAACTGTATCTCTGTAACATGTATACACTTCTCCTGAGCTGAGCTAAACATAATTACAGCTCTGTCTTTGCTAGTTTTTCTGAGTATTTGTCATGATTTTTGTAGCTCCCAAGTCTTCTTCTTGATTTTTTCTGATAAACTCAAAATATAACACAAAAGGAGGCACAATTCCTTCCTTTTCCCTCAAAATTTGCTGCATCCTATTCCCTATCCTATTGCTGTAATAAACTGTTGCAAATAGACACTATTATGTACAAAATACAGTCCTAACATGTTAACAAAGAGGATCAAAATAATGCTTGAGCATCCGACCATTGACTGGCCCATCCTCTGCTTCTGTATCATCCAAACTTCCCAAAAAATAGGTGTTATTTCCTTGTACAGCCTGAATGACAAAAGGCCCTTTCCATAGGAAATCAAATTTGCCATGTTTTCCTTTGTCTTCCCTCCTAGAATCCCACTTTAGCACTTTGTCTCCTATGAATAAATCCTCTGCTTTTGTCCTTTTGTCAAAAATCTTCTTGAATCTGTCTTGCAGAATCTGAGTTCTCTGATACACTTCCTTTCTAGTCTGCAGCAAGTGAATAGTTTGATTGATTCTTCTTTGAATATCATTGGGTTCTGCTTGCATCTCTTGCAGCAATTTTATCACAGGGATTCCCAAGGATGAAGGGAATATAGCCTCCATGCCATATACCAACTCATAGGGGCTTGTTCCAATAGATCTCTTGGTAGTTAGCCTGTCTTCCCATAGTGCATTAATAAGCTTTTTGTGCCAATTCTTCTTGTTCTCCTCCAACACTTTCTTTATGATGTTGATCAAGCTTTTGTTAGATGATTCAGCTAGACCATTTCCTTGAGGGCAATGGGTTGTGGAATGGCCTAAGGTAATGTGGTACTTGTGGCAAAAATTGATCATTCTCTTGGATTTAAAAGCAGCAGCATTGTCTGTTATAATCTTCTCCGGACAGCCAAATCTAGAAAGAATATTGGATTCTAAGAATTGCATGATGATTGAGTCATTGGCTTGCCTACAAGGGATGCCTTCTATCCACTTAGTGAAGTAGTCTGTGGCAGTTAAAATCCACTTATGCTGGCTAGAAGAGGAAGGGTGAATTTCTCCAATGAAATCTAAACCCCATTGTTGAAATGGTCTTTCGGTGGAAATGGGCTTTAGAGGTAAAGGTAACAGCTTTCTCTTGCCTTCAAAGATTTGACATTTATGACAAGAAACTACAAATTTTTTCACATCAGAAAATAGGGAGGGCCAATAAAAACCATCTCTTAAGATTTTATCCACTGTTGACTTCCAATACAAATGTCCACCATAGTCCCCTGCATGAAATTCTTTGAGTACTTTGTCAGTTTCATCCTGTGTTAAGCAATTCAGCAAAATACCTTCATGATTTTTCCAAAATAAAACATTGTCTACAATACAAAACTTAGAAGCTTTCATTTTCAAGAATCTCTTTTTAGTTCTGGATAACCCTGGAGGAGCTTGCAGGTTTAACAATATGTAAATTATATCAGCATACCAAGGTGATTGTGAGAAGGCTTGATTGATCTGTGGAGTCGCCATCTCCTGCTCGTTATCCAGCTCATTGATGTCAAGGGCTCGAAAATTTGTTTCAGTCATCAATTTGGCTAATCCTTGTCCTTTTATCAGTTTTGTTGGCTTGATTTCAATGTCATATTCCAAAATGTTGGCTATCCATTTTCCCCTCTTACCTTCAATTCCTTCTTGAGTCAGAATGTCTTTGACCACGGAATTTGGGACATAAGCTATCACATGAGAGTACAAGATATAAACTCTGAAATCCTTGATGGATTTTACAAGGGCATAAGCTTGTTTTTCTATCATTTGATATTTGAGTGGAGCATCTCTAAGAGCTTTGCTGAAGAAAGCTATGGGCTTCTCACATCCTTGGTCATATTTTTGTAATAGAACAGCAGCAATTGTATGCTCAGATGCAAAGGAAACGATTATAAAATCTCTATCAAACTTGGGGCTTGTGAGGATAGGTGTTTTAGTCAAAGCTATTTTGATTTCCTCAAAGGCTTGTTTAGCTTCTATTGTCCATTTGACTTTAGAATCTTTCTTCAGCATATTATTCAACAGCCTTATTAGTTCGGCCAAGTTGGGAATGAATCTTCTTAGGAAATTGATCTTTACTAGAAAAGCTTGCAATTCTTTGATGTTTCTTGGATGAGGCACTTGGAGGATAGCTTGTATTCTGTCTGGGTCAATTATTATGCCATCTTTTGAGATTATGTGTCCTAGGAGTTTGCCTTCTTCTAGGCCAAACAATGATTTCTTTGGGTTCAAAGATATGCCATATTTTCTGCAAATTAGGAACACTTGTCTGAGATGTTCTAAATGTTCTTGATCTGATTTGGAAAAAGCAGTAAGGTCATCGAGATATATGACTAAAAAATCATGAATCTCTTTTGCAAATGCTATGTCCATTGCTCGTTGAAATGTGGCCCCTGCATTTTTAAGTCCAAAAGGCATTTTGACATATTTGAAAGTTCCCCAAGGGGTTGTAAAGGCATTTTTGTCTTGATCATCCGGGTGAACTAAGATCTGATTAAATCTTGAGAATCCATCTAACAGTGAGATCCTAGAATCTCCCACTACCCTTTGTAGGATGTGATCCATTTTTGGTAAGGGGTAGTGGTCTTTGAGAGAGACTTTATTCAGATTTCTTAAGTCAACGCACAGTCTTATCTCTCCGGTGTTCTTCCTAGTAGGCACTAGATTAGAAATCGATTCTGAGAATCTGATGGGTGTAATTATTCCAGCTTGATACATTCTTTTGACCTCTTTCTCAATGAGAGGAAGGAGGACTGGATTAACCCTTCTAAGTTTTTGTTTAAAAGTCCTTTGATTTTCTTTTAAAGGTATTGTGTTTTGGATGACTGAAGTATCATAGGACTTGAGGTCCTCATAGCTCCATGCAAAGACATCTTGAAACTCTTTAAACAATTCAATGTACTTCAGTTTTTCGTTGGGAGGCAAGGCTTTGGACAATTTTATCATTTTAGGGTCATCTGCAGTTCCTATATTACAATCCTCAATTTCTGCATTTAAAGGCTGCATCTTTGGCTTTCTTGGTATATCATTTGAATCAAATATATCTTCCAAAGGGGTCAAGACTGTGGGCAGAAAATTATCTTTCAACTCAATTATTTCAGATTCTCCCTCAACAATTTCATCAAGATCCATTTGCTTCAACTCTTGTAAATTTTTGCTGGAAAAAGTTGTTGGATGCAAAATCTGATTTGTTGTTTCAGCTGATATATTTTTACCAATTTTGTCTATTTGCTGTTGATCACAAAGGGTGCTTGTGTCTATGTTAGTGCTTGAGAATTCCTCTTTCAAAGTCAAGAAATTATTGATTTGTGTATCATTTTCAAACACTTGCCAATTTTTGACATTATCTGGAACAACAGGTCTGTGTTTAATTTCTACCGTGAAGTGGTAATTAGGCTCAAATGGAAACTTGCAAGTGCTGGCAAAAGTTGCCAAACTATGCGCATGTAGATTGTGATTTCTTGGAATGTTGGTGAGCTATGATTCTAAGAAGGTATTGAGTATTTCAATTGCTGCCCCTCTATAAGATCTCAGCCTAAGATCATTTGTAACAAAGTTTCCTTTTATCTGTTGGATAATCAAATCTGAGTCTCCTAGAATTGAAATCTTAGTCGCCCCTAAACTTCTAATCAGTTTGAGTCCCAGCAAAAGGGCTTCATATTCGGACATATTGTTTGTACATCTGAAATTTAGCCTATATGCATGTCCTTGAGCATGGTAATTTTGCATATTGTGTACCCAAATCCCTGCCCCTGCTCCTAACTTATTCACTAACCCATCACACTCTAAGTACCATAAGATTTCTTGATTGCCACTACGATGAGGAGTTTTGGAAACTGTCTTGATGGGAAGATTTGGATTTTGTAACTGATATGGTATGTCTCGTTCATTTGTTGCATCAATCACCTCCACCATTTTTTGATCTTGAGCAGTGGACTCTTCATTTATGTCTCTTGCCTGTGCTAATTATAGCAACTTGCCATCAGTTTTGGGGCACATCTCAGCATTGTATAAGATGAATGAATCCATATCCGAATGCATGGAATAAATGGGGAAGTTTTGGGGTTTCTCTTGACTGCTGACCACATATTTCATCAACGTTTCCCGGTATAATCTCTTTGGCTGGCCAAAGACTAAAATGGTGGCATAGGACATGTCTAGCTGCAAAGATCCTTGGAGTTTTGCACCCCAAGATCTGGACAAAAGCATTCCATATTTAGGTGGGATGTCAGCTACCACTACATCCATCAAAATAGTCTTGGCAGGGTATTGCACCAGAGATACACACAAATCTTTGATAGGCCTAGACACCTGACCTGGTCAGAGTCAAATGAGAACAAGTCCTTGTATGGCCTTGTGATATCTAGGTCCAGTCTTTCCATCACAGATTTAGGCATCAGGTTATGGGAAGCTCCCGAATCAAACATTGTGTTATGCGGCACTTTGTCATGAATGTTTAAGCTTACATAGAATGGAGGAACTCCTCCATCTACTATTTTACCATTTGCCTCAGGACCAAAGATCAGTTCTGGTTGGTCATCTAAAACATTGACCGCATCTCTATTCTCTGATATTTGAAGTGACCTGCTGATTTGTCCTCTAAAAACCTCATGTTTAGCCAATTCGGACAGTGGAATGGCTATTTTCAGTTTACCTATTTCTGTTTCTAGGTTAAAAGGTTTTTCGATTTGAATCTTTGTATTCCCGGCAGCAATGTTTTTCTTTTCTAATGTGTTTTCAATGGTTTTTTCTTCATCATGAGTGTTGTTATGACTTAAATCTGCTTTGAAACTGTTTTTAGGAGAGCTGTTTATATTTTCTTTTGAAGGAAAGGAGGTGGATGGCTGATTCTTTGAGGGCTGCCAGTCTGTTATGTCCTCAACTGTGGGTTCTTTTGGATTGAGGTATGTTTTAGTAGGGAGCTCCGTAAGGGCGGCTTTATCCTTTGCTTTCTTAAGCTGCTTAGTATCTTTAAACTTGCTAGGTTCAGGAACATCCATCTTTCTGCTTCTTAATTTGTATTGTTTATGGACCTCATAGACCGCTGCATCATATCCTTCTTTGAAATCAAATGATTCTCCGGACTTGGTTTGAAATTGATTGATATTATGAGCCTCTTGGTCATCTTGTGTTAGAAATATTTGTTGTTCACTGTTTAAACCCATTAGGTTGATTTGGGTGTCCTCTGTTGGCTCACTAGAGGTTGAGGCTTTGGCATAGTTCTCTTGAAATGGAGAGCTGATATTCTTATCAGGGCCAGCTTTCCCAGTGTTAGGATTTTTATTTTTTCTGAAGTTTGGATTTCTAGTGGTGTTACTTGGTTGACCTTCCCAAGAGGATTTCCTTTCAATAGTTTCCACTCTATCACCTAGTCTATCCATTCCTTTGATTATTACATCAAGTTTCTGCTCAAATGCAGAAGGCTCTTCTTTGAAGGTAGTCCTTCTTTCAGCTCTAGCTCGGGCTCTTTTAGAGATCAGATTGGCTTCTACAGTAACAGCTATGCTCTGCATGTTTTCCAAGTTGGCAGGATCTCTTAGCTGATATGCCATGTCAGAGTCAAATCCATCAGGGAATTCGATTAAGGCTAAGTCAGGGGGAGGTCTAAGGTTTTGTGGGACAGCATTGTATATGTTGTTGAATCTAGCACAATAGTCTTGGACAGTTTCTTGTGGGCCTCTTTTCAAACTATCATATTCTGATAGGATATGCAATGGGTCCATCTTATTTTCCCATATATTCAAAAAGGTTTGGTACAGGGCATCCGGATCAGCAATTGTGTTTGCACCAAGTGCCCTAAACCAAGTCCTTACATCATCGGTTAAGCTTTGGACAAAAATTTTCATTCTGACATCATTGTCATCAATTTCATAGTTCTCAAAGTAGTCCATCATTTTCTTAGTATGCTGTTGGGTTGTGTAGGAGCCAGTACCATCAAAGTATGTGATTTTACTCTGATAATCCTGAGGCATAACCCCTAGATTTGCAGGTAACTGTAGAGGAGCATATCGGTTCGCCATATTTACAGGTATAAATGGGACAGTTGGTAGCACAGGAATAACAGTTGAGATAAACGGGGTGGATGGAGGGGTGGAAGATGTGCTTTGAAGTGATGATGGTGAACTGGAAGAAGGTGTACCAACAGTAGAAAGGACTGCTGGTTTTCCGAGAGTAAGCTCAGATTTGGTAAGGTTTTGCTGTAGTATATCAAGGTTTATATCAACAGAATTTTCTAGACTTTCTTGTCTTTTAAGATTTTTAGAGATCAAGTTAGGGTTTTCAAAAATAGCTGGAGGGTTAGGATCAGGATTTGATCTAGTATAACGCACTTTCTTCTTTGGAGCCAGCTTCTAAATCTGTTTTTGGTATTTTCTGGAAATGTTTAAAGGACAGTGTTTTTGACAATATTTTTCTAGGAAAATATGAATTGTAAAAGTCTTGGATTTTCCTAAAGATCTTTTGAAAATAAGAGGAAACTGATCAAATTTTTGAGACAACTGTATAAATCCTAACGCTAGACTGGAGATTGACTGAAGCAGCTTTTATTTACTCCTATAAATGCACAGCAAAAATAGTTTGAAAGGCTACCTGGCTAACTTCAGGCTCCATCTGTAGCTTTAGAAAATAGATAGCAGTAACAAACACAGTAATTCATTCCCCAGCGAAGTCGCCAATGATGTTAACACTCAGGTTGTTCCCCAGGAAAATTCTAAGGAGGGAATATGGCCGAGGTAACCACTAACCAGTCTTTTAGCTGCAGATTCTAGCCAATATGCAACCAGAGAGGGCTCTCTCTTTATGATTTAGCTCTGTTTTGCTATATGTTAGGCTAGTTATGAAGCACAAGTATTTGTTTGGTGTTTGGAAGGTGACATTCAATTGAGCAGGGCTGCAAACTAAGAGAAGTTCAGACCATTGGGTTAATGGAGTCAGTGAAAACGAATTTCTGGGTATGGTTTCTTAGGCAAAAGGAGGAACTACAGAGCAAGATAGTTAAACACAGAACAATTTTCAAGTTGTAATAAGATGACATGAAGTCAGGGAATGAAAGGCAATTAAGAATCTTTCATTATGCTAACAGAGGGAAAATGAATAAATATTATCAAGGAGAAATTAAGAATTCCTTAATTATATTTAGAGTGTTAGAACCAGGGAGACAGGAGCAGTCAAGAATTCCTGCCTATGATAGTTCTGAAAAAAACATAAAAAATGACAGGAATTGAACACAGAGTACAGCAAAGTAAATTCTGGGTTATTCTTTTTTCCTACAATTTAGAACATTATATTTAGATGATATATAAAACACAGATACAGTAAAAAAAGAGTAAAGAAGACTTATTGATCCATGAGGTAACACGAGAATTCTGCAACATATTCCTTTTCCATTAATCCCACAACCAGCAAGTTCACCAGCAAAGCATTCCAGCAATCTTAATTTCATAAGAGTTCTCAAAATTTACAGCGCAGGTCCAGAATGATATTCACCAGCCAACAATAATACATATCTTGAGGAGGTATTTATAAAAAAGAGTTACAAAATATCTCATAGAGAAAATATCAAGCATTAACTTCATCCATCTACTTCTTCAAAGGCAATAAATGATATTGAAAACAGAGCGTAATCAATGCAGAAATAACTTCCACTGTACTGGTTGCCTTAGGTGGTCTGATATATTTGACCTTTTGACTCCGCCAGTTGGCAGGTAGCTGTCTCTTCATCCTGCGTTCCTGCGTTGCTGTCCAGGCCCTTCCATCTGTGCCTGATCTGCCTTAACGCAATTTTGCATGAACTCTTTCCTTGTTGTTTTCATATTTATGATATGTGGCACGCACATTAAATTTGATTAAATGCAGACAATCAAAAAGGAATTAGCACCAACACTACCTTGGTAAAACCTCCAACATGCCATGCCACCATTGATCTGTTGGCAACTAGTGTCTTTGTAGTTTTATTAATGTTTCATCAGCTTCAGTATACCTGTAGTAATTGGGCTGGACTTCAAAAAGATGTGTCATCTCATGTTCAATGTAGAACAAATTTTCTAATTTTTCATATAAGCTTTGTCCAGAGGGAGGTACTGCGGCTTCTGAAATGCTTGATGACGCTGTAATTTGATTGGTAACATAGGTATTTACCCTGTGAGCATACTGTTCATGTGTCAATAGTCTCTGATTGCTGGTTAATAAGTTGGGTAACCCTTTGCTCTGCAAGACTGTGAACTTTTCTGTAAAGGCATTTATTTATGTCTGCATTTCTTGGCACTTTCTTTCCAAATTTTGTACAAAATTCCTCATGGTCAGCACCTTTTTCACTGTCAAAATGGTGCATGTTTTGTCCTTGATATCTAGAGCTGCTAGTTGTTCTCTGGTATGAGTATTCAAAAAATGAATTAGTTTATTGGCCTGTTTGGGCTTGTTTGCTAATAATGCTCTGGCCTTTTGAATCTCAACTTGAGCTATCTCTATCAATTCAATTTGGTCATGGATAGTCTGTATTGATGTCCATTGATCAGTGATGGACTAGCCAATTTTAGTCCACAAAATTGTTTTGATTTCTGCCAGACTTTTGTGAAGAGTAAGGTCCTTCTCCAAGGATTTTACCTTATTTTCCAAGGCCTTTACTTCTCTTGTTTTCTCAGCCACAGTTATTTTTTATTTATCATAGCTCACCTCTATTTTGGCCAGTTTTTCTTTGGCTTCCTTTAGCTCTACCATTTTGAGTTCTAAATCCTTTATTTCCTTCATCATCTCTTCCATGCTCAGGCTAGCATCTGGTACTGTTGTTGTTGCTGTTGTAGTCGTTGCTGAAGCTTAGGTACCTGCTATTGATTCTGGGACAGCGGGAGGGACTACTGCTGTAGTTGTAGGAGGAGCTGTTGTGCTTATTGGAGCTGTTTCAGATGGCTGAGAGGCCAATTCTCCTTGTTTCCCTTGTAATTCTATCTCCAATGCCTTCTCTGTTTCTGCCAGTCTCTCATTCATCCTCATTAGCAAACTCACCACGTCCTCCTCTTCTTTCTGCTATGCAACTTTTGTGGTTTGAGGGTGCATTGTAATTGGTAGCTTGAGCTGTTTCCTGAGGGCTGCAATATCTTCTTCTTTCTTTTTTATTAAGGCTTGTATGCCCTTGGGATCCTTGGGATCATGTCCCGGCTCAATAATAATTTCCTCTAAGGATTTGATTCTATTATCCTTGGCCAATGAGGAGGCCTTCTCCAACTCTAATTGGGCAGAGGTATTGTGCAATGAATTCTGCAGTTTGTGAGCTAATAATGCCTTGTCTGCCAAGGTGGAGTACACCATTTCACCGGTTTGTTTATGTAATTCAATCTGGTCCATTGGATGGATGTCTTTAGAGAGAAATTCCAGATTGGTCCTAATATAATCAGCAGCTGACTGTGGCTGCTGCATTTTGGGCCTGAAGTGACTAAGGGTCATTTTCCCTTCTTGAATATCATAGGCCGCCATTAGCCTTTATTGATTTGTAGGAGCCGTTCTCAGCAATTGATTATAAAGTTGGATCCTTATTGGGTCATTTCGAGCCTTTATTTCAGTAAAGGCTTTCTTGATATCCGAGCCTTTCTTGCTTTGTTGCCTGGTGGATGTAACCTCCACACCATGCTGCCTCTCTTGCTCTTGTTGATATGAGCTAGTTGACGTTTCCCAAATTGGAGGAATCTGTTGTTCAGTTGTTCCTCACCCCTTATGTTGCCTGTTGTCTCTTCCGCCAGTTCCTCTTCAGAGTAAGGGTTTAACCTTTGCCTCTTTTCCCCTTGTTGTTCTGTTGATCCACCTAAAGGTGTGTCTTCTGGTCTATCTCTTTTCTTGGCTCTTTCCTCATTGAGAGGAGTTTGTAGCGCAGGGATTTCAGGTACCCTTGTTTGTGTTGAAGGACCTTGCTCTTGGCTTTGCTCTTATGCTATATCTGGCCGGTCTACCATTATATTTCATTGTTCTGAATGTTTAATTCTTTGCCTTTGGATGTCCCTGCAGGTGGAGCACTCTCGTGGGCAGGTTGTTGTGAAGTTGTGGCAGATGATGTGCCCGCTCCAATGTGTTGAGGCAATATGAAAGGGATCTATCCAAAAGATTCCAGGTCAAGTGGTTTCAAGCTCTTTCATTGCTTTTTCTAATTTCTCTTCTTCAGTAAGCTCTTCAACTAGTGTGCCTTCTACCCATTCCTGTTGATTAGCATATTGTTCAATTTCAGGGATTTTGTGGTGAACATATCCTGTAAGCTTGTTTTTTACTCTTCTAAAACTTATGAAATGTTCAGGGTCATATGGTGACCAATGAAAACTTTGTTTCGGCATAAGTTGATCTCTTAATATCTTATCTGCTTCGCCCAATTGATTTCTTATCTTGAGCTGTGCCTTTTTCCTAGCACCATAGAAATGAGTCAAATCTAAACTACTAAATTTCCGGAAGTATTCCAGGGCAAAGAGTCTCATAGGGACATACTTTGGCAGCTTGTAAGAAGTTAATTCACAGCCATAAATCCTGATTACTGTGTGGTTTTGGTAGAAATACCAGTCACCAATACTGTATTCCTTTGAGAGATGTAAAATTTTCTGCATTTCAGTAGAGAGCCTTGCAGGAGGAGTTGTTATCAACAAAGAAGTGGTTGGATATATGAACAGGTCAATGAACTCACAATATGTATAAGGGGAGTTGTGGACTTCATGGAATACTGAGGTCCAAAAAATTACAGACCTTCTTTCTCCTTTGAGGTCCAATCTTTTAAGAGGAATTTGGAAACTATCAGGTTGATAGTACAGCAGCAAATGATATATGTAGGATGTGTATTTGAACACTCTTTCTCTCCCCAAGTTCATGAATTGCTCATGGATTTTATTTGCTATGAATGTGGCATAATATACTTGACAGCAGGGGGTTGTCCTGGAGTGAATATGGACATCAATACTAAAATAGTTTCATCAGCAAACTCACTGGTTTTGAATCCTAAAATGTAGGATATCATGTCTATAATGAGTCTCCCTGCCTCATTGAACCAGACTTGGAGATAAGGAGGAGGCTGCTGGGGCTGGCAATCTAGTTTCATAAACAACTGAGCAATTCTGGTTATTTTTGAACTGGGTAGTTTGGCACCTTGGTCAACCAAGAATTTCATGGTGAGAGGAGCCAGAGGCTGAGTTTGTTTGAAGTTCAACATCTCATTTATGGATTGAGGAGTAATATAGAAGAGTACAGTCCCAGATGGAGCCATAACTGCTCTTTGTGTGGGTTCATAATTTTCAAAGCATAAATGGATGAAATCAGGGAGCACATTTACTGGAGGGAGGTAATAGATAGGCATTTTGGACTCCCAAATTCCCAAGACATCAATGCTCCTTCTGTAGCTATTTCTAATTTCACAAAAGGCTTGCAGGTGAGGTTTGTAACCCATCATATCCTTAATTTGGAAGTCCCTGTCAACAAGGGGTATCCATTCCAATTCCTTATGTGGTGCATTCAAGTGGGCAACATTCAAGGCCACTGGAGCTTCCATGCTTCACTGTCTGTGTTTATAATTGGAATTTGGGTATGTACAGCAACAGAAAAATAGAGTATTGGCTCTAGGGTTTTTCTCAGGAAATTTGCAAACTAAGTTTTATATAGAAATGGCCTCACTGGGTAAAATTCATAGAAAAAACAAAGTCTGCAGAGTTTAATTGGGAAACTGGATAAAACAGTGGAAATGGTGCTCTTTTTGCAAGTGATTTGACAAGTTTAACTCAATATTTGGGCATTTTTGGAGATTTTGCCGGCGGAAAATGGGCTTGAATTTAAGTTTAATGGGCAATTTGTAGAGGAGAACAGAATTCACAGGTTTTCTTTGGAAAAATGGGTCAAACAGTGACTTAAAATGCAGATATTTGTAGGCAAGAGTGCATTTTAACTCGAATTTTAGTTCTTCAAGTGATTTTAACAGAAAAACTCGGAAAAACAGGGTTTACGAGCGAATATTGGGTAAATACCTGTTTTACAGGCGCCTGGTGCGAAATGTAGGTTGAAGACTGAGCTGAGGGGCCGAACTGCGGAGCGGATTCCCCTGGGTCGCAGACTGTGCAGCAAAAATAGTGTTTTGAACGTAAATGACCATGCAAAGCTCACGCAAAAGGAACAAAGAGAAATGGACAAAAACGTCGTTAAAACGACTTTTTAACAAAAATTTTTATTTTGGCGGGTTATTGGCATGCTTTGGTCGAGTGACGTCAGCATGACGTCATCTTTATCAAGTAGCGGGGGGTACTGAAGGTGACTTGGCGCTGACGTGGCAGACACGGCGAACGGAATGGTGACGAGGTGGCAGCTGACGTGGGTACTAACATGGTGGACGATGTGGGTGCTGACGTGGTGGACGACGTGGTGGACGATGTCAACAGCAGTAAGCGGGAGCGGTTTATGGTTTCATCGCACCGCTTTATGTACGGCGGCAGTTTTCGGCCGAACGGACGCGATAAACTGTGGGAGCGACACGCGTCCCACAGTACGGCGGGAAAACCGCTTTTATCACACGCTATCGTCCGGTCATCGGGGCACCTCCGATATTGATGAGAGCCGTCTGATCTGCGGGATCGGATCCGACGGTTGACGGAGGGGTAAGTTGGCGGAGGGGTACAACACAGGACCCGCGCATTATTTTAATGTTTTTTAATGTTTGTGGGGTATAAACCTTGGTTAACAGGGGTTTATGGGCGCGGTTGTTTATTTAACCGAGTGTTAAATAAACTCCAATGGTTTTGAACGCAGAGGGCTATTATAAGGTTTCTGCCAAACCTTTTAATTCCTGAAAACTTTGATATATGGCTATACTTGCGAGGGGTCGGGATATTATAGAATTTTGGGGGTTTGTATGTATTTTTACATAGTATGGGAGGGGAAAACTTTAGATCGGAGCTATATAATAGAGTTAGGGTGTTAGTATGGTTTTGTAGATAGAAAACGCTAAGTTTATAAAGTAATAACTTAGGTTTTTAGGGAAATGAAAGGGAAATGGAGTGATTATTTTACACAAGAAATGTGGCTTGTTTTGGCTAAGTAAACACAAAGTTTCACTTAGTATTTCTTATAAAATGAGATGGACTAGGACCATTGAGCAGACCTCACTGTCCTTGAGGGGATGTTAGTAAGTGTTGTTGGGGAAATGAGAGGGGAAATTAGTCATGCTCCACCTGAACTGTAATCATCTTGCCATGGTATTTGTGATATTCATGAGATGAATCATAAAAGAACAAAACTGTTCATGAACTTGCTTCTGCAACATCCAACTGCCTACCCAGCCTAATACACCTAACATTTTTTCTTCTTTTTGATTGGGTGCATTTGGACTAGCAAACCCTTTTTCTCTATTTTTCTTTCGACTGCCCTCCTATCTAAGTCTGCCCTTATTTCTTCCAAGGGCTCAAATTTAGCTGTTGAGACCCTTTGCTTCTCTACCTAGCTGTTTGTCTGCCAAGCTTGAACTATTTGAACAGACCTTATTCTCTAATGCTAAAACAAGAAATTTAAACATGGACTGGCCAAGATTGAGCTGTTGGGCCATCCATCAAGTGTGACAGAAGTGAGTGATTGCACAATCTGAACTTCTTTGAAAAAAGTAGGACAGTAGTGGCATTTTGACTAGCCACTTTCCTGGTATTTTCTTTGGGGTTCATTTTCTTTCTTTCTTGACCAATTCATTCTTCTTGCCCTTTGATTTTTCTTTTAGGACATACCTTCTTTACATTTTTTTTTTAATTTTTGATTTTGTGAAAATATGGAACCTTTGCAGCATGGAAAGGATGATCATATTTGGCATTTCCATAGTCAATCATGAAATATGACACCTATTGGCATAGGAACCTAACACAATATATACATAAATGGATTGAACATAAATCAAGTCATATCCTATAGCAATTTAGAGAGCCTCTTCCTCTATATGAGGAAAGTGAGATGTGACATATTTGGCAATAGGTGCTAAAAGAGTCCTAAGAAACCAATCGAGGTAGACACAGTCTTTGAAGGGGAGATCACGTCAGATGCTCCTCCTTCTACAACGTTCTTGAACATGATCAAAAATATGGGTGGCAGAGGACTAATGGAAAGTAGTCAAGAGCTCCGTACCAGTGTTGTATCAAAGAGGTAACTAAAAATATGATAAATTCTTTAGTAAGTGTCACAAAAATGGAATGAGAGGCAGTGGGTTGGTTAATATACCACTTCGCAGCATCTCTGGAGCTTGCGTTGGAACAACTGAAGACGAATGGAATCATCAGTGATAGAATTGGATGAACACCACATATGAAAGGAGCAGGCCTGATTGGTAGGGTACTCTCTAGAATTACCCTCAAACTTTGGAATGTTGGAGGGAAGCTTACTCGGCATAGTTGGCCAACCAGCATCATGGTGTATAGGGTCATTTATCAACTAGCTAAAATCTAGGAGGCTTAACCCAGCCATGAAAGATAGCATTGGACCTTATAGAACGGTTCCTGTAACAGTTCCACTAGATGTGACCACTGGGGTAGAACTAGAGCCAACACCAGGTTGGTTTCCTGCACTTGCAGTGGGTCCTAACATGATGACAATATGCAGTGAAGGAGGCCCAAAATCAGATGAACCAGAAGAGAAGTTGGTATGGGGACTTAGGGGACTATGAAATCGAACCCTACAGGGAGGAGTAATATGCCCAAGCGGAAACTAGGGGTGAAGGCCTAAGATTCTCCGCAAAAAACGCCTTTTTGGCGCAATGGTGGTAAGACACAAGTGACATTGAAATGGTGAAGGGAGATAAATAATGTTTTTTTGTCTCTATGCGGGGAGATAAATTGATTAAGTTAAATCTTGCTTTGGTGGTGTAAACCAAGCGCCCTTCACTTAAGGTGTGCTTGTGTGTTTATTAATTAAGCCTAGATCGTGTTTGAAAAAAGAAAAATATTGCTGAAATAAACTGAAATTGAAAACTTAAAATAAGAAGAAAATCAACTTTTTAAACCCCACCCAAACTGGGTTTGCAAACACTGTGCTTGTTGGTGGTGAAATCAACTGAAAACACATGAAAAAGGCCAAGCGATCTAAGCTTCAGTGTGGCTGGGATCAAATGACACTATGCTAATTGAAAATGGTGTAGCAACAGCAAAAAACTAGGTAGGAAAATCATTACAAAAAGATGGGGAAATGGATATGAAACCTAGGGAAAACAATGGGACCCTAAGGCAAATGACCAAATAAGGTTTAAGGTGAAACGTTGTGTTAGTTTCAGTCTTTGAAGCCTTCCACCAGTGATCAAATATCCTCTTACAAAGTGGTTTTAAGATGTTACAGTCAAATTTTGTCATTTCAAAGAATCTTCAAGTAAAATTTGGTCACTAGGTATTAGGTCTAGGGTTTGTTTTCACTCCTTTCAAAGTTGTCCAAATGTCGGTCCATGTCACCATTCAGCTGAGTGTACCATCATTCATAGGGTTTTCATCATCATGTCAGGTTCTAATGGGTCATTTTACACCTTGTTCATGCTTCAGTTGTGCCTAGGTAAGGTTTATTTCCCTCTCCTAGGGTTTTGAAGGTAATTTCTCTTGGATGGTCAAACCATCAACAAAACTTGTATCCTAATGTTCATACACCTTCCCCTATCCTTAATGTACCTTATTAAACACTTCCCATCACCGATATCCCTCAAATTCCTCATTTTTTTCACAAACCCTAGTTTCTTGCCACAATTTGACAATTTTCTAAGCTAGGCCTATGTTTTTCCCTTTTGGACCCCTTCCCCTCACTCAATATTTGAAATTCTAGTTTCCCCCATTTCCTAACATCACTCCCTACTTCTCAAAACTTTCTCAAGAATTTAGAAGCCCCTTATCCCCTTCATTTCACTTCATTTTGACAAAACCCCTGTTCCACACATCGGGATAGGTTTTACTCAAATGTTGTTTGTGAGCAAGGAAAAATGAATTTGGAAAAAGTGAGAGAGGTTTTTGTCAAAAATAGTCCAAGGAAGAAAAAATTCCTTCAATTTTTATACAGGTGTCATGGTTTTAGAGAAATGTCAAAAATACAGTTGCCTTAGGAGAATTGATGCACCTCTGAAGTGACCTTGGTAAAATCAAGATTTCTCCTAGCATGGTTGGCCAAATGACTTGCTTTATGCGTAAAATGATAACTAGACACAAATATCGTTCCAATGAGCTATTATGAGCTCAAGTTTGAGTTGAGGAAGACCTTCAAAAGTTGACTGCAACAGCACTCTGCCTTTAGGCAGCCTCATTTTGCACATTTTGACCAGCATTGAGAGATATGACTTTTGACAGGGCAACTGAACTCCAAATTGAAAAATTCAAGTTTTTTTGGAAATTAGACTCAATAATATTTCCAACGAGCTATACCGCGCCCAATTTGGACACCAGGAAGGCCTCCAAAACTGGTCTGAAAAAAGGCGCTACGTACCTGTTCCAAAAGCCAAAAACACTTCAAAACTCTTCCAAAATTGCTAAAAATAAAATTAAAGCTTATTCCAAGTAAGTAAAACATTCCTCCTTGTTCAGGGAAGTTGTGTTTGGTGCCTTGGATGTTTGTGGTTTCCTTTAAGAAAAACTCTAGCTAACTCGTAAATCCTCTCTTGCAAGTTTTTAAAGGGCATTGCTCTTCTTTTTCACTTCATCCATATTCAGCTTGGCAATTCCCATGCCCTTTCCCTTACATCATCAACATTCACTCCCTAAACCCCACTCCCATTTACCAAACCCTAGCCCTATACTTTATTCCCAAACCCTAACTGCCACTTCCTATTCCTTCACTACATCGACTTCATTATCAAATCCCTCATTCCACATTCATAATACCATCCACTCCCCTCATTTCCAAAAGTAACCCTTCCTCCTATCATTCACTTCCTTATACACACCACTGACCTCATATTTCAAAATCTCTTCATACTCATCTGCTTTCACTTCAAATTCATAAACATGGAGACAGATTCAAACTATGATAGGGAAGAGGAACCTCTTAGTGATTCTTCTAGAGAAGCTCATGTACTAAGAAAGCCACACAAAGGGTGAAAGATCATTCGGGAGGAAACTATCAGTTTCAAGAGTTGTCTTCTTGTCTTCCTTCTATATGTTGTTTTAGACATCATTCTTGCTATGATCTTTCCCGGTTATTTGTCACTCATCTACATATTGGCCAAGTGAACCATGCTGGTGTTTCCTTCACCTTGTCACCTACCACTATCTCAGAAACAATAGGCATTCCAAATGTTGATGAATAGTGGAACAAAGGGCAGTATGTTGACAGTGTAATGAAGAGACTTAAGGCTAAGTTGAAAAAGGGCCTTAAGAAAGAAAAAATAGCATGATAAACTCAAAGATCTTGGTTGAAGCATCATTGGCCCATCAAAACACCTAAAAAGGATCTCTCATGCCAAATTTCAAGAAATTTGGAGTAATTTTTGTCATTTTTGAATTTTTCATGGAAAAAACAAGTTTTTCCGACAGGTGCGTAGCGCCACCTGGCGCTTGCTTTTGATAGGGACCTCCATTTGAAAAAAACTTGGCATTCTTGGTTTCCTTATGAAAAGTTATGCATGCTCAGAAATTACTAGGAAATTTTGACAAGTTTTGGACCTCCAAAAGGGTCAAAAACACCAAAACAATGCCCTTTCTGCCACTTTTTGGCCACATAGGAAGCAGTCTTGTGAGATTGCAATTTTGGAGGGGCAAATGGACTCCAAACAAGAAATTCAAGTTGCTCTAGAAAGTAGACTCACAAGGCTTTCCAACTAGCTTCCTATACCTGATTTGGACCTTGGGAATCCTTCCAAAAATAGCTTGGAAAAAGCACTATGCACAGAAAAAATGGCGCTACGCACAAGATGAAAAAGTGCCAATTTTGCTCAAAAACTCTGTTTTTTGCCTAGTTTTCTTATAGTTTGACTTTTTCTCTCTTATGGTCAAATTGATGATGTGACAAGATGAAAATTGATGTAATATGATGTAAAAATGATAAAAATTGACTTGATAAGGTAGATACATCAGTTGTAGGTGGTTTTGAGTTGAATGAATCAGTTTCCTAGGTTTTAGAGGCAAGTTGTTCCACTACCTATTTTTGTGTTTCTAGTTTAGATATGGTTGAAACCACCCCTCTTCTCATGGATTCGACCCCTGATGGATAGCTCAGGTGGTTTGGAGGTCTATATCATTTGTTTTTTAGTCATTTGTAAAGGTTGGACTCTTGTGAATGCTTTGAGCATTATTGTACATCCTCTCTGTAGTTTGGCAAGGAAATAGACTAGGGTTTGCAGCATTTTGTGGGATTTTTGTGGCAAGGTGACTCAATATTGTTTTTCCTTCTGTGATTCAAGTTATTATGTGTTTATGTATGCCATTATCTCTGTCTTTTTAGCTTAACTAAATGAATCAAGTATAAAGGTGGAAATCATTGATGTTGCAGTGCTCTACCTTAGGGTTTGTTTAGCTTTACATGTTTTCTACTAGTTGAAGAGGACTCATGACACTTCCATGCCCTCTTCAACTCCTCACCAGTATTAAGACTCTCCATTTCACTTAATTCAAGGTACTAAAGCACTTGCCTACCTCGACCCTCAGAAACCTCTGCAAAACTGAGCTCATTCCCCGAACCCAAAACTGTCTTTCACATTTGATCCAGCAAACCACCATAAAACTCAATCAAACTCCATTGAGCATATACCTAGCCTAAAATTAGTCTTCATATTAGTCAACTCAAGCTTTATTGGCCATATTTTCTTGAGATTCACAAGGAGAGAGCCCTCTCCCGACCTGGTAGGGCTAGCTACCAGGTTAGGCGTGGTTTGATTTTACCCTAGACATGCCTTTCTCAACCTGAGGTAGATTTAGTCCATAACACGTTGGATGGAAACAACCTATCTTTGAAGATCTAAAATAGGAAGGTACAGATCTGGAAAATATCGCTAAAAGATCTGCAAAAACTCAGACTTCTTACTCAGGAAAACTCCTCCTATAAAGATGGAAGTATACTAGAAGCCCTAAGGGGGTAAATTCCACTTCGACGAGCAAATCTGAGTAGATCAAGTCATGAGTGAGCTAAGACAATCGGCCACCAACCTAGCAGACAACTCTCAGCAAAACCCAAAAATAGATTAGAAAAAATCTGGAAACCCTAAAATCGTAGGTACTGACCTATTTATGGGGATATCACACTTTTTGGGCTAGAAAGTTCGCTCTTAACCTCTAGATCACACTTTTGGGGAAGAAAAGTGAAATTTCTGCTACTCAGTTCTCGGGCGGCATGTTTTGGAAAAAAATTCTATCTCTATTACGGTTGGTCCCTGTGACCTGCGGAAATGACCATAAAACTTATGGAAGTTAGAAATTTGACTCATCTAGGGTTAGAAAGCTAGTAACCAGCATTAAGAGGCTGAGAAAAAGAAAAACCCTAAGCTAAAAACTGAAGGTCACCCAGGTTTCTGGATCAAAATTAAAAATGCAGTGGAGTTGCCAATTTGTTATTTTGTTTTCTTCTCGAAGGTGTACGAAAAGAAACCCCTTTAGGCTATGGATGACAAACTACCCTAACAATAAAAATGGCTGCTAAACATTGTATATCTGCAACAAAAGATGGAAACAAAACCTGCCAAATCCCTGATCTATGCAACAATCATAGGTAAACAACAAAATGGAATAGTAAAATAAGGGCAAGTAACTTCAATAATCCAATGGAAACCAAATAAATAAAGAATATATTTTATTAAACAACACCTGTGAAGGGAACAAATAATGTTACCTGTCCCCCTCTATGGGATTGGTTCTTGGCTATCCTCAAATGTCTTGAGCTTTTGTAGAGTCTCTCTCCTCTATAATGTGTAAAACCTAGCAAATAAAATGTTTGAGTTCGGTCAGAACTAAAATGGAAAAGAAAAATGGTGTGCGACAATTATAATAATCAGATTTACAACTATGAGTGAAATAATTAAAATAATCGAAAGTGAAGAGTGAATGGAAAACCCTTCTATTTATAACAAAATATTAGTTTATTCTCGAATAATGAGCAATAATAAATATTATTAACCCCATTATAGAATTAACCATTTGGAATATTTTATTATATTTGGTTTGGAGGGAAAAAATATTTAAACTTTTATTTAGAAATAATAAATAAATAAATGATTTATTTATCATCTCAAGGAATATGGTTAAGGAATAATAAACAAATAATGATTTATTTAATTATTCCTAAGGGATTTAGTCAAACTTAACAAGGAATAATAAGTAATTAGTGATTAATTAATTATTCCTAAATAAAAATAAGATAATTAATGATTTATCTATTTATTTCTCATAACTAGGTCAAATGTGACAAGGAATATTAATTAAACAGTAGTTTAATTAATTATTCCTAGAATATAATTAAATAAATAGTGATTTATTTAATTATTATTCATGGGTTTGATTATAAATGACTTAACAAATGTGGTTTATTAAGTAATTTCTGAGAGTGAAAGCAATTTTACTACGGTAAAATGTGCCCTACATTGTGTACTTTGATCCAACTAGTAAATTATGGCTAGATGATCAATTTTTTGTGATAATAGATCACCTCAAAGGAGGTTTTGATCTTGTTTATCTCCCTAAGCGCCTTAAGGGAGGTTTTCGCTAAGGGATCTTTTTATTTTCCATTTTTTGCACTCCTAGGCTACCTCAAGTAGGTTTTCAACCCAAAAGTTGGTGTCAAGTGCCTCATAGAGGTTTTCACCTAGGTCCCTTATTTTTTTTCCTTTTTCCTTTTTTCTCTTTTTTTAAAAAATAAAAACCAGTGTTCAATAATTTGGTGAGCTAGAAGCTGAGACACTTCCAAGCACATTCACTTCCTTATTGATGGTACTAATGAACTCCTCCCTTGATAGAGGTCTTTTATAGGTTTTCAATCTGTATCCATTCACAAGCAAGGGCATACCTTCTTCAACAATGGTTTTGATTTGCACAACCACATTGTCATGAAACTTTTCTGTCAGATATGGGACCAACCACATAGTTATCAACTTTCCTTTGAAGTCCTTGAACTTGGAGTCATAGAGCACAACCCAATATCCTTCCTGAAAAACCTTGTCCTTGATGTTTTTTTCATGCCAAACCTTTCTCTATACTTGAACAACTTCTGTGTGTAGGGGGGCCTGCATCCTAAATTCATCTAAACCATTGAGTTGGAGCAACCTCTCTTGATGTGCCTTTGTAACAGCCAAATCCAACTGTTCTTCCATTCTCAAAGTGTTTTACTCAAACTCAATGGAGAGAAGATCCTTCTTTCCATAGACCAAGTCATAAGGGGTGAAGCTAGTGGTTGTCTTCCATGTTGTGTTATAGGTGCAAGTAGCCTCCACTAGTCTATCAGCCTAATATTTTCTATTGTTGCTCACAACTTGGTGAGAATTCTTTCCTATGCTATGTTAGTAACCTCTACTTGTCCATTGGCCTGAGGATGATAAGAAGTTGACTTCCTGTGTTTGATCTTATGTTGCCTCAACAAATTCTCAATCGGGTGTGATGTGAATTGAGTTCCCTGATCAGTGACTAGTTCTCTAGGGTACCCAAACTTGTATAATATATTGTCCCTTAAGAACTCAACCACTTTCTCTTCTGTTTCTACCATGACAACCTTGGTCTCAGTGTAGTTTTTAACCCCGTACAGAAATTACCTGCATACGAATTCTAAAACACAGAAAATAAATAATGTGAGAGCAGAACACATAAAACACATATACACAGAGATTTTCCCCTGGATCCCAAAACCGGGACTACCAGCTTGATTTTTCATTATGTTCCTTTCAATGTTATAATGCATATTTATACATGCTGAAGCATCCAATACCATGGACCGAGAACCATCACGTCCAATACCATGGAGCAAAAACCATCGCGTCCAAAAAACATGTGCGAAAACCATGCACAAAACCATAAGTGGGTCCGCCCAACCTAACATAGGGTCCAAAACCAAAAATTTTCAGGGCGCTGCCATGAACCCCATAAAGTGGGGTTACAGGTGCCCTTCAAACCCCCTGTTAACTACGTGGAAAGAATATAACACAACCCAACATTCTCCCACTTGTTGTTTTCTTTCCATAGGGGGCGACAAGAGAGCTTAGTAATTTTTCTAACCCTGAAATGCCCATTGTCTCTCTACACCAAGAGAACTTCTTAGAGCTCATAGATTTTTTCAATGCATCTGCAGTATTCTTCAAAGTGCCCACCTTTACTAGCAATACCATTTTGTCTTCTATCATATCCCTCACAAAGTGATATTGAACATCAATGTGCTTTGTCTTTGAATGATATGCAGGGTTCTTTGCCAAGAAAATTGCACTTTGGTTGTCACAGTCTATCCTTATAGCTTCATATACTAACCCCATACTTGAACACAATCTCTGCAACCAAACTGCTTCCTTGCTTGCATGGGTGTCGGCCATGTATTCTACCTTTGTAGTTGATAGTGCCACTACAGATTGTTTCTTACTCATCCAACTGACTGCACCTCCAAATAGGTTAAGCACATACCCACTTGTAGATCTTCTCTAATCCAGATCTCCAGCCCAGTTTGCATAAACAAAGCCACAAATATCCAACACTTTGTCCAATCCTGGTCTTCCTTGGTGGCACAAACCATAATCACTAGTGCCACCAAAATATCTAAAAACCTGCTTCATTGTTGTCCAATGCTCCTTTCCTGGTTTTGACATAAACCTGCTCAATACTCCCACTACATGTGCAATGTCTGGTCTAGTACAGACCATTGCATACATGAAGCTACCGACTGCACTTGCATATCAAACACGGGACATGTCGTCTTCCTCTTCTTGTGTCTTGGGACATTGTTCAACAGATAACCTCACACCTACAGGAATAGGAACCTTCACCGGTTTACTATCCTGCATATTAAACCTCTGCAGTATTGTCTCGACATACTTCCTCTAGTTTAACCAGAACTTCCTCTTTGCCCGATCTCTTTTAATTTCCATGCCTAAAATATAGTTTGCAGCACCAAGATCTTTCATGTCGAATTTGGAGGACAAATGGGTCTTCAAATCCTGGATAATTTCTTTGTCATTTCGAACCAGCAACATATCATCCACATACAAGATGAAATAAATAACACAATCACCAATTAATTTAAAATATAAACAGTGATCTGCTTTGCTTCTGGTGAAGCCAAGTCCCCGTATAAATGTATCAAATTTCTGATACCACATCCTTGGTGATTTTTTTAACCCATACAGAGACTTCTTTAACTTGCATACCAGTTCTTTCTTACCCTTCACTGCAAAGCCTTCAGTTTGCTTCATGTAGATCTCCTCTTCCAGATCGCCATGAAGAAATGTTGTCTTCACATCTATCTGTTCTACCTCAAAATCAAAAGCAGCAGCAACAGATAAAAGTAATCTAATAGAAGTTACCTTGGCAACAGGAGAAAAAATATCACCAAAATCAATTCCCGGCACCTGGGAATAACCTTTTGCTACCATCCGAGCTTTGTATTTCTCCACTTTTCCTTCTGCATTTATCTTCTTTTTGAACACCCATTTGCTACTAATGGGTTTCTTTCCAGCCAACAACTCCACTAGATCCCAAGCCTCATTTTTGTGCAAAGATGCCATTTCATCAACCATGGCCTCTTTCCAGAGTTTTCCATCCTCTGAATCCACTGCTTCCTTCACAGTTCTGGGATCATCATCAGTAACAGACAAAGAAAAATTTGAATAGAAAGTAGATGGACTATACCTTTCTGGCTTCCTTCTTTCTTGAACTGATCTTCTCACAGCCGGAGTTTTTGGCTTTTCATCTTCTAATTCCTCCTCTACTATAGAGTCTGATTCTTCCTCCTTTAGCTCAAACTCTATCTTCTCAGGTTCCTTTGGTTGGACTTCATGTTTAATAACATCTTTCACCTCTCTAAACACAACATATCGGTTGTACACAACCTTCCTTGTTACTGGGTTCCAAATCTTATAACCCTTTAAACCATCCTTATACCCAATAAATATGCACTTTTCAGATTTACTATCCAACTTGGTTCTTTTCTCCTTTGGAACATGTACATATGCATCACATCCAAATACCCTCAGATGTGAAAGAGAGGGTTTCTTACCAGTCCATAACTCTTGTGGAGTCTTATCCTCCAACAATGATGAAGGTGACCTGTTGACCAGGTAACATGCAGTATCCACCGCCTCTGCCCAGAATTCCTGTCCTAACCCAGCACCATTGGGCATGCTTCTTGCCCTTTCCATCAACGTCTTGTTCATTCTTTTTGCAACTCCATTTTGCTAAGGTGTATATGTAGTAGTCTTCTGTCGTGCTATACCACACTTCTTGCAGAATTCTTTAAATTACTTACTGCAAAACTCTCCACCATTATCTGTCCTCAGCACCTTTATCTTCTTCTCTGTCTGGTTTTCCACTAGAGCCTTAAATTCTTTAAACCTATCAAAGACTTCAGATTTATTCTTAAGGAAATATATCCATGTATTCCTTGAGAAGTCATATATAAATGATACATAGTACATAGACTTACCCAGTGATGGAACCTTCACAGGTCCAAACACATCACTGTGCACAAGCTCTAATATATGTTTCGTCCTCTTACCACCAGAGGAGAAACTCACCCAATTCTGCTTCCCGTATACACAATTTTCACAGAAATCAAAATCGAGAGAGCTATTACTCATACCTTCTACCATACCTTTACCATGAAGTATTCGAAGGCCCTTCTCTCCAATATGTCCAAGCCTTTGATGCAACAACATGGTCTTTTCTCCAAAGACCAAAAGATTTTCTGCTCCACTTTCAGGAACCATAGAACTATTGCACCCATCAATAACAGTGCTACCTTGCAGCTTGTACAGAGTTCCAATCTGAACTCCCCGCATCAATATCGGTGCTCCCCGAACCATTTTGCTGGTATCCTTCTCGAACACTGTTTTTACACCTGCATCATCCAGCTTGCTTACAGAAATCAGATTTCTGGCTAATGTAGGAATATGTAGAACACTCGGAAGTGTTCTAACCCTTCCACCTTGCAACTTCAACTTTACTTTTCCACAACCAATGATTCTAGCCTTCTTGTCATCCCCCAAGAAGATATCACCACCATCATATTTCTCATACTCGCAGAACCATTCTCTCTGGGGAGTGAAGTGAAAGGATGCACCTGAGTTAATCAACCATGCCTCATGATCTACATGTGTACTTGAAGAAGCCAAGTACACATCCCCACCCTCATATGAAGTGGTTTTTGCCTCTGTAGAAGGAGCATCATCAGATCCCTTTCCTTTATCAGGAGCTTTAGATTTACAGTCCCTTTTGTAGTGCCCTTCCTTTCTGCATATCTAGGACACCACCTTTACAGGTTTTCCTGGAGATTTAGATCTCCCACCTGATGAATTATTTTTGTTTATGTTCTGGGACCATCCTTGTACAGAAAAGGCATCACCATTCTGGCTCTCTGTATTTTTCCATCTCAACTCCTTCGTCAGCAAGGATGAGACTATTTCATCAAAATGCAAGGCAATTGCATTGCTACCTATTGCAATAACTAGAATATCCCATGAATCTGGTAGAGAACACAACAAACTGATGCACTTATCTTCATCTGAAATTTTAATATCAACTGTTGCTAACTGACTTACCACAGTATTAAATGCATTCAGATGCTCTATCACCGAGTCTTCATCTTTCATCCTCAGGTTATACAGCTTTTTCTACAGGAACAGTTTATTCACCAGAGACTTAGATTGGTACAAAGTCCCTAACTTTTCCCACAAAGCCTTCGCCGTAGCTTCCCCTGATACATTCAGCAATACTGAATCTGAGACACACAATCGTATTGTCCTCTTTGCCTTCCGATCCAACTTCTTCCATTCTTCATCGGACACTCAGGTTGGTTTAGTACCCAGATCTACCGCGATCCACTAGTCTTTATCCACCAACAAATCCTCCATCTTGAGTTTCCACAACTCAAAACTCTGACCATTAAATTTCTCGATCTCTATCTTTCCACTGCTCCCCATATTCTTTCACCACCAGAATCGATCTCGTAGATCTCCCACTGAACAGGGTCTACCACAGGCCCGAGCGAAACCCCTCAGCAATAAAGGCGTCCCCTTGAAGCCAAAACAGCTTTGATACCAAATGTAGGTTTTAACCCCATACAGAAATTACCTGCATACGAATTATAAAACACAGAAAATAAATAATGGAAGAGTAGAATACATAAAACACATATGCACAGAGATTTTCCCCTGATCCCAAAACCGGGACTACCAGCTTGATTTTTCATTATGTTCCTTTCAATGTTATAATACATATTTATACATGCCGAAGCATCCAATACCATGAATCGAAAACCATCGCGTCCAATACCATGGACCGAAAACCATCGCGTGCAAAAAACATGTGCGAAAACCATGCACAAAACCATAGGTGGGTCCGCCCAACCTAACATAGGGTCCAAAAACAAAATTTTCCAAGGCGCTGCCCCAGACCCCATAAAGTGGGGTTACGGGTGCCCTTCAAACCCCCTGTTAACTATGTGGAAATAATATAACACAACCCAACTCCCACTTGTTGTTTTCTTTCCACAAGGGGGCCACAAGAAAGCTTGGTCATTTTTCCAGCCCTGAAATGCCCATTGTCTCTCTACACCAAGAGAACTTCTCAGAGCTCACAGATTTTGTTAATGCATCTACAGTATTCTTCAAAGTGTCCACCTTTACTAGCAACACCTTTTTGTCTTCTATCATATCCCTCACAAAGTGATACTGAACATCAATGTGCTTTGTCTTTGAATGATATGCAGGGTTCTTTGCCAAGAAAATTGCACTTTGGCTGTCACAGTCTATCCTTATAGCTTCCTCTACTAACCCCATACTTGAACACAATCTCTTCAACCAAACTACTTCCTTGCTTGCATGAGTGGCTGCCATGTATTCTACCTCTATAGTTGATAGTGCCACTACAGATTATTTCTTACTCATCCAACTGATTGCACCTCCAAATAGGTTAAACACATACCCACTTGTAGATCTTCTCTGATCCAGATCTCTAGCCCAGTTTGCATGAACAAAGCCACGAATATCCAACACTCTATCCAATCCTAGTCTTCCTTGGTGGCACAAACCATAATCACTAGTGCCACGCAAATACCTGAAAACCCACTTCACTGTTGTCCAATGCTCCTTTCCTGGTTTTGACATAAACCTGCTCAGTACTCCCACTGCATGTGCAATGTCTGGTCTAGTACAGACCATTGCATACATCAGGCTACCGACTGCACTTGCATATGGAACATGGGACATGTCCTCTTCCTCTTCTTGTGTCTTGGGACATTGTTCAACAGATAACCTCACACCTACAGGAATAGGAACCTTCACCGGTTTACTATCCTGCATATTAAACCTCTGCAATATTGTCTCAACATACTTCCTCTGGTTTAACCAGAGCTTCCTCTTTTCCCAATCTCTTTTAATTTCCATGCCTAAAATATAGTTTGCAGTACTAAGATCTTTCATGTCGGATTTGGAGGACAATTGGGTCTTAAAATCCTGGATAATCTCTTTGTCATTTCGAACCAGCAACATATCATCCACATACAAGACCAGATAAATAACACGGTCACCAATTAATTTAAAATACAGACAGTGATCTGCTTTGCTTTTGGTGAAGCCAAGTCTTCGTATAAATGTATCAAATTTCTGATACCACATCCTTGGTGACTGTTTTAACCCATACATAGACTTCTTTAACTTGCATACCAATTCTTTCTTACCCTTCACTGCAAATCCTTCAAGTTGCTTCATGTAGATCTCCTCTTCCAGATCCCCATGAAGAAATGTTGTCTTCACATCCATCTATTCTACCTCAAAATCAAAAGCAGCAGCAACAGATAAAAGTAATCTAATAGAAGTTACCTTGGCAACAAGAGAAAAAATATCACCAAAATCAATTCCAGCACCTAGAAATAACCTTTTGCTACCAACCGAGCTTTGTATTTCTCCACTTTTCCTTCTACATTTGTCTTCTTTTTGAACACCCATTTGCTGCCAATGGGTTTCCTTCCAGCCGGTAACTCCACCAGATCCCAAGCCTCATTTTTCGCAAAGATGCCATTTCATCAACCATGGCCACTTTCCAGAGTTTTCCATCCTCTGAATCCACTGCTTCCTTCACAGTTCTGGGATCATCATCAGTAACAGAAAAAGAAAATTTTTAACAAAAAGTAGATGGACTATACCTTTTTGGCTGCCTTCTTTCTCGAACTGATTTTCTCACAGCCGGAGTTTGTGGCTCTTCATCTTCTGATTCCTCCTCTACTGTAGAGTCTAATTCTTCCTCCTTTAGCTCAAACTCTATCTTCTCAGGTTCCTTTGGTTGGACTTCATGTTTAATAACATCTTTCACCTCTCTGAACACCACATCTCGGTTGTACACAACCTTCCTTGTTATTGGGTTCCAAATCTTATAACCCTTTAAACCATCCGTATATCCAATAAAGATGCACTTTTCAGATTTACTATCCAATTTGGTTCTTTTCTCCTTTGGAACATGTACATGTGCATCACATCCAAATACCCTCATATGTGAAAGAGAGAGTTTCTTACCAGTCCATACCTCTTATGGAGTCTTATCCTCCAACGCTGATGAAGGTGACCTGTTGACTAGGTAACATGCAGTATCCACCGCCTCTGCCCAAAATTCCTGTCCTAATCCGGCACCACTGAGCATTCTTCTTGCCCTTTCCATCAACGTCTTGTTCATTCTTTTCGCAACTCCATTTTGCTGAGGTGTATATGGAGTAGTCTTCCGCCGTGCTATACCACACTTCTTGCAGAATTCTTCAAATTCCTTACTGTAAAACTCTCCACCATTATCTGTCCTTGGAAACTTTATCTTCTTCTCTCTCTAGTTTTCCACTAGAGCCTTAAATTCTTTAAACCTATCAAAGACTTCAGATTTCTTCTTAAGGAAATATATCCATGTACTCCTTGAGAAGTCATCTATAAATGATACATAGTACATAGACTTACTTAGTGATGCAACCTTCACAGGTCTAAACACATCACTGTGCACAAGCTCTTATATATGTTTCACCCTCTTACCACCATAGGGGAAACTCACCCGATTCTACTTCCCATATACACAATTTTCACAAAAATCAAAATCCAAAGAGCTATTACTCATACTTTCTACCATACCTTTACCATGAAGTATTCGAAGGCCGTTCTCTCCAATATGTCCAAGCCTTTGATGCCACAACATGGTCTTTTCTCCAGAGACCAAAATATTTTCTGCTCCACTTTCAGGAACCATAGAACTATTGCACCCATCAATAACAGTGCTACCTTGCAGCTTGTATAGAGTTCCAATCCGAACTCCCCGCATCAATACCGGTGCTCCCTAAACCATTTTGCAGGTATCCTTCTTGAACACTGTTTTGACACCTGCATCATCTAGCTTGCTTACAGAAATCAGATTTCCGGTTAATGCAGGAATATGTAGAACACCCAGAAGTGTTCTAACCCTTCCACCTTGCAACTTCAACTTTACTTTTCCACGACCAATGATTCTAGCCTTCCTGTCATCCCCCAAGAAGACATCACCACCATCATATTTCTCATACTCGTAGAACCACTCTCTATGGGGAGTGAAGTGAAAGGTTGCACCTGAGTCAATCAACCATGCCTCATGATCTACATGTGTACTTGAAGAATCCAAGTACACATCCCCACCCTCATCTGAAGTGGTTTTCGCCTCTACAGAAGGAGCATCATCAGATCCCTTTCCTTTATCAAGAGCTTTAGATTTACAGTCACTTTTGTAGTGCCTTCCTTTCCGCATATCCAACACACCACTTTTACAAGTTTTCCTGGAGATTTAGATCTCCCTCTAGATTTAGATCTCCCACTTGATGACTTATTTTTGTTTTTGTTCTGGGACCGTCCTCATACAGACAAGACATCACCATTCTGGCTCTCTGTATTTTTCCGTCTCAACTCCTCCGTCAGCAAGGATGAGACTATTTCATCAAAATGCAAGGCAGTTGCATTGCTACCTATTGCAATAACCAGACTATCCCACGAATCTGGTAGAGAACACAACAAGTTGATGCACTTATCTTCATCTGAAATTTTAATATCAACAGATGTTAACTGACTTACCACAGTATTAAATGCATTCAGATGCTCTATCACCAAGTCTCCATCTTTCATCCTCAGGTTATACAGCTTTTTCCGTTGGAACAGTTTATTCACCAAAGACTTAGATTGGTACAAAGTCCCTAACTTGTTCCACAAAGCCTTCACCGTAGCTTCCCCTGATAAATTCAGCAATACTGAATCTGAGACACACAATCGTATTGTGCTCTTTTCCTTCCGATCCAACTTCTTCCATTCTTCATCAGACACTCCCGTTGGTTTAGTACCTGAATCTACCGCGATCCACTGGTATTTATCCACCAACAAATCCTCCATCTTGAGTTTCAACAACTCAAAACTCTGACAATTAAATTTCTCGATCTCTATCTTTCCACTGCTCACCATCTTCTTTCACCACCAGAATCGATCTCGCAGATCTCCCACTGAACAGTTTCTACCAAAGGCCTGAGCGAAACCCCTCAGCAACAAAGGCATCCCCTTGAAGCCAAAACAACTCTGATACCAAATGTAGGTTTTAACTCCATACAGAAATTACCTACATACGAATTCTAAAACACAAAAAATAAATAATGCGAGAGCAGAACACATAAAACACATATACACAGAGATTTCCTTTGGATCCCAAAACCAGGACTACTAGCTTGATTTTTCATTATGTTCCTTTCAATGTTATAATACATATTTTTACATGTCGAAGCATCCAATACCATGGACTGAAAACCATCACGTCCAATACCATGGACCGAAAGCCATCGCGTCCAAAAAACATGTGTGAAAACCATGCACAAAACCATAGGTGGGTCCTCCCAACCTAACATAGGGTCCAAAACCAAAATTTCCTGGGGTGCTACCCTGGACCCCATAAAGTGGGGTTACGATTGCCCTTCAAACCCCTTGTTAAGTACGTGAAAAGAATATAACACAACCCAACACTCAACCCACTTTCTCAAATAATTCGTGCATACAATTATGTAATTTTTCTTCCCTGATGGTGGATCAATGAGCCCAAAGAAATCCATGCCCCACTTGTCAAATGGTTCAAGAGTCACCTGGGGTTACAAAGGCATTTCATCCTTGGGAGTAGGTTTCCCCATTCTTTGGCACTGATCACATTGATTGGTGTATCTTCTTGCATCTTGGTGGAGAGAGGACCAGTAGTAGCTAGATTATAGTACCTTGAAGGTTTTCCTCCTGTCTGGAAAGTGACCTCCACAAGGCCCATCATGACAGGCTACAAGGATGTCAAAGACTTCCTCCCCCCTGACATATCTCCTCAACATTGTATCTGGGCCTAGCTTGAAAATATTGCCCCCCATCCAAGTGAATGGGACACTCTTTCTTACATTCTGTAGAAATTTCCACTGTAGATCAACAGATTATGCAATATACTAAAGCAAAATACAAGATCTACTTCTACAACAAACTTGCAGAAGCTTAATCGAATATGAGCAAGATCAAATAGAACACATATAACTGAGAATGAGAATTCAATCACACATGAACACAGAAGAATAACCCGGGGAAAGCCTCAGCCTAAAACCCCAATCTCTGTATTATCATACAAGTGGAAATATGTTCAGTATTACAAAAAGAATCAGCTCACAAGCTATCCTGCTCTCTCTGCAATCAAACAATACAACTCACAGACTGAGTAGACACTAGATATGCCTTCCCTTAGCCCTCCAAGCCTCCTATTTCCTTGCACAATTTTTCTTGGGGTCCAATGATGCCACTTGTGTGATTAGCCTCATCACACACTCACTAAACTGAAGAAGTAACTGCACAATTTCCAAGGAATGAATTCCTTCTGCATGCAAGAGATATTCACAATGGAATATTCCTACAACTGATAGTACACTCTCCCTCCATCTAATCTCAAGTAGGTCTCTGTCTGAACTCACATGCATGAGTTATTTATGAGAGAATATTCAATTATCTGAAGTGCAGCAGTTACATGCATGCATGCATTAACTAACTGAACTCACAATTAATTCAACAGATTGTTTGAATTAATATAAATGGACTTGACTGGGTTAACTGAGCCAACTAATTACAACTCATCCTTATCTCTTTAACTAATGGATAAATTCCTCAATCAATGAGAAACTGTTGCATGTCCCCACATAGACTTCATGTTTGATTCTACAGCTAATTAACTCAAGATGAATTAATTAATTCTTTTACAAATAACTTCTAAGATCCAATTCAAATTTTTACTTCTCTATTTTAGTTCAGGGACTAACTAAAATAGGAAGGTATCCCGAAATGCTATTTACAGCAGTGCTAAATTTAGCACTTCTATATTTAGCATTTCTTGTTGCTATTTTCAACACTCCCTCTCAACAAGAAAGGCATTATCAGTAACCCCAATCCTATCTCTGTGGAACTCGAACTTTCATTTTGACAGTGCCTTAGTCAAAATATCTACATCCTATTCCTCGGTCGAAGCACACATCAATAACATGATCCTATTGGCCACATAGTCTCAAAGATGGTGATATCGCATATCAATGTGCTTGGACTTGTCATGAAAAAATGGATTCTCAAAGAGTTTGATACAACTTTGATTATCACAGTAGATCATGGTTGGATCCATCCTCTGACAAAACAATCCCACTAGAATCTTCCACATCCAAATGGCCTCACATGCAGCCTGACTAGCAGCCATGTATTCAGCTTCTGCTGAGCTAAGTGCAACTGATCTCTATTTCTTGTTGTACCAGGAAACTGCAGCTGAACCAAGGTTGAATATTCCTCCAGAAGTGATCTTCCGGTCTAATGGACTCCCTTCCCAATCCACATCTATGAAGCCCTGAAGCTTCACTCCCTCTGTCCGTCGTACCATAATCTGAACTGAGATGTGCCTCTGAGGTATCTCAGCACATGTTTCGCTACCTTCCAAAATAGCTTGGTAGGCTGAACCATAGCTTGACTCAGATGGTTCACTACAAAGCATAAGTCAGGTCATGTGTTCACCAGATACATAAGTGAACCCACCAACTGTTGATAAACAGTAGTAGCTACTACCTCACCTAAAGTAGCATCCTCCTTCCTCTAGTTCCCAAGTAGAGGAGTCTGCATGGGCTTACACTTCTCCATGTGAAAGTGCCTAAGTATCTAATTGGCATACTTGCCTTGAGACACAAATACTTCACCATATTTTTGCCACACCTCCATGGCTAGAAAGTAGTGCATAAGACCCATGTCTTTCATTTCGAACTCTCTTGCAAGGTCCTCCTTGCAAGATTGGATCAGCTGATCATCACCTGTCAAAATCAGATCATCGACATAAAGAATAATGATCAATGGCTTACCTTCTACCATGATGCGGTAAAGGTTCACATCTGCTTTACACTTGGTGAAGCCCAACCCAGTGAAATAGTTGCCGATCCTGGTGTACCAAGCATGGGGTGCTTGCTTTAGCCCATACAAAGCCCTCTTGAGTCGGTACACATGTGACGTACGATCGAAGGTCACGAAACCCTCTGGCTACTCAATGTACACTTCCTCCTCAATCTTCCCATTGAGGAATGTTGTCTTCACATCCATCCGATGGATCTTCCAACCCATCTGAGCTGATAGTGCCAACATCAATTTGATAGATGAGTACCTTTCTATAGGAGCAAAGGTCTCATTGTAGTCGATCCCCTCTACCTGTGAGAAACCTCGGGCAACAAATCTTGCCTTATGTTTCTCAACACTACCATCAACTACCTGCTTTACCTTATAAAGCCATCTAGAACTCACCACTGACTTACCCTGAGGTCTTGGGACAACATCCCACACACTGTTCTGAATGATAGAGTCATACTCCTATACCATTGCATCAACCCAGACTAGCCATTGCACTGCCACCTCGAATGAAGAAGGTTTGGTATCTACACACTCCCCAACCAGGTCCATGTACCTAGTGTACTGCTCGAGCGACCTCCTCTGTCTACACTGAGAAGATGGTTGTCCCACATTCTCCTGCACATCCAACATCAACCTATCAGCTTCCCTTGAGTGTTTCCTCCCATCTTTGGAAATCTCAGCATGAGTGGATGTCTCCACTCTTGGATCCTCTGCATGCAGCTGCTCTGTATCAATCTGAGGCTCCTGCTCCTTAGGAACTGAAAGTTCCCCCTCTGCATGCAGCTTGAGCTCCCTCTCAAGTGATAATCTCATGGCTTTCTGCTTGTCAGACTTCAAATCCCTGCGTACCACTGTCCTTTGACTAGTAGGTAGGTACACCCAATAGTTGTGGGGTGTATCCATGTACCCCACAAGTATTCCCAACTCAGCGATTGGATCTAGCTTCTTTCGGGCATCTTTGGTCACATGACAGTAAATTGATGATCCAAAGCTTCAAAAGTGACTCACATCTGATCACTTCCCAGAAAAGGCCTCCATAGGTGTCTTCATTCCCAGTATACAGTGTGGGCATCTGTTCTGCAAGTATAATGTTGTATTGCATGCATCAGCCCACAAATGCAGTGGTAGGCTTTGGTCATGCAACATCGCTCAAGCTACTCCCACAATCGATATGTTCTTCCCTTCAGCCACCCCATTTTGCTGTGGGTTATGGGGTGTCTGTTATCGGGAAAACTAGTGTCTATGCAGAGCTGCTAGTCCCACTAAGGTTGGTAGCTACCTTAGAAACAAACAAACTAAAACTACTTTCGTTTTCCTTTATGAGAAATAGATAAGAGGGGAATAAGGAGACTAACATCTGTCTTGTGCTTGGTTCCTTGCTCGATTCCTCTCCCTTCTGATAGGTCTTCGCCACTCGCTTCCTCGTCTACCCAGCTTCAAAGAGCACCTGTAGAATCAAAGCAGCATAACACTATCCAGGAACATAGATCTATTATCATAAACAATATAGGACCAGATATATATTGACCACACAAATGCATATAACATCAATCATACAAGAATGTGGAGGAAAACTTGAATAGCTTTATTGATAATCAAGAAAGAGCAAAGAGGATTACAACCAATTGTTCTGACCTAGCATCACCCTCTCAGCAAGAAAGCCCTTCTTCACCTCATGAAAAGCTTAGATCACCCAACACTATGATATTGCACCAAGAAACCAGCAGCACTTCCTTACAAGATACAAAATTCCAACCTCTGGATCTCTTGGATGAGGGATCCATATGTAGATGTTTGCAAGGGAGGTGAGTCAGCTTCTGAGATTTTGTTAGTGTCCTCTCTCTGATAGTTCTTGATTCCACTTGGAGATTGATGATCTCTTACTCATCCCTGGGCAAATGCAGAGAGGCAAGTGTCACAGGAGAAGTTTCTGGAAGATTCCATGATCCTCCACCTTGCGGATTGACCCTGCCATTTGTCCACTCTCGCCCATCGCACCCCATAGAAGGGCTTTTCAACATGCATCACACCTACTGTATGTATTTAGGTGGGATGCAACGCACTTTGACCATGGAGCAGGTGAAATGGTCCAGTTTTGACCAGTTTTGAGTTGTTTTTCATGGAGAACTTTTGGGAGATGCTGTAATCAGTTGACCTTGTTCTTTTAGGGGTTGGAACAACACCTTTAGGGACTTAGGAGCCCTTGGTTTCTGGACATTTATGATTGGGGTTGCAGTGCCCAAAAATGTCTATAAAAGTTGCCCCCTAAAGCATGAGGTCGTTAATCTTTTGATATCGGGTGAAATGCTTTATCATGAGGATCCGAAGTTTTTTCAAGCTGGAAGGCGACCTGTAATAAGATACAATACAATACATTATCTTCATAGTATTTTCATGATCTAGCTGAGGCGGGCATTCCCATGCTCAGCTTTATAAATTCATTTTCATGTACATGAGACAGACAATCATCTGAGTGTATACTGATGATTCTGGTAGAGCCATCATCCCTTAGATTGGATGATTATCTGTGCAACAATGATGTACATTTGATGTCTTTATTTTCCTGAATATATATCGCAGCCCAGATGGATGAAACTAGATCTGGGGTCTTCAATCTCGTTCGATCTTCACTCAAAGTACAAGTTGATCCATATGAGAGATGTTCTAGAGTCAAACATGGAAAGGCATCGCCTGATTACCAACCATTGATGTAAGCTGTTAACAGGCGCGAGAGGAATCACCGATAATGATGATGATCCTCAAGGTACTACAGTACAATTCACGTGGTGTGAATAAGGGACTTGGCGTTGAACACCACGCAAAATCTTTCGTTCGAAGGCCATTGATGTAAACCTGTCGCCAGAAGTGAGAAACTTGCCATTGAGGCATGCAAGTTTCAAAGTACTGAAAGGGTTGTTCCTAGATCGACTTCTTGGATAATGAGCTGATGTCGACAAGAAGCGATCCGTCATAGGAGGGCCTTAGTGAATCCCACATCAATGATACAAAATGGAGCAAATGATTTTAATGGAGGTGAAAATGATCTGGTGATATAAGGTTCGGGGTGGCGGTCATGAAAGAATGGAGCGTAAATGTATTGCAGTGGGTGAGACACAGGTGAATTCTCTGAGCGACTTCTCTTGAACATATTGGCGAAACTGACATGATGGATCGGTAGCATTAACCCCAAATATGGATGGTGTGATAGAACCATGGTGATGTGACCAATGAAAATGGAACAACCCAACCCGACTCGGATGCGGAGTGAAAGTGTCAGGTTCAAGAGCGACTTGCTACCAACAAAGTTTCTTCAAGTTTTCTTCCTAATTTTTCCCCAGTCATTGTTGACCAGTACCTCTTTATTTTTGTCAAGCTTGAGGAGGATAACATATGCTTATTCTATAATTTGCCCTTCGGGCAAACCCATCGCTATGTTTTAACGAGCCTAGCGATAGTGAAACTCGTTCTTGTCTATTATGGACAAGTTTGTCGCTATTCGGTTTTAACGAGTTTAACGACAAAGATAACTTGGTCCTTTTCAATTTTAGAGAGTCTGAAAAGTGACATAAAGAAAACTCCAAATGTCCTTTTTCGTCACATAATCCCTTGAGTCCGAAAAAGTATAAAACAATACAAAAGGGATGAATTTTCGGTACTTTTAACAAGCCGAACAAAACAAGCGCTCGATCTTTTTGTGTAATAATCCCTCAAGTCTAAAAAAGATTAAAATCTAATGGAGGGATAGCACTTCCGGTCACTTTAACGAGCTGGAGAGGGCAATGGCTCGACAATCTTTTCATATTTTATGAGTCAATTGAAAAGAGCTTAAAGGAGACTCGTTTTTTAGGAACGAGTGATAGATTCGGGTAGCAGCTGATTCCAGGTAAGGTTTGGAATTTTCCAATCACGGCAGTGTCACAAGGATGGCTAACAGGATCACTCTTTGCATTTGTTCCTCAAAAAGGGTAAACAATCAAATGGGGGTGAATGATCGACCAATACAGAGTGGAGGTGATGATGAGAACACGACCAAGGCTTCAAAGGCTGATGATAATACATTCACGATGGTTATTTACCAGAAATTGGTTCATTTTTTAATGAGCTTAAACTCTGGAGGAACATTTGCTCATTGCTTATGTTTATTTTTTAACGAGCTTGAATTCCGCGTTAAAACTGCTCAATAATCCAGTCGTATAATAAGGATGTCTCATCTATAAACGGCATCTTTTCAAAGCTTTGCCCTGCATCCTTTCTTTATGCAAGTTAGGAAACGACCAATCCTACGAGTTTAAAGGGTTAGAGGACCTATGGTCGCTCTTTGTTTGCACGCCAAAAGGTTTGCATGCCCCTAGGTATAGCGAAGTAGAGTTTCTAGGTTACCCCTCAATTTGCAGACAAAACATTTGTTTTACCGGGAAAGGCCTACCTAAACAGAGGTATCTTATTCCGGTCTAATCCCATTTTCAAAAATGGACGGGTGTGTCAGGCTAGTCATATACTCTCCGTGGAAACCCACCCTATACCCAAGGTTTTCCTGTCGAAACAGGTCAGGGTGCATGCCCCCTAGGTTTCAGTCATATCATCTGAATCACTCGCGCTCATCAGGAGGATGGACTGGGGATTGATGAGACATTCCTTGTGTGAAAAGGCCATTTAGGGATGGTATATGACTATTTGCTATGTGTGAACCGGGGAATGAAAGCTGGTCTACGAGCTTGACCACTCTTCCTTCATGCGGAAAACACATTACTCTAAAGAGTGAGGAGACAATGGCTCCCATGCAATAAATATAGTCTTGTCCAAGGAGTAGATTATAATCCAGGGGTCCTTGGACTACCATTATGTTCATGTGAATAGTTTTCCTTCTCAATGTTATCGGCACATTAGGAAGGATCTCTAATGGTCGACTGGTTCCCTTGTCAAAGCCTGTTAGATTTCTCATCTCAAGCAAAAGCGAAGGCAAACCAAGCGCTTTCCAAGTAGTTGAGGAAAGGATACTCACAGAAGCCCCTTCATCTATGATGGTACCGGCCATGACCATTCTATATATTTGAGCAATGATTCGAAATGGTACACTAGCCAGTAAATGGGGTCTGCCTAGTAGATTCCAGTCGAAGGAAACAACTAGGTTGCTGGGAGGTGGGACCGAATAGACGGCCGGATACGACTCTGACGAACTTCCTCCCTGCAGTAAAGGAACGGGTAGACTGCCCCCATGTTCATCGGAGTCTGTACTTATGAAGAGAATTTGAACGGTGTCGTTCTGGTTCTCTCTAGTGACTGTATCATCTGAAGATGGACCTTCTGAAGGCAAGACCGGGTCAACTGCCACCTCGACCTTTTGACTTTCGTCTGGTTTGGATTCAGATGGTTTTTCTTCAATGATAGATGCTTCAGCTGACCACAATGGCGTGTCAGCTGGATTTTCAATTAGTGACGGACTCGGTAAGAGTTTCTTATATCCAGGAGGAAGCCGTAACGGTGAAACTAGACAGTCGTCCAAAACTCTTTTAGCCTCGTCTAAGAAGGGACAACGGTGGACGGCGTGATCGCCTTCACACAATTTACAAGGAAATTTATATTTTCCTTTTTATCTAGGGGCTTCACTTTCACTAGTTGACGGTGTATGCTCAACATGATCATCAGAGGTTCATGACACCGGATTATGCAAACGAGGAGACCAGTCCCTTAAGATCCGGGGGATGCAAGGACAATCTCAATGATAGTGGTCTCCTTTGCAAATGACACATGGCGATTTAGGTCTGGATGGTGCAATGCGTGGATTTTCGCTAGATGATGACTGGTCGCCCCTTTTCGCCTTTGGCTCCTTCTTCTTCTTCTCTTTCTTCTTCTTCTCCTTCTTCTTCTCAATTACTTGATTTTTGGCATTACCAGCTTCATCAAGCGAAGAGGAAGGAGGAGAGGAAGAATTGGACGAAGTAGAGGGTTGGGGGGTAACTCTGGTATCGTTTAGTTGCTGACTTGATTGTTCAGGAATCACGGTGTTCTGAACGACAGAAGTTGAGAAGAGCCATACGGGCAAGCCAATTGTCAATCCTGGAAGAGACAATGTGGCCATATGGGGTGCACCAACATCTCCCCAAGAGGAGAAGGGACTAGGATTTCCTCCAAGGGGAACCCCTTGGTTGGTGGACTCCATTTTTCTCAACCTAAGACCAACGTAGGAAAGGTGATGTTTATTCCAATTAAAATAAATTTTAGACGCTTTGACACAACTTTTTTTTCAATTTTTAAGAGTCAAGAAAAAACAAAAGATGACTCTAGTTGCCTTCAATTTTTAATGAGCTTGAAGTGACAAGCGCTCAGATGGACCTTTTCCTTTAAGGAGTCTGAAAAGGAACGAAAGAGACTGCTCTAGAAATCTAGACAGAGGGATTACCAAACCAATCACAAAACTGCAGAATACTTTTTACGGTACGGCAGTCAATCTTCCCGAATGCTGTGTTCAATGCATTGCGATCGATAGGGCGGCAGACACGGATTCCTATGGATAAAGGATATAGCCTATTGTGGTCTCCCAAAATATACTCGACGGTTCGTGGGAGCACAAGTCCGTACTGGCACTTATCGTCTCAAAGTGGAGGAATCACCCAACCAACAATGAAAACAACTGTTACCAGGCTTTACGACGCCGGAATACGTCTCTAGCCTAGACTTCTAGATGTTGTGCATTAGGTTCCAAAGCATTTGTAGATTCATTAAATTTATTTTATAGTTAATCTTGCTTAAGAAATTTGCCTTTCAGGTTCACCGCATGATGTAGATGTACAATTCCTAAAATGCAATCTAAGATGATAAACAATCGTTTAATCTTCTTTTTGCAATGAAAATCCTAGCTACTAAGGAAAGAGAGATGGTTTTCTTTCAACAAAGAGAAGAGAGCACACATTATATGCACTTGTCCTAAATCAAAACAACAAACAGTCTAAATGAAAATGCACATGCATGTATTTGTTTTCAGCCTTCTTAATGTGTGAATGATAAAAAGAAAGCTAAGCGCAAATCTGAATTATTTTTTCAAAGCGACAATTACTAACAAGCTTCTTTTCAAAACAAAATGAAGACAGTGACGACACTTTGTTATTTGGAATTGAAAACTTGCTTTCAACACTTGAAAAACTACTAATTCAAATCAAATACAAGAGTAACAGTGTAATCGACTATCAAGAACAATCAGATTCTCTTCTATGACTGAAAACGACACTTGCGACACTTTCAAATCAAGAAACGACAGTTCAATTACGCTACTTCTTTGTAAAAGAGAACTGAAAATGGGTCAAAATACATAAAAACATTTACAGTTCTTTGCACAATGGAGGCGGAATAATGGCAAGGAAGGGGGTTTCCAATAGAGGTGTACTGACTACAGACAGCAAAACTCCTGAATAGAGCTAAAATAGTGAACACAGAAGCCAAAATCTAAGAGCAAAAGAGGTCTAATCAGTGCACCTGTAGCACAGGGAAACTGAAATGCAACGCACCTACTACACTCGAGAAGTGTGATGCATTCAGGTTGCAAAGAAGAGACAGTGCAATGGACCAGGGATGAGACTTTAACCGGGTTCCGGGTCACAGTTTGCAGCTCAGTTCAGGGATTTAGGCTGGGCAAAAGGTAATCAGTAAATGAATCACAGGGGTAGATCTAAGGAGGTTACTAGAGCCACCATAAGGGCAATTAGAGAGCTTGTAAATCAATTGTTTAATTCATAAACAAAACCCGGAGATAGACTGAAGCGGCATTGATATACTTTGCACTTGCATAGCAAATGCAGTTCGAAGGCTAGCTGGCTTGACTTCAGGCTCTGTCTGTAAGTTTATAAAGTAAACAAATGTAGATAAACAAACAATCTATTCGCTCCCCAGTGGAGTCGCCATTTTGTTATCGGGAAAACTAGTGTCTATGCAGAGCTGCTAGTCCCACTAAGGCTGGTAGCTACCTTAGAAACAAACAAACTAAAACTACTTTCGTTTTCCTTTATGAGAAATAGATAAGAGGGGAATAAGGAGACTGTTGGAAGTAATACTGAGAGGGGGGGTGAATTAGTATTATCAAGTTCTTTTAATAAATCTTCCTTATTTATACTTTGAATTATTTTTTCATGTGAGTACCATAAAATAATGAGCATGAACAAGAAAAACAGATAGTCACACCAAAGAATACCATATATAAGGTGGAAACCCAATGTGGGTGAAAACCACCTGCTGCAATATGTCTCTATCTTCTTTCAAATTAGAAACTCCTTTTACAATGGTTTTGTACTGGTGCAGTCCTTTACCAGTACGCAGGCTGCAACCTACAGAGAGCTACAACTCTCTCTCGTTTTCAGTCTCTCCTAGAAGGGAGCTACAACCCCCTACTTCTTTTCTTTCAAGGACCACTTTTCATAAATTTTCAAACTGGATCCAAGGATATCAAATAATCATCAAGTACATGCAAATTACCCAAACTCCTTATACAATCAACCAAGAGTCACCCAACTTCTCAGAATGCTGTAAACAGAAAGACAGTACTAGAAATATAAACCCTGTACTCTGCAGCAATTGATAAAAGATAATCAACAAATGTTTTTAAGACAGATCCGCAGTTTTTCTTTATCTGGCCTGCATGGCTCCGCACTTCACCTTCTGCTCCCCTGCGTATACCCGCAGAGAGCCTTCTGCTGCACTACGTATCTATGCACCTGCACCTTTTGTCGCGCCGCGTACATATACTATAGCTCCGCACCTGCGGCTTCTATCGCGTCGCGTAGCTCTACTGTAGCTCCGCACCTGCAGCTTCTGTCGCACCGCGTATCTTTACTGTGCCTCCGCACCTGAACCTTCTATCGCACTGCGTACCCACGCACTGCGCCTTCTTCTGCTGTGCATACCCACGCACTGCGCCTTCCTCTGTTGTGCGTACCCTCGCACTTGCACAGTTAATTACCTGCGAACCTCTGATTAGGGCCAAATTGGCAGTCCACCAGTGTACCACAGATAGTCAGATGCCCAGATCTGATCATGCGCCCGAGAGATCACACTTCATAGATTCACTTTCAATTTCTCTTTTATATAGATCAAGCTTTTAAACCGATAACCCAATATTTCAGATCTTAAGATATTCAATTTGCAAAAGATACATTAGCCAAGTGATCTCCTTCCCTATTTATAGTCAAGCCCTTATTCACACCATGGGACAAAACCATCAATAACCAATACAAGGGATCCAAACCGGGGCTAAAATAGATCCGATACCACGGGCCAAAACCATAGAAGCAAGAACGGCGGGCTAAATACCACGGGCCAAACATAAGAAACCCCATGTGAGCGCGCTTCTCTGCCTTGAAGTGAGTGAACTGGGGGTCCGCACCTCATGAACGGGTAACCTGCGGGTATGTACGCACTTTATATATGATATTCTTGCGGATCCGCAGCTTTTGTATGGTGTACCTGTGTACCTCTTATTTTCCAACATATTTGAGAGCCTGAACAGAGCATTGCCACTTAAGAGAGTTGCCATCAAGTACAACACCTGTAACATAGAGCCATACCAGAATCATAATGCCAACAATCTCTCCCTTTGGACTTGATGGCAACTTCAAGATCTTCAACGTCATTCTCCCCCTTTGACATCAAGGGCAAAGGGTTATGCTCCCCCTAAGAACATGCTCCCCTGACTATAAACCAGATCTGCAAAGAAGAACCATAATCCACCAAAAACCATAAATGACCATGAAAGAGATAGAGACATATTGCAGCAATATTCAGACCAGCGTCCATGATCTCCTTCTGTACTTCCTCCATAATGCCAACAATGCATTATATGCTCCCCCTGAACCTGTGCCATTTGATCTTCGATCAATTCGCAACCCAGCACCTGTACGCATATACCCCAGATGAGCCTTGCGTACAACCAACCATCAGAAGAGATTCAACAACAAGATGATGCATCAACAACCCCTAGCTTTTGCCTGAGGTATTCAAAGGTCTCCCTGGGCAATGGTTTGGTGATTATATCAGCAACTTGTTCCTTAGAAGGAACATACTCCAACTTGACCTTTTGTTCAAGTACTTGTTCCCGGAGAAAATGATACTTGATCGGTATGTGCTTGGTCTTTGAATGCATGACTGGGTTCTTTGAAATGCTGATTGCACTTGTATTATCACATAAGATGGAGATGGGTGGTATACAAGTGATTTGAAAATCCTGCAAGGTCTGCATCATCCAAAGGAGTTGAGTGCAGCAAGATGCAGCAGCAACATATTCCGCTTCAGCTGTAGACAAGGCAATCGAACTCTGTTTCTTGCTAAACCAAGATACTAATCTGGAACCCATAAATAATGCACCACCACTTGTGCTCTTCCTGTCATCCACGCTTCCGGCCCAATCTGCATCTGTATAAGCATGAAGTGTGAGATCTGTATCTCTAGGATACCATAAGCCATAGTTTTGAGTTCCTTGAAGATATTTGAAGATTCTCTTTACTGCCTGAAGATGAGTTTCCTTTGGATTTGCCTGAAATCTTCCAACTATTCCTACTGCATGCATTATGTCTGGTCGGGTACCTGTCAAATAAAGTAGACTTCCAATCATAGATCTGTAGGTTGGTTGATGCACTGCTACTGATTCGTCATTTGCATTGAGGCTACATCCTGTGACCATGGGTGTACATACTGGTTTTTCATCTTCCATGCCATATTTCTTCAAAATCTGCTTGAGATACTTGGTTTGAGACAAAAAGATCCCTCCTTCTTTTTGTTGGATTTGCAAACCAAGAAAATATGTCAGTTCTCCCAGCAAGGACATTTCGAATTCTTTCTGCATTACCAAGGCAAAGCTTTGACTCATAGCTTCTTCATTGCTGCCAAAGATAATGTCATCTACATACACAACAAGTATTAGCAATTTGTCGTTTTCAACTTTTATATAAAGATTGCTATCTGCTGATCCTTTTGAAAAACCTTGTTGATGAAGATATTTGTCCAAACGATAGTACCAAGCCCTTGGAGCTTGTTTGAGACCATAGAGAGCCTTTTTCAATCTGCATACAAGATTTGGATCATTTCCAAGAATGAAACCATCTGGCTGCTCAATGTATACTTCTTCTTCCAAGTCTCCATTTAGAAAGGCTGATTTCACGTCCATTTGAAATACTTTGAAGTTTTGAAAGCTTGAGAGAGCAAGGAACATTCGGATGGCCTCAAGTCTTGCAACAGGAGCAAAATTTTCTTCAAAATCTATTCCTTCTTGCTGTGCATACCCTTTACAAACAAGTCTGGCCTTGTTTCTAATTACTTCTCCATTTTCATTCAATTTATTTTTGAAGAACCATTTTGTCCCTATAACATTCTTATCCTCTGGTCTAGGAACCAGCTCCCAAGTGTTGTTCTTTTCGATCTGCTCAAGTTCTTCATCCATTGCTTTGACCCAACATTCATCTTTGCATGCCTCTTTCACATTTTGTGGTTCAATGGAAGAGAGTAATGCCAAATAGCTTGAAGCTTCTGCAATTGTTCTTCTTGTTTGTACACCTGCTTCTTTCTGCCCCAAAATCTGAGATTCTGGATGATTCTTCTGAACATATCTGGATGGAGTCTTCTCTTCTATCCTTATCTGCTCCTCTGGTTCTTCTTGAGGTTCTTCTTCTTCATCATTCTGTCTTTGAGGGTAGTCTTCATCTTCTTCGATATCTTCATGATTTACTTGCCTAGGAATGTATCCCTTCTCATCAACCACTACATCAATGCTATCAACAATTCTTCCAAGTCTTTTATTGTAGCACTTGTATGCTTTGCTGTGTGGAGAATAACCAAGAAGAATGCCTTCATCTGCTCTAGGTTCAAGTTTGCCAAGTTGCTCATCAGTATTCTTAATATAGCATTTGCTCCCAAAGATTTTGAAGTGCTTTACCGAAGGAGTCTCACCATATCAGAGCTCATGAGGAGTTTGAGTGTTGTTCACCCGGACATTTGTTTTGTTGAGAATAACAACTGCAGCATATGCAGCTTCACCCCAGAAAGTTGCGGGAGTTCCAGACTCATCAAGCATAGCACGAGCCATTTGTTGGACTGTTCTGTTCATTCTTTCCACCACTCCATTTTGCTGAGGAGTTCTAGCTGTAGAGAATTTTATTCTTATCCCATGTTCTTCACAGAAATCGAAAAATTCATTTGAGGTAAACTCCCCACCTCTGTCGGATCTGAGGCACTTAATTTTGTATCCTGATTCATTTTCAACCAAGGCTTTAAAGGATTTGAATTTTTCGAATGCTTCATCTTTGTGCTTCATAAGTCCTAACCAGACAAACCTGGAGAAGTTGTCAATGAATAATATCAAGTATTCTTCCCCTCGAGGTGTACTTTTCCTGAATGGACCACATAAATCTATATGTACTAGCTCAAGAGGCATGCTAGCTGATCCTTCCTTCTCCGGAAAGTTAGTTCTGGTTTGCTTTCCAAACTGACATGATTTGCATATGGTGTTGTCTGGAATTTTGATATCTGGAAGACCGCGAACTGCCTGATATTTGCATGCTTTCCTTATTTGTGAAAAGCTTAGATGCCCCAACCTCTGGTGCCATAACCAGTGTTCATCATCCTTGCTTAGATAGCATTGTTGTTGTCCTTCTTCAAATATGTATAGATTATTTGGAGTTCTTTCTCCTTTGATCACTGTTTTACCTGTATCAAGATCACGAACAAGACATCCATTTGATCTAAATATCACCTCGGTTCCTTGATCACACATCTGGCTGACACTCAGAAGATTATGCTTCAATCCATCAACATACAAAACATTTCCAGCTTTGACCTTTTCTTTTAACTGAGAAGTGCCTTTTCCTTTTATAGCTGCAGGAGTATCATTTCCAAAGGAAACTTTCTTTCCCTTTTCTAAAGCAGAATATGATTCAAGTTTTTCTTTATCACCTGTCATATGCTTCGAACATCCACTGTCAATGTACCATAGATTTTCCTGTCCCTCTGCATAAAATGCTATCCCACATCTTTCTGTTTGTGGTTCCTTTATTCTCCATGTTTTGGTGCTTGAGGCTTGTTCCTTTGTCTGCTGAAACCTGCTCCTGCATTCAGAATCTTCATGACCAAAGTTATTGCAAATAGAACATTCAACTTCATTTTCAAGAGCCGAAAAGTTGTTATAGGTCCTTTTTGTAATCCCGGTCATACTTCTTTGTTTTTGGGCTTCTCTAGTCATGATTGTTTTATATGCAACACATTGAGCTGCTTTGTGACCAAAGTTATGGCAAGAGAAGCATTGTCCATTGAAGAAACTTCTGCGGTTATCAAATCTTCCAGCCAAATGATTGTAATTTCTATTGTCATTCATTCTTGAAGCAAATTGAGAGGATTTTACCTGTGGCTGGTTGTAGCTTTTGTTCATCCTTAAGATGGATTGCCCCTGGTTTACCTGATAGTCTTTGTTTGTTCTTGATGTAATTCATCCCTGCTTTACCTGGTGATCTCCATTGTGCTTTTGCTCATTCCTTCTTGCTGCATCAAGATAACTCTTTGAGGTGGATGCTTGAGAAGTTTCTCCATTATACCCCAGACCTGTCTTGTTTAGTGGAGAACGTTGTACATTGATGATCTCATCCAGAGTTTCAGATCCTTTGACAAACTTAAGATTAATAGCCTTTGTTTTCTCAATCTCTTTTTTAAGACCAACAATTTCACCTTCTAACTTTTCAAGATATTTTTCTTTTTCATCAATTTGAAATTGTAGAGTATCAATGATCATATTCTTTTCTTCTATACATTTCTTGAGTCTAGAAATTTCTTCATGAAAGCTATCCACATCTATAGCATCCATGTAATCATCATCTTCAAATGCCATTAAAAGTTTATAGTCATTACCTCGTTCATCTTCATCACTATTTGATAGACCATCACTATCTTCATGAGTGTAGTAGCTTTTCTTATTTGCATTCTATTTCTTGCTCCATCTAGCAGGTTCCTTTCCTTTGTCAATCTTATCCTTATGAGGACATTTCGCAGCATAATGACCTACTCTTCCACAAGCAAAACATTTAAAAGGTAACTTACCTCTGAACCTTCCAGTACCCCGTTGAAGATTTCTGACAAAATTTGATTCTTCTTCTTCTTCTGGCACGTGACTTGCTTCATAGTAGTCTCCTTTGCCTGAAGCCTTGAAGGCAGCTTCTCTCCTGTCTGATGGACCTCCCTTTCTCATTTCATAAGCAGTTAGAATTCCATGTAGCTGAGACATAGTAAGAGTTCGTAGATTTTCCTTTTCTTCTATTGCAGACACTTTAGATTCAAACTTGGGGGACAATGATCTTAGAACTTTTTCAACCACAATAGCCTCTTTTATTTCTTCACCTAAGTTTTTCATGCAATTAACAATCTCGTCTACCCGAAGGAAATAGTTAGCCACACTTTCATCATTATACATTCTGAGATTCTCATACTGAATCCTGAGGGTTTGAAGTTTAGCACGCTTTACCTGTTCATCTCCTTCGTAGCTCAAGACAATCTTGTCCCATATTTCTTTTGCGGATTTATATTGCATAACCTTCATGAATTCTGTTTGAGATAAGCATCCCAGCAGAGTATTGACTGCTTTAGCATTTGTTTCATATTTCTTCTTTTCGGCCGTATCTGTAGGAGTAGCTGAAGGAAAAGTGTAGCCTGTATCTATGATATCCCAAACTTCTGTACCAAGAGATTGAAGATAGGCAGTAACTCTTACCTTCCAATAATTGAAGTTTGTCCCATCAAAAATTGGTGGCCTGATTGATGCTTCCCTCTCGTAATTTCTCATGATGAATGATCTTCCTTCAAGCGATCAAGCTTCTCTGAAGGACCTGGCTCTGATACCAATTGTTGGAAATAATATTGAGAGGGGGGGTGAATCAGTATTATCAAGTTCTTTTAATAAATATTCCTTATTTATACTTTGAATTATTTTTACATGTCAGTACCATAAAATAATGAGCATGAACAAGAAAAACAGATAGTCACACCAAAGAATACCAGATATAAGGTGGAAACCCAATGTGGGTGAAAACCACCTGCTGCAATATGTCTCTATCTTCTTTCAAATTATAAACTCCTTTTACAATTGTTTTGTACTGGTGTAGTCCTTTACCAGTACGCAGGCTGCAACTTGCAGAGAGCTACAACTCTCTCTCGTTTTCAGTCTCTCCTGGAAGGGAGCTACAACCCCCTACTTCTTTTCTTTCAAGGACCACTTTTCATAAATTTTCAAACTGGATCCAAGGATATCAAATAATCATCAAGTACATGCAAATTACCCAAACTCCTTATACAATCAACCAAGAGTCACCCAACTTCTCAGAATGTTGTAAACAGAAAGACAGTAGCAGAAATATAAACCCAGAACTCTGCAGCAATAGATAAAAGATAATCAACAAATGTTTTTAAGACAGATCCGCATTTTTTCTTTATCTGGCCTGCGTGGCTCCGCACTTCACCTTCTGCTCCCCTGCGTATACCTGCAGAGAGCCTTCTGTTGCACTGCGTATCTACACACCTGCACCTTCTGTCGCGCTGCGTACATATACTGTAGCTCCGCACCTGCGGCTTCTATCGCGTCGCATACCTCTACTGTAGCTCCGCACCTGCGGCTTCTGTCGCGCTGCGTATCTTTACTGTGCCTCCGCACCTGAACCTTCTATCACGCTGCGTACCCACGCACTGCGCCTTCTTCTGCTATGCGTACCCATGCATTACGCCTTCCTCTGTTGTGCGTACCCCCGCACTTGCACAGTTAATTACCTGCGAACCTCTGATTAGGGCCAAATTGGCAGTCCACCAGTGTACCACAGATAGTCAGATGCCCAGATCTGATCATGCGCCCGAGAGATCACACTTCATAGATTCACTTTCAATTTCTCTTTTATATAGATCAAGCTTTTAAACCGATAACCCAATATTTCAGATCTTAAGATATTCAATTTGCAAAAGATACATTAGCCAAGTGATCTCCTTCCCTATTTATAGTCAAGCCCTTATTCACACCATGGGACAAAACCATCAATAACCAATACAAGGGATCCAAACCGGCGCTAAAATAGATCCTGTACCACGGGCCAAAACCATAGAATCAAGAATGCTGAGCTAAATACCACGGGCCAAACATAAGAAACCCCACGTGAGCGCGCTTCTCTGCCTTGAAGTGAGTGAACTGGGGGTCCGCACCTCATGAACGGGTAACCTGCGGGTATGTACGCACTTTATCTATGATATTCCTGCGGGTCTGCAGCTTTTGTACGGTGTACCTACGTACCTCTTATTTTCCAACATATTTGAGAGCCTGAACAGAGCATTGCCACTTAAGAGAGTTGCCATCAAGTACAACACCTGTAACATAGAGCCATACCAGAATCATAATGCCAACAGAGACCAACCTCTGTCTTGCGCTTGGTTCCTTGCTCGATTCCTCTCCCTTCTAATAGATAGGTCTTCGCCACTCGCTTCCTCGTCTACCCAGCTTCAAAGAGCACCTGTAGAATCAAAGCAGCATAACACTATCCAAGAACATAGATCTACTATCATAAACAATATTGGACCAGATATATATTGACCACACAAATGCATATAACATCAATCATACAAGAATGTGGAGGAAAACTTGAATAGCTTTATTGATAATCAAGAAAGAGCAAAGAGGATTACAACCAATTGTTCTGACCCAGCATCATCCTCTCAGCAAGAAAACCCTTCTTCACCTCATGAAAAGCTTAGATCACCCAACACTATGATATTGCACCAAGAAACCAACAGCACTTCCTTACAAGATACAAAATTCCAGCCTCTGGATCTCTGGGATGAGGGATCCATATATAGATGTTTGCAAGGGAGGTGAGTCAGCTTCTGAGATTTGATTACTGTCCTCTCTCTGATAGTTCTTGATTCCACTTGGAGATTGATGATCTCTTACTCATCCGTGGGCGAATGCAGAGAAGCAAGTGTCACAGGAGAAGTTTCTGGAAGATTCCATGATCCTCCACCTTGCGAATTGACCCTGCCATTTGTCCACTCTCGCCCATCGCACCCCATAGAAGGGATTTTCAACATGAATCACACCTACTGTGTGTATTTAGGTGGGATGCAACGCACTTTGACCATGGAGCAGGTGAAATGGTCCAGTTTTGACCAGTTCTGAGTAGTTTTTCATGGAGAACTTCTGGGAGATGTTGTAATCAGTTGACCTTGTTCTTTTAGGGGTTGGAACAACACCTTTAGGGAATTAGGAGCCCTTGGTTAATGGAAATTTATGATTGGGGTTGCAGTGCCCAAAAATGTCTATAACAGTGTCGTCAACTCCCGTTTAATTCCTTCTGTAGCAAAGAAGTCCTTAAACTGTTGGGAGACATACTCTCCACCATTGTCACTACACAAGGCTTTTATTTTCTTTCCAAATTCTTTCTCTGCCAAGGATTTAAACTCACAAAACCTCAAGAAGGTCTGATCCTTCTTTTTCATAAATTAGATCTAGCATTGTGAAGTAGGAAAGTGTTCCCTCTGCGGATAGAGACAACCCTCTAGCCCTAGAGTGGGTCTAGTCACAACAAAGACAAAACAACAATTGATTCCCTTAAATAGTCATCGTTGGAGGCCTACCTCAAACTGGTGGTTAATGAAGTCCCGTTGCGCTGCTCTAGCTTCCGTTTCTTCTCCTCAATGAGCAATCAACTTGAAACACCACAAGAAAACAATAGAGCACATAACTGAGGACAACAATGATCTATTTACTCATAAAGTCAAGAAATCATGAGCTATCAAGTAAATTTCATACAAGACATAGGAAATCATCATTGATTGTATTAATGATAAATCAAGAGAAAAGCTTACAACCAAGTCTTGACATCGCAAGCCTTCTTCGAGGGTCCAACCAGTATGTTTCTTCAAGCATTCACTCTCAAGGATGGGTCTCCCAAATAGACAATATCTCTCTCTCACTCACAAGATTTAATACAAATTTAAGGGCATTCCACAACCTCTTACAAACAATGAGCAATCCCACACTTGTCACACTCACACCAAAGCTATCTACCAAACTCAAAAGCACTAGTAGCACTATCCAACCAAAAGAACTAGCAGATCATAGTAATGGTGAGTGATTTTATAGGAGAAGGAGTCTCCATGAAATAAGGGAGAAGGAGCTTATCCTCAAGGAAGGTAGCACAAAAGACAGAACTACCATCCAAGAGGGGGAAAGACGACCCAAACTGACCCAACAACCAATTCTAGAGACATCTAGAAGGGTGACCATTGGAACAAATTCACCCAATCTGGATCGTCGATAGTTGTGAACTAAGTCTCAGCGACGGCATCGCTAAGAGGCAATGCATGTAGACCAATCGTCACGATACATAGTTAATAGATTCACACGGGACTTGAAATTCGACCGTCAAGGAAAATAGGTGTACACCTGCGATGAGGTCGCGATGAGACTGTTGATGACAAAGGACCGTCGCATATACTAAGGTTTTACTCATGACGAGGCAGAAACTTAGGGAATGAGGGTCAATTTTCAGCATTAGAGAGCATTTTCTTAATCTTCTTGCATTGGTGGGAAGATATGAACATGTTTATTTGACACATGACATAGTAGAGGGACCAAGATGAGGACAATGAGAAATTACTATGTAACAGATGCCCCCTAAAGCATGAAGCCCGAGAGAGTGGGAGGGGTGAAATGCTTTACAAAACTGCTTGAAATGGAATACCACCTGAAGAACCTGCAGGCGCAAGTACAACTAATATCTCTAATAGTGAAATACATGTAGCCTAGGCATGGACAGAACCATCTAAAAGACATATGAAACATGGTCTGTGGTACGGACACAGCCACCTGATTAACAAGACCAGGAGAATGATAAAGGTATGGTTGCAGCCATCCATGAAGACTCAGGTATGGTTGTAGCCATCCATCAAAGAGTCATGTATGTAATCACGAACCAATCGATGCAGCCCAAATGTATGTGAGCTCAATTCGGGGTCTTGAAACCCAACTAATCATAGTACAAATTCTAGCATGCGAACAGATGTGCTGAATTTGAGCATGGGAGAAAGTCGCTTGAGTATTAGTCAATGATGAAAACCATTAACAAGCGTGAGAGAAACCACCAATAATGCCAATGGCTCTCAAGGTATTGTCCAGTACAATCCACTAAGTGTGAAAAATGCGCTGAAGTCAAGCACTCGTGGAATCACCCAATCGAAGACCAATGATGAGAGTATATCATCAGGTGTGAAGAACTTGCCATTGAGGCATGCAAGCTCCAAGGTACCGAAAGGGATCTCTAGACCAATCTCTTGGATAATGAGCTAATGTTGATAGGAGACGATCCATCGTAGGAGGGCCATAATGTTTCCCCCATCAACAACATGAGATAAGGAACAAGTGGTAGATGGTGAAACAGAGCATCAGAGGAGGAGGTAGGGATGTAAACTACAGAAGGATTATACTCTTGAACATATCGACGACACAACTCTGGAATGTGGTAGCATTTAGGTACCAAGGGATTGGAGGCTCGATGGAGACAACATGGATCAGATGGAATGACGCAAAATGGCAACCCAAAACCCCCGGAAGGCCAAATGATGATGTATGGATATCCCAACCTGACAAGGAGCAAAAGTGTCGATGTTCAAGAGTGACTAGTTGCCGCAGGTAACCAATGATGACTTCCAAATTTCCCCCCACCATTGCTGGAGAGTACCCCAATTATTTTTGGAAACAAGCTTGAAGGGGATAGCATATTCTTGTTATATAAGTTCGACCTTCGGACAAATCCAACCTAGTGATATTTTAACGAGCCCTAGGGAGGAGAAGCTCGAGTCTCGTCGTGGCGACGAGTCCAATGTTGTCAAAGTTTAACGAGTCCGACATAGGGAAAACTAGAAGTCTTTTTCATGTTTAGAGAGTTTGAAAAAGACACAAAAAAGAAAACTCCAGGGGGATCCTTTTTCGTAAATTTGTGTCCCTCGAGCCCGAAAAAGTAGAAAGGAATACCTGAGAGAACTGCTTGACCATTATGATCAAGGATTACTTTTCGTAATTAGTGGCTCCAATCTGAAAAAGTAAAAAAGTGATGGAAGACACGTTGTTTCATGACCAGTATCGAACCTGAAATGACAAAATTCTGGCGATATTTTCATGTTTATACAATCAGAAAAGAGTTGAAAGTGGATAGCCTTTTTATTCCTTTTAACGAGTCAAAAAGGAAAACTCAGAAATCTTTTTGTCTTTTGAGTCGAAAAAGAGCTTAAAGAGGACTCGTCCTAGAGGAATGAGTGGTATAATGGGTAGCAATTGGTTCCAACAATGGTGGAACTACTCAAAACATGTAATGGTTAAGAGGCTGGCTAATAAAACCACTCATCGTTGTGGTTCCTTAGGAAAGGAAAAACAACCAAGTGAAAGCATATGATTAGCCAAAGAGATGGTGGCGATGGAATGAAACAACCAAGGCTCATCTAGCAGAATTTAGTGGATAAAAATAGCAATCACAAGGTGTAAATCAGGTATGGGTTCATGTTTACACAAACTTGAACCATGGAGAACTCTATTTGGATTCAGTTTCATTATTACACAAGCTTGAAACAAAAAACTATGCTTGTTATAAGTTCGCATGCCCCCAGCATTATAACACAAATCGAGGTGCATGCCCCCCAAGCTTCATTTTGTTCAACGAGGTGGATGGAATGAAGGTTCACTTTCGAGATCTTGGAAAGACTCGACTTGGATTTTATGATATCTTAATCAAAGACTCGATTTGTAAAAGGGAGTTGTTTTATTTTTTAATGAGGTTGATATAGTAAAAGAACTATCCTCATAACCCTTGTTTCATTTTTTAACGAGGTTGACACAAGATCAAGAACTTTCGTCAAGAATACTTGTTTCATTTTTTAACGAGCTTGACACAAGACAAGGAACTGTGCTCCATGATCCTTGTTTCATTTTTTAACGAGGTTGACACAAGAAAAGAACTCTCCTCAGACACCTTGTTTCATTTTTTAACGAGGTCGACACAAGACAAGGAACTATCCTTGGAATTCCTTGTTTCATTTTTTAACGAGGTCGACACAAGAAAAGAACTCTCCTCAGATGCCTTGTTTCATTTCTTAACGAGGTAGACAAAAGATAAGGAACTATCCTCAGACCCTTGTTCATGGGCCATACGAGAACATGGCTCCCAAGAGGTCTTCACGAGATGGAAGAACCATGCTCCGAGAGGAACTCATGTCATTAGACACCAATGAAAGATTGGGTTCCAATGTCCCCAGTACATGATGTACGAGACCATCTGCATAATCATTAATAGAGACAGAGACGGAACGGGTAGCCACATAATTGATCTGTGGCAAGGAAGGCACTGCTTGCGAGCAAGAACCAAGAGGGGATGACAGTTGCGCAGTAGGCACCGGGGGACTAAAGAATGATAATTGATCTATGATCACCATTCTTCCATCGTGTGGAAAGCAAAACACACAAAAAAGTGAAGAGACAAGGGCCTCCATGGCATAAACATAGTCACGGCCAAGGAGAAGACTGAAATCTAAAACACCTTGGACAACCATGATGTCTATATAGACGGTTTTGCCCCCCAAAGTAACAGGAAGCTTCGGGAGGATCCCTAAAGGTTGACTGGCTCCTCCATCAAACACCAATAGATTCTATGTAACCGGCACAAGCTGCGGGGAGCCCAAAGCTTGCCAAGTAGTAGAAGGCATGAGGCTAACCGACGCACCCTCATCCAAGACAGTGTTAGGTACTGCCCTATCATAGGCATGTATTGTAATCTGGAAAGGCACACAGGATGGAAGACGGAATGCAGTAAAATGACTCCAGTTGAAGGAAACGACTGAAATACTTGGTCGGGGTATCATATGATTGCCCCCATGCTCTACATGAACCTAAGAAGGACCCTCTAAATCAACTGGGATAGGAGGGTCGCTCTTGGACTCAGGAGAATCTGACGAGATGAGAAGAACATGAGCATGACACTCTTCTGAAATAGAATGATCAATAGGTGGTGAACCCAAGTCGACACTCTCTTCGACCAATGGTTGGTCTGGAATAGGCTTAGCATAACTAGGCTCGGAAAGAGGAGGACGGACAATAGAATAATATAATTTAATCTCTTTGTCAATGGGGAGAGGGTCTAAAGAGAGCCTCTGATAACCAATGGGAAGTTGGGGTGAAGAAGCTATAAGACTTTCCAAAAAAATGGAATATTTATCCATGAGCAGAAAAAAGTGAAGGGGATGGCTACCTTCACATAGCCTACAGGGGAATTGAATTTTCCTTTCTTCTGAGCACTGTCAGTTGAGGATTGAACATCGACATGAGATTCAGAGGATGATGAGGGACGAGCCAGATCGTGAGACCATACTTCTAAGATCTTGTGAATGCCAGGACAGTCACGAAGAAGATGGTCACCATTGCACAATTTACAAGGAAACTTAACCTTCTGTGGAGGAGCAGGACGTGGTCCGGCCTGAGATGTACTCAGAGCAATAGCTGCACAGGTGGCCTCGCGTTTATCAAACTTCTTCTTCTTCTTCATCTTCTTCTTCTTCTTCTTAGTCTCTTGGTTACTAGAAGTGAAACTTTCACCAGGCGAAGGAGGAGATGAAGGTGAAGAAACAGGGGAAGAAGGTGTAGGCTCAACCTTGGAATCAACATGTCGTGATTCAAATGAAGGAGACGGTGGAACAGGAGTCATGACGCTCATGACCACCTAGGTTGAAAACAACCAAATGGGCAAACCGATGGTTAACCCAGGTAAGGACAGTGTTGCCATATACGGAGCACCGGAATTTCCAAAAGAAGGAAATGGACCAGGGTTCCCATTTGGGGAAAGGCCTTGGATGGTACACTTGGGGAATGTTGCCATCGGGAACGAGCCTGAGAAACACTCGTACAAGAACTCAAATTATTACCAGGAATATTTCGTGGGCAATAAATTTTATGACACAGGAACAAAACTTGACCTTTTCATGTTTCAAGAGTCGAGAAAAGGACGAAAAGATGACTCTATCTCTTTCGAGGATTAATGAGCCTGAAAGGAAAAGTGCTCAGATGGACCTTTTCTTTTAAGGAGTCTGAAAAGGAACGAAAGTGACTACTCTGGAGAAGTAGGAAAAAGGTTTACCAAACAACCCATAAAATTGCATATACACCTTGGCGATCATATGAAAACAAAGGACTTTTCGTATGGCAAACTTCCCGAATGTTGTGTTCGGTGCGTTACGGTTTTCAAGGTAGTAGACATGGCTTCCTAAGGATAAAGGATGATAACCTAGTGGGGTATCCCACATATAATCGACAGTACTGGGAGAACAAGTCCGTACTAGCAGCTATTAAGTCACAAAAGGAGGAATCACCCAACCTTAAGTGAAAGCAATAGTGAATAGGTTTAAGACATCGGAGCACGTCTCTAGCCTAGATCTCTAAATAATGTGCGTTAAGTTCCAATGCATTGTTAGGTTCATTTAATTGATTTTAGAGTTGATCTTGAATTAAGTTTCAGTTTTCAGGCCCTATCGTATGTATATCAAAAACCCTATGATGCAGCTAAAAATGAGTAAAGCATTTTTCATTTCGATGAACACCTACTTAAAGGAGGGTAGAAAGTTCATCCCCAAACAAACACAAGCGAATGCAAACACTAAGAAACACAATGCATCAATACACTAATCTCATGATGCATCGATACTACTAATGAAAGATTTAGAGTTCTCTTTTCAATTTCTCAAACATGATAATTTGAAATGGACATATACTTTCACTTTCTTATATCAAATGAATGCAATCCCTTAATTTATTTTTTTTGAATTTAAAGAGACAAACAAGCAAGTGTGAACTAATCGATCCAAACAATTGTGATCTATGCTTGGTAGTGAAGAAATTGAATCAACATAAAAAATTGGTTCAATAATCGACACTAAAAATCAACCAGCAAGAAAACAAGCAGCGAAAAAGCCTCAAGCAAATCAATAAGATGGTTGTGGATGAACCTTGGACAGACAAGTAACCCAATCAAATGGTTTCTCGACGAAACCACTAAAGAGCTAGGTCACATTGTCAAAAAAAACACAAGACTCACTCAATGAAATCAAAGAGACAGTACCTTAACCAAAAGTAATCAAAACAAGCTAATGAGAAACAAGAAACAGTAGGGGATAAACAAGACGGGTGGATTCAGGAAGTAAAGTCATAAAAACAACTTTACAAGAGTGGTCAAGGGCATAACACCAACAACCAGGGATGATCAGCCACTAGCTGTAGCAATAGAGCGATGTCATCACGAGAGTACACGTCTCTTCCTTGATGGGCCGATTCCAGGAATTGTTGCGACTGTATGATAGGATTCAGCAACACACAGGATTATAAAACAGAGACAGGGCGACTTTAGCGCGACTGTTAAGCTTTTTCCAGTGATGAACTTAAAAACAGTGGAAAACGAGTGAAACGTCCCAAACAAAGACCAGACTATCTTTACAGACAGTGAGAGGATTTCCCAGATTGACCTAGGTAACCCAAAAGACTGATGGTTTAACCCCAAAAATTCAAGAGACACTAAACCAAAACCAAACAAAAGCAAACAAGAGAGAAAACATACAAGGGACTCCCCAGTTGAGTCGCCAACTTGTGAAGTAGGAAAGTGTTCCCTTTGCAGACAGAGGCAACCCCTCTAGCCCTAGAGTGGGTCTAGTCACAGCAAAGACAAAACAACAATTGATTCCCTTAAATAGTCATCATTGGAGGCCTACATCAAACCGGTGGTTGATGAAGTTCCATTGCACTACTCCAGCTTCCGTTTCTTCTCCTCAATGAGCAATCAACCTAAAACACCACAAGAAAACAACAGAGCATGTAACCAAGAACAACAATGATCTATTTACTCATAAAGTCACGAAATCATGAGCTATCAAGTAAATTTCATACAAGACATAGGAAATCATCATTGATTGTATTAATGATAAATCAAGAGCAAAGCTTATAACCAAGTCTTGACATCACAAGCCTTCTCGAAGGGTCCAGCTAGTATGTTTCTTCAATCATTCACTCTCAAGGATGTGTCTCCCAAATAGACAATATCTCTCTCTCACTCACAAGCTTTAATACAAAGTTAAGTGCACTCCACTACCTCTTACAAACTATGAGCAATCCCACACTTGTCACACTCACACCAAATCTATCTACCAAACTCAAAAGCACTAGCAGCACTGTCCAACCAAAAGAATTAGCAGATCATAACAATGGTGAGTGATTTTATAAGAGAAGGAGTCTCCATGAAATGAGGGAGAGGGAGCTTATCCTCAAGGAAGGTTGCACAAAAGACAGAACTACCATCCTAGAGGGGGGAAGATGACCCAAACTGACCCAACAACCAAGTCTAGAGACATCCAGAAGGCCAACTGTTGGAAAAAATTCACCCAATCTGGATCGTTGCTAGCTGTGAACTAAGTCTCAGCGATGACATCGCTAAGAGGCAATGCATGCAAACCAATCATCATGATACATAGTTAATACCTTTGCGCCAGGACTTGAAATTCGACCGTCGCAGGAAACAGTGTACACCTACGATGAGGTCGCGATGAGGCTGTTGATGACAGAGGACTGTCACATATATTAAAGTTTTACTCATGACGAGGTAGAAACTTAGGTAATGAGGGTTATTTTTCAGCATTAGAGAGCATTTGCTTAATCTTCTTTTATTGGTGCAAGTGGCCCAGTCTTCTGTGCCATAGCTCGCCAACATCTTGGCTCTGCACCATCTCAGCTTTGGAACTCAATGCAGCACAGTCATCTACCTCCAGCTTGTAGAGATTCTTTACTCGAATCTCGATTCACTTGGTCTGTCCATTACCGATATGCCTCAGAAATACCTTTCCTTTACTAAAGACTACATCATAGCGTTTATTTTCTAGCATAGCAACAGACACAAGATTCTTCTTTAGACTTGGTACATACTTTACGTCAATCAAGGTGAGGGGAGCTCCATGCTTTCTCTAAAACACAAACATACCTTCACCTTAAACATGATACTTTCCATCATCACTGTTATGAAACCAGCTCAAGAAAAGATAGAAAAGAGAGATCAACGCCTTAGAATTCAGCCTCTTCGAGGGGGCAACCTCCTTTACATTACATAAATGAACAATTCTTGGATGATACAAATGACAAAACCTCCTTTCTATATATAGGAGTCTAAGGAGTCACAATATAATCCAGCCGACCTAACAATAATAATATAAAGCCACAAAAATAACAATAGAGGGATTCTATGGGGCACAGAAATAACAATATGGGGGTAATAGGGGCACAACAATATAAATAAGGGGTATAACTACAATAGTAATGGGGTAATTACTAGTATTATAGGGACCCAACATGCCCCTCTCCTTCAAAAAAAGTGATGTCCTCAACGCTTGAGCAGTTCTAGGTACTTCTGCATAAAATTCTCATCCTCCCATGTGGAATCTTCAGCGGATAAGTTCTTCCACTTGATAAGATACTCTGAAATTGATCGATTTCGTAGCTGTCGAGTTCTTGTTTCTGTGATTGCTTCTGGTTCCAATATAATTTTTCCTTCCTCGTCAAGTTCTGGCAATATTGTTTTAACTGGGAGCTTGTCGCCTATGACCTTCTTTAAACATGAAACATGAAAAACTGGGTGCAATCGAGAAGCTGCAGGAAGCTCCAATTTGTATGCCATAGTACCAATCTTTTCCAACACCTTGTACGGACCATAATACTTTGGTGATAATTTATTATCCTTCTTAGCTTGCTTTAGGGACATTTACTTATATGGTTGTAGCCGTAGGAATACCCAATCACCTACATCAAAACTTCTTTCACTGCGATGTTGATCTGCCTGTTGTTTCATTCTATTTTGTGCCAACACGAGGTTATCCTTTAAGAGTTGGAGGACTTGTTGTTGATGTTCGATGTGATGTTCCACTGCCTGAACCTTAGAATTTTCTCTTAAATATGATGTGATTGATGGTGGTTGGTACCCATAAAGTGCCATAAATGGGGTCATTTTTGTTGCTATATGGAAGGAAGTGTTATACCACCATTCAGCCAGAGGCAACCATTTGACCCATTGTGTCTGTTTATCAGATACAAAGCAACGAAGATATCCTTCCAAACATTTGTTTACTATCTCAGTTTGCCCATCAGATTGAGGATGATAAGATGAGCTATGAGCTAACTGAGTACCAAGACAAGAAAATAATTCTGTCCAAAAATTTCTAGTGAAAATGGGATCTCTGTCACTTACAATAATCTTTGGGTTTCCATGTAGCTTTTGAACTGTTTCCATAAATGCAGTAGAAACTGTACTGGCTTTAAATGGATGTGATAATGCACAAAAGTGTGCATACTTGGTAAGTCTGTCAACTACCACCATGATGACACTCTTTCCCTCAGACTTGGGTAAACCTGTGATAAAATCCATTGAAACCTCCTCCCAACGTTGGCTTGGAATGGATAAAGGTTGTAATAGACCCGGTGTCTTAATTGTTTCAACTTTATTTTGTTGGCAAACCAAAAATTCCGCCACAAACTTTTGAATATCTGATTTAAGGCCATCCCAAAAAAATTCCTTCTTAACCCTGTGGTAAGTTTTTAAAAATCCTGAGTGCCCTCCTAAGGGAGAAGTGTGCAATTCCATAAGAATCTTTTGTTTTAGCTCGGAATTCTTACAGAGGTATAAGCGATCTTTGTACCATAACGAATCATTTTTCCAGCTAAATGTATCAGAAGTACTGGAATCTTGTTGTAGCTTTCAAATAAGTGCCCACACTTCTTCGTCATTCTTCCATTCCTCCTTTGCTTCGTTTATCCAATCTGGTTGGATAATAGAAATGGCACACAACAATGCTTCCATATCCTCATCCTTTCTTGAGAGTGCATCTGCCACCACATTTTGCTTCCCTTTTTTGTAGATGATTTCAAAGTCATAGCCCAACATCTTTGTGACCCACTTTTGTTTCTCTTCAGAGGATAATCTTTGTTCTAAAAAGTATTTAAGGCTATCATGATCCGTTTTTACCTTGAAGTGTCTTCCCATTAGGTAGGGTCGCCATTTCTTAAGTGCATGGAGTATTGCCAACATTTCCTTCTCATAAATAGCTTTGCGTAAAAACTTTCCCTTGATTGGACGACTTTCAAAAGCAATGGGTCTTTCATCTTGCATTAGAACAGCACCAATTCCATTTCCTGAAGCATCACATTCCACAATAAAGGTTTTTGTGAAGTCCAGTGTAGCTAAGACCGGTGCTTGGCACATTGCCTCTTTAAGATGTTTAAAGGCCTTTGTTGCTTCCGGAGTCCATGAAAATGAATCTTTCTTCAATAATGTTGTTAGAGGTGCTTCTATTCTCCCATAATTCTTAACGAACTTGCGATAATACCCTGTCAACCCAAGAAATCCTCGCAGATGCTTTATGGATGTGGGGATTTTCCATTCCTTAATGGCTTTAATTTTGCTAGGGTCTACCTTAACTCCTTCATGAGATACAATATGACCCAAATATTCCACCTCCTGGACTCCAAAGAAACATTTGGATCTTTTTGATATAATTGTTTCTCCTCCAATAGTTGTAGAACCTTGTCAACATGTTCAACATGATCCTTCCAAGACTTGCTGTAGATTAGTATATCATCAAAAAATACCAACACAAATTTTCTAAGGAATGGTTTGAAAATTGAATTCATCAAACCTTGAAATGTTGAAGGTGCATTGGTAAGGCCAAAAGGCATGACCAAAAATTCATAATGACCCTCATGAGTTCTAAATGCCGTTTTCGGAATGTCTTCAATCTTCATTCTGATTTGATGATATCCCGAACAAAGATCCAACTTGGTGAAGTAAATTGATCCATGCAATTCATCCAGTAATTCATCAATGACAGGAATGGGGAACTTATCTTTAATAGTGAGCTTGTTGAGCTCCCTATAATCTGGACACATGCGCCATGATCCATCCTTCTTGTGCACCAATACTACTGGAGCTGAGAAAAAACTTTGACTCGGTTGAATTATACCAGCCTCTAGCATTTCTGCAACCATACGTTCAATTTCACTTTTTTGGACATATGGATATCTGTACGGCCTGATGTTTGGAGGAACACTTCCTGGAATCAGATGAATAGCATGATCATGATCACGCATAGGTGGGAGACCTTTGGGAGTCTCAAATACCTTGGAATGATTGTCCAGGACTTTTTGGAGATCTGGAGAAATAGATGATTCCAATGTGGAAACATCTAGCGAACATAATTGTGCAATTACACCTCTTTGCTCCTTTTTTAGAAGCTTTGTCATGCCATTAGAGCTGATTATCTTTCCTGGTTTCCCTGCAATACCCCTTAATTCAACTTCCTTTCCTTCCACAGAAAATTTCATGAAAAGTTCTTGAAAATTAAAAGCTATTGTACCCAAGGATTGTAGCCATTGGACTCCTAGTACAACATCAGCACCTCCCATTGGAATGGAAAGCATTGGGCTAGTCAATACATATTCTCCCATGGATAGCTTGATATTATGGCACATTCCAGAACAATTTATTGTTCCTCCATTTGCAATCATCACTTGACACTCTGGTGCTGGATATAGGAAGCAATTCAATTCTTTTGCTACCCTACAATGAATAAAATTGTGGGTGCTTCCTGAATCAATCAACACTATTACCTTTTTCTTCTTGATTTGTCCTTCTATCTTGATGGTTTGAGGAGTGGTAATTCCCGCCAATGCATTACAAGATATGGTCGGATTTATTTGTTCTTCATCTAGGCTTTGTTCCTGGAATATATCCTCTTCTTTTGACCTTTCTTGCTCCTTTTCTTCTTCCTCTTCACAATCTATGTAGAATAATTTCTTCTCACCACACTTATGACCCTTTGTGTATTTGCTATCACAATTGTAACAAAGCCCTTTTGCTCTTTTTTCTTCCAATTGTTGTGGTGTCAACCTTGTAGGTTGTGGAAGACTATGGGCAACAACACTTCCATCTTTATAGTTGTGAATGGTATGCTTCCTAGTTGCCATAATTTTGCTTTCCATTTTTCTTGCTAACCTGAATGCCTTCTCTAATGAATCAGGTTCCCAAAGGTGCACATCATGTTGGATATTATCCTTTAAAGACCCTATGAACACATCAATCCTATGCTCCTCTGGAATATCTTTTACCCTTATGTTCAATTTTTGGAACTCCTCAATGTGCTCCATTATTGAACCCTTTTGTTTGAGACTTATCAATTGGCTAAAAAAAGTGTTGCTTTTTGTATCCTCATAATGTGCTATCAATTCTTCCATAAAAATTGCCCAAGTGATAAATTGTTTACGAGAACAAAGCCATTGATACCATACAAACTGATTTGGTTCCAAATATAAAGTTGCCATACGTACCTTTTGTGTGTTTTGCACATTATTGAGATCGAAGAATTGCTCCATCTGTAATATCCATGTGGTGGGATCCTTGCCATCAAACTTTCTCATATTGATTTTTGGAACATGGTGAGTCTTCGATCTAACATTAGAGTCTATGGAATCATGATTAACAATTCTTTTGTTCTCATCATGAGTTTCCTTTAGTACTCTTTCACCCTTAGTGACCATTTCTTGTAGCAACTTATTCATATTTATCTTCAATTCTTCCATCCTATCATCCATGCCATCAATTTTAGCGTCCATGCCATTCACCTGAGCTTCCATGCCCTTTATCTTAGATTCCACGCCGTTTATCTTAGCATCTGTTAGCTTTTGTGAGCGTGACATTTGTTGCACTTGTTCTTGTAATTTTGATATATCATGTAGCATTTCTTCCTCTTCTTCATGAGTCATGCTAGAGCTTTCAGGTTCCTTACTAGGTGTTTGCATTTTCTTTCCTTGGAGCATCAGTTACCGATAATAATGCTTTACTATGCCCTTTGAATTCCTTCAAACCAAGCTTATGCAAAAATTTAAAAAAAAAACTACACACCTTTTTTTTACTTTGTAGAAGCCTGATATTGATTCTGATGTATCTCTGTAATTTCGAATCATCCAGTTCTGAAATTGTGACCTGTAGTAGCCTTCTATGTCCTCTTTCCAATGCCACTAGTCTGATCCAAATTGGATTCTCCAAGAAAGAGTTATGCACAATCTCCCGCAGTGACCTGATTATAGACTAGTTCAGTAGAGCGAACTTGTATGAAGTGCCCCATGTCACTGTTTCAACCTTTGACTCTGAAAAATATATAAACGAAAACTACAGTCCATCCTCTTTCTGTACCTTCTTATGAAATTTCAATCCGATGCTCAGAAAGAAAGTTATGACGATTTTCCCCAGGTCACCTATTTTGAGTGTAATTCAGGAGTCTGCAAAAAGACCAACTTCCTCAGATCATATCTCCGAAAATATCGCGCGAAAAGCTCTGAAATTCGGACCCAAGGTTCAGCGCGATTTCTTCTCAAATGGGTTTTTTTTGCGACTTCTGAAACGTCACAGAAAAAAGTTATAGCGAAAATGCCATGATGACCTGTTTGGAGCAGCGAAACCCTAGAATCCAAAGCTCCGATACCAAATGTTATGAAACCAGCTCAAGAAAAGATAGAAAAGAGAGATCAACGCCTTAGAATTCAGCCTCTTCGAGGGGGAAACCTCCTTTACATTACATAAATGAACAATTCTTGGATGATACAAATGACAAAACCTCCTTTCTATATATAGGAGTCTAAGGAGTCACAATATAATCCAGCCGACCTAACAATAATAATATAAAGCCACAAAAATAACAATAGAGGGATTCTATGGGGCACAGAAATAACAATATGGGGGTAATAGGGGCACAACAATATAAATAAGGGGTATAACTACAATATTAATGGGGTAATTACTAGTATTATAGGGACCCAACAATCACCCATCTCGATTTGCATATGGAGATCCTTCTCCTACAACATACTGAAAAGATTCTTGTCACCTGACATGTGGAATGAAGCTCCATTGTCCAGGTACCACACACATCCCACCATGGATGAAACCATGCATGTGATAAGAGAGAAATCCAACTCAAACTGTGAGGCCAGTGCGTCACCATTAGATCCCTTCGAGGATCCCTTCTCGGATTTCTTCTGTGGACAATTTGTAGCATAATGGCCCACTTCATGACAATGAAAGCATCACACTTTCGATTTGTCAAACTTCTTCCCACCATGGGAAGAATTGGATTTGGGATGGGATGTCTTCCCTTTCCCTTTCCTCGCCTTAATCACTAAGGCTAGATTTTCCTCATCATCTTTCTTTGATGAGGATCCATCTCTGGTGCTTCTTCTTATCTCCTCCTACATCAGATCCAACCAAAGTCATTCCCAATCTGGCAGTTTTTCTTTCCATTAACCAAGTCTTGGTAGCTATGCCATCTCTTAGGAAGACTGAGGAGTGCAAGACTCACCATGTCATAATCAGTCGTCTTGATCCCTACACTTCCAAGTTCATCCCTACGGTTGGTGAGCTTGTTCAGATATGTAGAGATTGTGTCGCCATTTTCACACTTGATTTTCTGAAGCTTGTCTTTCAGTGCTAGCTTCCTCTGATCGCTACTGTTCTGATATAGATCTTTCAATGTTTTCCACATCGAAAACAGTGTCTCCTTCCCATGGAGACTCGAGACTATGTGGTCTCGAACTCCCTCCAAAAGGACTCTCCTTGCTCTAGCCACACATTTCTTCCATTCTGCCAATTCTGTAGCATCAGTTGGCTTGGGGACTTCTTGAACAATGAAGTACTTTAGACTGTTATCCTCTAATACTGCTTCCATGTGATCCTTCCAGGCTATATAATTCGAGTTGCCATCAAGGGCATACTTGAGTCTTAAATCGTTGAACGCCATTGGTGAAATTGAGATGTGATAAGAACTCGATTTCTAAATTCAATAACCTCAAACTTCGAACTTCTCCCTTCTTGTATATTGTTCTTTGCTTTGATCACCTTTGCTTTGTGTTGGGTAGTGGATCCCCCCACAACATGTTTTTGGGGCTTAGAGCCCGAGTTTTGGTGAATGTAATGTAAAGACTCCGCAAAGTACAGACATGGAGCACAAAAGGCTAGGATGAGTCATAGGGTTGTCCGCCCTAAGAATTGTAAAATAATGTAAAGTTGTGTCGGCCTACCCATGGTCCATGGACCATGGGATTATATAAATAGAGTGAGGCTCTAAGTGTAAAGATAGTCTTTTTGAAAAGCAAGTAATAGATAGATGTGAAGGCATGGTTAGAGGATAGAAGTGGATCTGAAGTGTATTGGGTCGTAGTAGTAGGAAGAGGCTTTGCAGCTGAGTGTGTAGAGGCCTAGTAGAGTCCGCAGTTGAGTAGGGCGGATTCAGGTCTGTAATTGAACCGAACTTGAAAAGGATTATTAATAAAGATAAATTTGATTCGGAATATTGTGCATCTATGGTTCTATTTATCTTTATGAATTTATATTGTTTTTTATTACGCGCACTTACTTGAAAGTTGAATAAGTAATAAGAATATTGGGCCCACACAAACTAATTCAAAGCAATAATATAATAGCGCAATAAGGATCGAGATCAAGATAGTATTGTATTCGCGCCCCTTATAAAAGTGCACACAAGCTGCTACGCGAAATAGCGCAAGCGCGCAGGTTCGTACCATGAACCTCCAGAACCTTCATCAAGACATCCCTAGTGTGTGGAAACCTTGTTCCAACACCCTCCCATACTACTTCGAGTGAGAACTCAGTCCACACTCTGCGGACTATTGCCAAAAGGGCCAGTAGCACCAGGATTTTCTTGGCTAAATCACCTTTGAACCTGGGTCAGGCCCCACGTAGCCAACAAATGGTTCCATTATTGGGACGAGGATCTGCTTAAGGGATGTCTGATGTCGTGCCACTGGAACCCAACAAAGAAGGAAATTGAAGAGTGGTTGGACAAGAATATTCATGAGTTCACGACACAAGAAAATAGAACTCCTCAAGTATCTAAGAAAAAGTGGTTGGATCACTACGTTTATATGGAAATCCACGAGATTTTCTTTGCATCCTTTCCTTCTGAACTATATGAGTGGATCACGAGGTTAGCTGATAGCCAGGGAAGGTGTAGGCTCGACAAACCAATAGTGTGGACTCTGGAATTAGTGTGTAGACTAGAGGCATCAGAAGATAAGATCGTGCGAGTTGTGGACCATTGGCTCGACCGGATAATAGGGGGATTTATCACTAAGTTTGCAGTAGACATGACTGTGAGTTACAGCGAAGCAGAATGACGCTTTCTCAAGGGACCGCGAGGTAAGTATATTAAGTATTTAAATACTTGGATTAAGATGTTATTGTGTGAAAAGAGGGTCATGCAAATACATTAATGTGTGGGACAATGCGGAGCGGAAATATCTACAAAAGCAATGAAGAGTTAGAAAACAATCCCTTAATTTCACCTTCATGAGAGAGTGAAGAGGAGCTCACTAAGGTCTCTCCGAGAAGCATGGTTATTTTGATAAGGCAGCATATTATGTAGTTACCATCCCCACCCATGCCACCACCCACTTCACCTCCCTCACCTCCATCTCCACCCACTCCACCTCCACCTCCTCCACAGTTCAGTATGGCGAGCACGATCAAACTACCAATATTCAGAAGGGTAGGGAATGAAGATCCGGACCAATTCTGGTTTGTGGTAAGAGCAATATGGGAAGCACAAGGTGTCACAGACAATAATATTAAGAAGGCTACGTTAGTGAGTGCATTGCAGGATCGCGCATTGACATGGTACATCAAGCACTCTAACAACCACCCAAACACAGGGATATCATAGATCCAGAATGCATTGAACAGAGTATTTAGCAGGCTGAAATCAGAGACATAGTCAATCATTAGGTTTAAAGAGATCGCGATGCTTCCAGGTGAAACTCCCTTGGATTTGGACCAAAGGTTGAAGAGTACGATTTGCAAGGCCAATATGATGCTAACGGATGCACAACATCATGCATGGTTTGTGGCATCTCTAACACCGCACTTGAGGATGGCGCTATCACAAAAGAAACTTTCCACCCAATCCAAAGCATTGGAAATGGTGATAAGGTTGCATGAGATCCCGATACAAGACCCTGGTTTGGGAGTCCAACAAATCCACACGCAACTATAGAATCTATGCCTGTAAATGCAAAGTTTGAAGTAGGATAAAGCACCACGGACAGAGGCACATGAGGAAGTATGGTGCATAAGATGCAAAGGCCAAGGCCATGACAAGGATCACTATCCAATGTTCGTAAACGACTTGGCAGGAGGGGGGCAAATGCCGTTGAGACTAGCGGCACAGGCAGGGCCAAGTGCAACACCCGCATATGATGCGCGATCTGTCAGATAGGAGGAAAACACACGATGGATAATTGTCATTTGTTGTAGAAGCATACACTGACACCCCAGCAACTGTTTTGTAATTTCTGCAAATTGGTAGACCATGACGAGTGCACTTGTCACAGCTACGAGTTAATGATGGATCAGACCCCAGCCTATAGGATGAAAATAGAAACATGAGCCCTCAACCTAGCTACGGCGATGGCGCGCACTGGATTTCAGGGGCGAGGTTGAGGACGAGGAGGAATGGGACCAGGAAGGGGTCGTAGACAGTTAATTTGTTACAATTGCGGAGGACCAGGGAACTATGCCCACGATTGTACCAACCCGACGAGGATATCTTGTTTGTATTGTGCTCAGTTTGATCATGAAACAATAGATTTCCCTACGTTGATCACAGAGATGCGTGAAAAAGGGGTATTCTAGCCTCCTCTGACTCAGAATATACAAATTATGAGGTCTGAACCGTGTGAAGAAGACCCAAATGTGAACATGTTGGTCAGAAGCGGTGAGACCATAGGGGAGGATAAGGGGATGCAGCCCGAGGAAGATACATAGGTTCGCAAGGCTTCTGCAAAGGAACCTGAGTTTGACTTAGAACGCGCAAAGGAGACGTTCATGGAAGCTAAGAAGAGCTTCATGGAGGCCTCCACTTTAGGTAGTAAGGATCAACCAGAGCCAGGAATGGATCCTTCAATGCTTACTACCTTTGTGGAGACATGCATGAAACTGCTACGTGACAACAAGACGGTTAAGGGACTACAAGAGCTGATCACCAAGTGCGCGAGGTTAGGAGAACCACGCGTAGTCCAGAAATTGGGAAAGCATGCATTGTGCACTGGGAGGAAAATGAGATTGATTGCGCAGATTGGTGAGTATGAAATGGATCAGGTAATCCTAGATCTGGGTTTGGACGTGAATGTGTTACCAAAGAAAACATGGGAACACATGGGCAGGCCTGCATCAAAATGGTCCCCTATTCAATTACGAATGGTGAACCAATAGAAGATTTTTCCCATGGGGAGGTTGCAAGGGTAACAGTTGATATTGAAGGCACGAGTACACAGACGGATTTTGAAGTGATAGAGATTGTCGATGATAGCAATCCCTATCCTGCGCTGTTAGGAATAGACTGGGCCATTGATATGAATGGAGTCATCAACCTGAAGAAGCGAAAGATGATATTCGATAAAAAGTCACTACGCGTAGTAGTCCTGCTAGACCCAGCCAAAGGAGCGCGCTACACTGAACCAATGTGCGACGATGAGCTGGATTGCATTTACAAGATAACTGTTTGAGACTAGGATCGAGTGAATACGACTGCAGATGGGAGAATCCTGTGGGAGCACGAAAGCTCCCGCACTTCAGATTCAGACAAAGAAGTAGAACGATGGCAGAATCGGTTGCACGAAGTAACAATGTTGAACTGCAACATGATGGTTAGATCACTGTGTTGCATGACAACAGAGGCAAGGGAACTACTGACATATGATGGATTGATAGCGGTGGATGAATACTTGAGAAAATTTGAAAGCGCAATACCAAAACAGCAGCAGTTCGATGCGTTGAAATGGGCACTGCGTGCAACACCTACACGCTGGTGGGGAACAAATCAAGGAAATTTTGAGGACTGGTGCGAATATAGAAGGATGATGCACCTGCGGTTTGGAAGCACCCCACTTCAAGCGAGATTCAGGCAACCACGACGAAGCAGCTTCCGCACCCACCTGTGTCAATGGGTACAGACGTGTACTGTGCAGCCCACACGAACACACCCGAAACTAAGGATCGAAAATCGGAACAGGACGCAACAATAGGAAAAGCAACATGCACCACAAACATTCCACATAGAATCATTCAAGAAGGTATGCGGAATCCTGAACAAGGTTCATCAGGCGAGACAAATTGATTGGGACCTGCGCGTACCAGCGGTCTGATGGGCCTCTAGGGCCATGTACAAAAACCTGAGTGCAGAAATGATCTTGAAGGTGACAATACACAAGGATCTAGATGAGGGAATTATGCAGTAACAAGAAGCCATTCGACAAGGGAACCTTAAACTTCACAAACTCAAAGAAGATTGGGTACGGCTAAAGGAGAAAAATAGCTTACTGGACACAAAAATCAACAAACTGGAAACCGAAATCACGCAAGCCTGCCATGTTGATAAACTAAGAATGACAAGACAAGATATGGGCAGCCATACTACTGCATTAGAAGATTTCCACCAAGAATGTGTGGCTCTACTACCATGGTTATGACCGCACCTTACCAGACAAAGTAACCAAGGGAGTGGACTGCATAAGGAAGAATGTATGGTGATTACTGTCGCAAGGGTAATTGAAGAGTGCCCACGGATTAGGTTGGAAGGTAAATTGAAGCCTCGCACAGGTGGTGCAACCACCTGACTATCTATAGGGAGCACAGTCTCTGCTCTCCAAGCAGTTGAAAGAGAGCATGGGACTATAAAAGAGTTTGTATGGGAGTTGTGCGATAAGGAGGGTGCGCATAGAATCAGCATGTCACAGGGGTCGCTCTCGCACATAGTGGGTTGTGCTGCCATGCGTGTAGGCTGGGAAGTGACCTTTGGTTTCACTGTTCATGACAAGATGTCCAATTTAAGACAACAAGGAGCAGACAGCGGGCAATTAAGACATGAAGTCAGAACTATATGTGGGACGATCTACTGCCAATCTCGCATTAATGAGCCGAATGAGGGGGGAATGGTCAAATTTGAATTTAAAAAGGCCTATAAATCACCAGGGGCTATCCACTAAACAACCCTTAGCATTTTGAGAATTCAGTTGTTGCGCTATCAATTGCCTATGGACCTTACGAATTTGAAGGCTTTGAGAGCAAGTTCAGTGTTTGAGACATTGCCAAAGGAGACGTGGGACTTCCTAAACAGAATGATGTCAACAATCGAGGGAGTAGCACAGAGACCTACACTGTCGGTGGGGGATGCACCAGAAATTCCTAAATCACCCCAGGTGCTGAGGCCCAAAAAGGATCCACAGGCAGCAAGACCGGTCCGTATGTCTCCACGAAATCCACGGTTTGGTAAACTGTCTATGGAAGACAAGGGAAAGACTGTTAATCTTAAGACAAATGATGAGGAGGAGGATCTCCAAGTGTTCCTAGAAGAGATCGAGGTGGATGAAGAAATGGAGGAAGACATTCAGCAGTGCACGCTGCAGCAAAACTGCCCAAGTATGTCCCTCCACGGAAAGGGAGAGTAAAAGTACCCAAATACTTGGATGTCATTAAGAGCACACTCCAAACCCCGCTCCTCCCAGATGGAATTCTATTTAAAGGATCAGTTATGGGCCGTGTGCCCATGATGAAATTTGAAGATTGGGATCTCGCGAATAACAAAAATTTCCCACATTTGGAGACTAGCCAACTCATGAAACAAAGCAAGGAGGGGTCAGCTACGGCACTAGAGCCACAGAAATGGCTGTGCAGTGTGGAGGAGGCTAGGCTACTCCACCTACTATGTATTCCACACTTTCACCGGGCACCAATCACGATCTTTGTACTTAGGCAACTGCACTGCCTAGTGCACAATGGGTACTTGTGGCTGGAGCAACCTATTCCTATCAAGGCGGAGCTTATTCACAGGATTTCTCAGCTTCCCTATACGGGAAGGGACCCCACAGAAATAGCTGGAAAAAGTGGAGATTTGGCGCTCGTAGAGGCCATGAAGAAGAAATACAAGTTGGAAAAGAAGCAGAGAGGCTACATAATTAATAGCATTCAAGACAAAGGGGTGCACGTAGCCACCCAGTGGTTGGCCGAGAAGGTGATGAGAAAATGTTGCGGCAACTAGGTACCAGCGATGGTCGTCGTGCTAGTTGAACAATGCGCAGAGGGGGTACAATTCAACTAGGCACAGTTCCTCTGCGAAGAGTTTCTGACAAATTGCAAGGAGGCCCAGGAGTAGGGTAAGACCTTCCACTATGCGTGGTTTCGCTTGTCCATCTTGTTGATTGCAGGGGAATTTCCTTAGGAAAATCAGTTTCCTCCTCTTGAACAGGACTTGCCAGAGGTGGAAAAATACACGTTGCTCTGGGTGACAAAGGATGCCACGCGAATCCGCGAGACCAAGATCTTCTGGATACTCATGGAGGCAAGCGTCCATATGTGGATCAACAATAGGTTGCACCTATCCCCCATGGTGTATGACAATTTGTGGAGCTTTGTAGACTTTAAGGTGGATATGCACAATGTGTATATCAAGGCACAGAAGGATCTGGAGTAGAACTGGACCAAACTCCCATTCATCGCAATCGATGATGCTGTTTTCACTATGCTTGACTCATGGCCACCCAAGTGGCACGCCCTAGATCTAGCGACGCATAATGAGATAGCAATACAAAAACAAAAGGATACCACCAAGCTATTGGCACAATAGAAGCACAACGAGTAGTTCACCGAGGAGGTAAGGGCTTCCCGTGAGGTAGCGAATGTTGTCACAGCGCAGACCAAGGCCGCCGAAAAAGTAGCAACAACATCGACAACTGGGGCCACCACAACATAGGAGGAAAGGGGCCCGGACCTGACCACAGGACAGGGCACAAACGACATGGCAGAAGGCGCGGATCCAAGCATGGCACCTACACAATTGAAATGGCCACACGGTATAGAATGAACGGGGCCACAGAAGAATACCAAGGCTTCCAAACTGGATGGTGAACCCATTACACTAACAGAGGGTGACCTATATGACATGGGTGACACATTTCACAATGTCACTAGGGAAGCGCTCCAGGAAGCAATGATGGAGCAGCAGAATGTGTTGGGGGCCCTAAGGGTGCAACTTCAGGAACTTAAGGTGCAGGCCCCACAAGAGGGAATGGTAGCCACCTATGGTGCCGTGGGTACATTGAAAACAGAGTAGTTGTTGTGAGCCAAAATGGCTAACACTGTCATGCTATCAGTAGGAGCACTGATAGCAGACATCATAGAGGATAAAGCCGTGATGTGCCGGATCAAGGGACTTGGCATAAAATTGGTTGCCCTTCTGCGGGATATATTATACCAGCTACAGGATGGAGCGACCCCAAAACTCCACGCTAGGCAAGGACACATAGTGTGAATTCTCAGTGAACAACGAATCAACATCGAGCAGCTTAGCCTATAATGTGATGAAGCGATGGCGCAGAATCAACAGCTGGAGCAGATAGTAGAGGAAGCATGTCGTCGCGCCCCAGAGCTAGAAATTGTGATAGACCTACCAATAGGAGTGAGGATTCATAAATTGGCCAGTGGATCTTGTGAGGCAAAGGAGGAAGCAACGAGGATCCAGCTAGAACTCAACCTTCAAATTGCTAAACTAATGGCGCAGTCATCCACACCCCTAGAAGTTCAGTAATAGTGCACTGACACTATCCAAAAGGGGCTGGAGGAAATAGGATAGGCAGTGCAGACCTATACAATGATGTTGGAAGAATCCTTCATGGTCCTTACTTCCCTAGAGGAGGACCCCACCATACAGTGCTTGGAAACAGAGTTGCGGGAGCTTCAAATGCAATATGATAGTGTGTGTGGGATGGCGCAGACAGTGGTCTTGACCTAGCAGCTTGCGAAGCTGCAATAGGCGAAGGCATTAAAGGAACAAGTGGATGCCACGTGCCAAAAAGAGGCAGTACTTAAAGCACACATCCTGCCTTGGATTGATGAGGCCTTCCTCATCACTGCTGACATCGAAGGAAAGCTCGCATAGATGAAAGTGATGCAGGCTTTAAGATAAGGATTTGACCCTAATAGTGAGCATTTAGCCGAGCGAGTAGGGCAGATCCAGCAGATGGCAGAGAAGTGCACTACGGACCTTCACGTAGCCTAGACACAGTTGGAAGGGCTCCATGCCAGGATCGTCACACAGTGACTTGGGACGAGTCACGATGATTGTGTTGGGGGCCTGTTGGGCAGCGGATCCCCCACAACATGTTTTTGGGGCTTAGAGCCTGAGTTTTGTTCAATGTGATGTAAAGACTCCATGAAGTACGGATGCAGAGCGCGAAAGCCTAGGATGAGTCATAGTGTTGTCCACCCTAAGAATTGTAAAATAATGTAAAGTTGTGTCGGCCTACCAATGGTCCGCAGACAATGGGATTGTATAAATAGAGCAAGGCTCTAAGTGTAAAGATAGTTTTTTTGAAAATCAGTAATAGATATATGTGAAGGCATGGTTAGAGGATAGAAGTGGATCTGAAGTGTATTGGGTCGTAGTAGTAGGAAGAGGCTCTGTAGCTGAGTGCACAAAGGCCTAGTAGAGTCTGCAGCTGAGTGTGCAGACCCTTGCAGCTGAGTGCACAGGGTGGAGTCGGGTCTGTAATTGAACCGAACTTGAAAAGGATTATTAATAAAAATAAGTTTGATTTAGAATATTATGCATCTATGGTTCTGTTTATCTTTATGCATTTATATTTTTTTTTATTTCACGCACTTACTTGAAAGTTGAATAAGTAATAAGAATATTGGGCCCGCACAAATTAAGTTGAAGCTCTATTATAGTAGCGTAGTAAGGATCGAGATCAGGATAGTACTGCATTCGCGCACCTTACAGAGGTGTGCATAGGTTGCTGCAGGGAGCAGTGCAAGTGCGTAGATTCGGACCGCGAACCTCCAAAACCTTCATCAAGACATCCCTAGGGTGCGGAAACCTGGTTCTAGCACCCTCCCATACTACTTCGAGTGAGACCTCAGTTCGTGCTCCACGAACTGTTTCCAAAAGGGCCAGTAGTACCGGGATTTGTTTGGTTAAATCACTTTTGAACCAGGGTTAGGCCCCACGTAGCCAACACTTTGATACCATGTAGAAATTCCCACTGTAGATCAACAGATTATGTAATATACTAAAGCAAAATACAAGATTTACTTCTACAAAAAACTTGTGGAAGCTTAATCGAATATGAGCAAGATCAAATAGAACACATATAACTGAGAATGAGAATTCAATCACACATGAACACAGAAGAATAACCTGAGGAAAGCCTCAGCCTAAAACCCCAATCTCTATATTATCATACAAGTGGAAATATGTTCAGTATTACAAAAAGAATCAGCTCACAAGCTATCTTTCTCTCTCTGCAATCAAACAATACAGCTCACAGACTGAGTAGACACTAGATATGCCTTCCCTCAGCCCTCCAAGCCTCCTATTTCATTGCACATTTTTTCTTGGGGTCCAATGATGCCACTTGTGTGATTGGCCTCATCACACACTCACTAAACTGAAGAAGTAACTGCGTAATCTCCAAGAAATTAATTCCTTCTGCATGCAAGAGATATTCACAATAGAATATTCCTACAACTGATAGTACACTGTCCCTCCATCTGATTTCAACTGGGTCTCTATCTGAACTGACATGCATGAGTTATTTATGACAGAATATTCAATTATCTGAAGTGCAGCAGTTACTTCTGTGCATGCATTAACTAACTGAACTCACAATTAATTCAACAAACTGTTTGAATTAATCTAACTGGACTTGACTCAATTAACTGAGCCAACTAATTACAACTCATCCTTATCTCTTTAACTGATGGATAAATTCCTCAATCAATGGAGAAATTGTTGCATGTCCCCACATAGACTTCATGTTTGATTTTCTACAATTAATTAACTCAATATGAATTAATTAATTATTTTACAAACAACTACTAAGATCAAATTCGAATTTTTACTTCTCTATTTTAGTTCAAGGACTAACTAAAATAGGAAGGTATCCTAAAATGCTATGCTAAATTTAGCACTTCTATGTTTAGCATTTATTGTTGCTATTTTCAACAAATTCTTCTTTTTTCCTTGGAGGAAAGATTTGGAGGGAACTATGAAGCCACTAAGTAGTTGGGTTTGTCAGCAAACCATGGAGAGAGAACTGAAATAGAAAATAAATTCTCATCTGGAGGCTGATGATCAATCATCCCTTCCTCACCTTCAGGAAAATAAAGTCTAGACAAAAAATCTGCAACTACATTTTCTCTACCAAGCTTATCAATGATAGTTAGATCAAACTGTTGTAATAAAAGCAAACATCTAATAATTTTGGCATTCACATCAGGCATGCTCACCAAATATTTGATAGCAGCATGGTCATTATGTACAAAGGTCTGGTAACCAGTGATGTAGTATCTAAATTTGTTCAAGGAATGGGCAACAACTAGGAGCTCCTTTTCAGCCACAGTATAGTTCAATACGACCTTGGACAGATTTTTTCTAATGAAGTAAATGGGATAAGGAGAATTGTCATCTATCTGGCCTAGCGCTACTCCTATAGCCTTTTCAGAGGCATTAGCATGGATGTGGAAGGAAGGACCCAATTTGGGCCTCAGAATATGGGTGTCGTAGTTAACTTATACCTTAGGATTTCTAGGGCCTCTTGGCATCTTTCTGGCCAGCAAAAGTCAAAGTCCTTGGCCAATACTCCAAACAATGGTGAGTCTACTTTGCTAAAATAATTTATGAATCTCCTATAGTATCCAGCTAAGACTAATAAACTTCTGACATCCCTCTGCTTCTAAGGAGTAGGGACCCTCTTTATGATAGAAATTTTATTTGGGTCCAGTTGTAGTCCTTCGTGGGATATTGAGTGACCTAAAACAGTCCCTGTGTTCATCAAGAACTCACACTTCTTAGGACTAAGGGATAGGTTCATTTCAATGCACTTGTTTAATACTTTCCCAAATTTAGAGAGAGCCTCTAGGAAATCACACCCATAGGAAGTGAAATCATCCATATAGATTTCTACAGTGTCATGAACTAGCTCTGCAAATATGCTCAAAACTTCCCTTTGAAAAGTGGTAGGGGCATTACATAATCCAAAATTAAGGAACCTATAAGAAAAGGTACCCCAAGGACAAGTGAAGGTAGTTTTATCTTGGTTCTCTGGGCTGATTTGGATCTTATTGTAACCACGGAATCCATCCATGAAAGAGAAGAACTTCTTCCCTAAAAGACCATCCAAGAATTGATCAATGAAAGGTAGAGGGAAATGGTATTTTTTAGTGCCTTTGTTTAACTCTCTGTAGTCCACATAGATCTTCCATTTTCCATTCTTCTTTGGGACCAGAACTAGAGGAGACACCAACTCACTATTTGAGATGGGGTAAATGAACACTACATCCAACAACTTCTGTAGTTCTTCTTTAACTATGTCTTTGAGGGATAGTTTCATTCTCATCTGAGTTTGATGCACTGGCTTGCAACCTTCCTTGATGTAAATGTGGGGAGTACACATCGAAGGGTGCACTCCCTTCATTTCCTTATAACTCTAAGAAAAGGCATCTAGATGCTCTCACGGCATGTCACATAACTCAATTTCTTGATGTGCAAAGAGAGAGGGGTTGTTTTTCAATGTTTTAGCTGGACCAAATTCTATCATCTTGACATGAATAGGACTTGATTCAGCTAGGTACAAATCAGTACAAAGGTTATTTTCAGATTTATTTACTAACTCCTCAAGAGACACGGTGTTGGGGGGCTGATTCTGGAGGATTTGATCAGTTAGGTTATCTTCATTAGGTTTCCCCCATCCTATAATAGCATCTAGGGTACAAATTAGGTAGGATCTGGCATGGTATACTTTGCCTTCCTCCTCCTCTTCCAACCATAAGGTTAAGTCGTGCTCTAGAGATGGTTGATAAGGAGGGTACAAGACCAATTGTTTGGACAAATGCCCATTTTTAATGATCATATTCCCACCCCAACAACTTATGTAAGCATCAACAGTAGCTAGCCATGGCCTTCCAAGGATGAGAGGATAACCAGTGAATTTGGTATTAGGTTGGAGAACTAAGAAGTTAGCAGGGTATTCCCAGGAATCAATGGAGACCATCACATCCTCAAAAACTCCCTCAGGAGCTACTGTGGATCTATCTGCAAGCTGCAAGACTATTGTGGTATTCCTTAATGATTCTTGGAGATTTAGTTTAAGCATGGTCTCCTTATTCATCACATTTATGGAAACCCCAAGATCAACCAAGGTATGGGGGACAATGATGCCATCAATTTGCACATCTACCACAGGACTTTCAGGGTCTAGATACTTCGAGAAAATCACTCTCCCCAACATTGAGTTAGATAGTTTTCTAATGACATTAATGGTAGCGGTGTCTTTCTTTCTCCTCCCAGGATGTTTGAAGCATTTATCCTTGATTAAAATTTTGTAGATGGGGACATCATTTATATCTTGGAGGAGTGGGATTTTAACACACAACTTTCCCAATTCACCTAAAAGTTCAGTCTCTTTTGGGGTGTGTTGGCTAGGATGGATTAGTCTCTTAGGAAAATGAGGTGGATTGTCTTGAGGAACACTCTATTCCCTTTCCTCTTCAAGCTCCTCAGGTGGAGATGGACGTTGGTTATCTGGAAGAACTCTTCAAGAACTGAGGTTGATTTCTTGAATTTCCAAAACATAGGCAGGGTAAGATGTCTCTATGCTATAGACCTGTTATGCATTCTTACTGTTCACGTTCAGATTTGGCTGATCAGGCATATGAGGTTTCTTATGTGGAGCATGGTGAAGGAGTTTTGATTGAGATGGAGGTGTAGGCAATAAGGTTGTAGATTGGTTGTATGGGGGCCTCCACCCCTGTGATGGGGTATTCCACTAAGGTTGTGGGGGAGAATATGGCTGAAATGATTGATTGATAAGTTTGGAATGGTATTGAGGTGCATAATACTAGGGAGAAGGTGTGGACCATGAAGGATGAGAAGGAGGACACCAAGAGGGAATGGATACATTCTAATTGGGGTTGTAATTTGAATAGTATTCCTAGTTCATACCCTTCTAGTATGTTCAATCTCCTTGAGGCCTCCTTTAGTTGATATCGAAGAGTTGTTCAGTCACACCTTCAATTCCTTGATACACAACTTTTAATCTAGGTAGAGAAGGGCACTTATCTGTGGAGTTGTTTTCCTCATAGTCTGAGCAAACCTCTATAATATTCAATGGAAATTCATTTCTAGGGTAACTCCTGGTGCATCTAGGAAAAAGACAGTTAAGGCTTTGTCTGCTTCCTCCTGCTCCCTCTTGATCTGCATGGTGTCCATTTGGAGAGCAATGGTATGGAACATCTCACTCATAAAGTCTTCCACCATGTTCCCAGTTTCACTTTTGATGGATGTGTTGGAGGATGATGAACTGTCCAAAGATTGATTAGCCCTACCCTTCTTTATGGGTGCTCTAGAATGATTTTTGAAAACTATTTTGATATCATGATACGATAGCTGGTAAACGTTCCCTCAAGATGACATGTTTAGGGTTTATAGGATATATTCCCTGATCCCTCTAAGAATGATTAACTTGAGTGATTTATGATCAATGGTGCATCTGGTCCTTTTGTAGTTGAGTTGGAACCTTTCCACATAATCTTCCAAGGATTCATCATGTCCCAAGGTCATTTTGAAGATTTCATCTTTAGTATCCTTGGACATAAAACAGTCCCTATACTTGTAATTGAAGGATTTTTGCATCTAAGCCTAGGTAGTGATGTTGTCCCCAGGCAAACCCATGAACCAGCGCAAGGCTGCATCCTTAAGGGTGGATGGGAACAATTTCAACTTTTGGTCATCAGAGGTATAATCATAAGTTCTGCAGGTGATAGAAAACTCAAACAAAAAGGTATCTAGGTCTTCTAGGGTTAATCCATGGAAGTGAGGAAGGGTAGATGGGCTTATGTTCTTCATCCTAGCATCTCCATTGGTTTCCCTGATGGGGAAAGCACCTTCATTTCTGTTTTCAGCCATGTTGTAAGTGTGTGGAAGCTTTTTTTCTTCTTGTTTGCCAATAGGCTCTTCAAAGATCTCTGGTTGTTCACCTAATGGGTCCTCCAACTCCCCTGTAGTCAAAGAGGGAGGATGACCACTAGCAAAGAAGAGGGAAGGTTGGTTGTCTGATGGTGTGGGGGTATTTGGAATTTTTTTCCTAAATTGTCTCTACTCCTACGAGGCATGAAAGAAATTTTCTCTTCTTCTTTTCTTTTTTCTTCTAAATTACTTTCAAAATGGAAAGAAAGTAGAAATTACAACTACTTACCGAATGTAAAACAGAAAGGAAATCATAAATTGCAACTATCTACTAAATGAAAAATATAAAGAAAGCAGCAATTGCAACTATTTTCTGAATGTCAAATAGAAAAGAAAGCATAAATTACATCTACCTAGACACCTCCCCCAAAAATGAAGCCAAAAAGTGATGAGCCCCAGTATTGCAGCAAGGATGCTGCAAATCCTAGGGCTACCAACTTTACTTTATCAACTCGAGGTTCGTACAAACTTGGAGGTGACTATGCTATATGCAAAGTAGATGCAACTGTATACTCTTTTCACTTTTCAACTTGGGCGATAGACCACTAGGGATTTTCAAACCAATATTCTATTGACTAGAAGGAGTCTGGCTACTGACAGTGAATGTCAAGTTATCTTTAATGCAGAAAGTAAATGCTTACCTATTTTAGGAAAATGAAAATGTTGAATGGAAAGTGCTATGAAATGACATGAAATTATCTAGCTAAGCATTGAAACACATTACTTGCAGAAGAGAACTAATCTAACCTTGCATTCTATCATCTAGCTATGGACTAAGTAGGCATGGTAATTATCCTAACACTAATATGACTAAGGTATGCATGCACTATCTATCTTCTGTTAAAATTATAGAAAAAGAGTCTTTTGATTTTCAATTTAGAAATGAAAATGCTAAGCTAAACATTCTGATCTTTTACAAGGGAGAAGGACATGGAAAAGGTGGTCCAAAATGGCATTGAGGATCATCGAAGTCAAGTATAGGGCATACCTTATGCTTAGATCAGAATTTCTGCTCAAAACAGGCTAAAACAGGCTGCTATAGGGTTTCCTGTAGTTACTACAAGATGTCCTGGTTTTCTATAGGAAACTAGTTGAAGGCTATAGGAAGGTATGGAAGGTGAAATGAAGTGTTGGGAAGATTTATGATGGTGGAATAAGGTGTAGGGAAGGTGCACAGTTCCCAAGGCTCAATCCAACACTTCAATATGGTTCTATTTGCTGAAGGTGGTTGCCCACAATCGCTATAAAACATAAATTCGGATTAGGGATTGATAGACCTTGCTAGTAGGTGGAGAAGGCTTAGATGAGGCTGGTGGAATGAGTTCCTCCCTACATATCGACAAATTATGCAACAACACATGTTCTTCTCTTCATTTATGCATAACCTCATATAAATATGGAAAAGATGAGTTGAATTTGAGAAAACTGATTTATTGATGGCTGTCACACGGAATAAGTCGATCTTGCGGACAAGATAGACCTTCCTAGAATCTAAAGAAGACCTAATGACAAGCAAACCAACCAGACACTATCTTTCTCTAAATATGCTTTTATAAACAAGGGCAAACAAGTGTTTTAGGGCCTACCTTAGGTCCAACGCAAGTTTGTGGATGCCCTCGCTTCTTCGATCCAAATGAGTTCCTTTGTCGCGAATCTGCAAACACAAACAAGCAAACAAATTAAATAGCACCTGAAAAGACAATATCATAAAACATATTCAACATGAAAGTCAAGGAGTCCATGAAACAAATAACATGAAATACTTGTTGAGAAAAATGAGTTTGATTGTATTAATTCAAAAGAAGAATAACTTTACAACCTGTGCCTTGACGTTGTACAAGCTCCTCCCAGGGTCCAGCAAGAAGTCTCCTCTACTTTGACAAGTTTCACTCACTTCCCAATGAAGCCAAAAAGGTATGTGATCTCTCCTCTTAAGCTCAACTAGGAAGTCTTAATTTCACCAACATTTACCCTCAAAAATCTTCAGCTTCTAACCTCCTTAGCAACCAGCCCAATGCCTGAATTTATAGTGCAATGGAGGGAAGTTACTAGGTCCTCCTTCAAAGGGATAAAGCCCTCCTTCAAAGGGATAGCTCCTCTCATCAAGGGATTAGCTCCTTCTCTTTTGGGATGCATGAACCACCTAAGAGCGGCAAATCCACGTCAAAATTCCTTCTAGAATCATCTAGAATTAACCCAAAGTGAGGTTTTTAGAATAAACTTGCGCCTTTTTGACTTTCACAGGGGTCTGCACCCACAACTTTAGGGACAGAGCGGGCAAGTCCGCAGTTTTTGTAGACAGAAGGTGCGGGACCGCAGGTAATAGTGAGAGAAAGTGCGGAACCAGAGTTTCAATGATTTTTAATGTCTTTCTCTTATTTTCAAAGCTTGACTTGAAGAGCTGAGGTCTGAGACTTGCCTAGGAGGACAGTACAAGTGATGATAGACCCATACTGACTGCAAATAATCATGGTGATGATATTTTTGTGTAACGGATTGCCCCCTAAAGTGCGAAGTCTATAGTAGATGAGGATTTCATTTATCATTTAGGAAGAGTGAAGTACTTTATCATTTCGAGGATCATCTTGTGGAGAGCCTGGTTGGAACCTGTAAAAACATTCAATGCAAGATATATATATGAGATCATATTATCGCTGAGGCAGGCATTCCCATACTCAGATCAAAACTAACTTAGAAAAATAACTACTGCTCTGATACAGGAATGATCTTGTAAAACATCACAAGTATAAACTCATGTGGACACAGTATGGGCGCAGCCATCTGTTTATGAATAGTCCATTATATAATGAATACAAAATTCCTCGTAGCCTGGATTGTGGAAACTAGATCCAGGGTCTTCATTTCTACTTCCCGAAACAGTACGATTCTATCCATGCGAATGAATGTGCTGATGTCGAACATGGTAGAAACCACTTGATTACCAGTCAATGATGTAAACTGTTAACAAGTGTGAGAGAAACCATCAGTGATGTCAATGGCTCTCAAAGTACCCAGTACAATCCATGAGATGTGAATAAATGTGTTGATGTCGAACATGTCACGGAATCTTTAATCGAAGGTCAATGATGCAACCTGTCGTCAAAGGCGAGAAACCTGCCATTGAGGCATGCAGATCCCAAGCTACTGACGATTTCTAGATCATCTTTCTAGATAATGAGTTGAAGTAGATAGAAAGCGATCCGTCGCAGGTAAGCCTACAACATGAAATCATAGATCAAGTTGAAGAAATTTAGTTGCAAGGACTGACTCAGGGATGGTCAAGATGGATGACAGATATTTTGCAGATGAATGGCTTATTGGAAATGACCTCTTGAACACATAATGACACGACAGATGGCTTGGTGACAACTGACCCAAAGTTAATACCCAGAAACCGGCTGAAGACTTTCAATGTGGTTTGATCAACTGTTAGGCAAAGGATTTCCCAACCCAAGTGAAATAAAAGTGTCGTGTTCAAGATTGGTTACAAAGTATGACAAACAGGCTCATTTTCTCTCTTTTCCCCCACCATTTCTGGCAAGTACCTCTTTATTTTTTACAAGCTTGAGGAGGATAACATTTGCTTGATTATAAGCTCATCCTTCGAATGAGTCCAACTTTGTTTAAATTCAAACCCTAAGAAGGAGTGGTTCGTTCCTGTTTGTAATTGAACAGGTCCTTTACTGTGAAATTTTAACGAGTCCAGTATAGGAGAAACTCGGTGTTTTTCAATTTTAGAGAGTCTGAAAAAACTTAAGAAAACTCCAGGGTTGACCTTTTTCGTAAATTTGTGTCTCCCAAGCCCGAAAAAGTATAAAATAATACTTGAGAGAACCGCTTGATCTTTTACGACCAAGGAGTACTTTTCATCATTAGTGCCCTTGACCCGAAAAAGTAAAAAAGCGATCAACGACACGTCGTTTTATAACCAATATCGAATTTGAAACAACAAAAATCCGGCAATCTTTTCATGTTTTTACGGTCAGAAAAGAGCTGTAAGTGAACCGTCTTTTAATTCCGTTTTAACGAGTTTAAAAGAAAAACTCGGTGATCTTTTCATGTTTCAGGAGTCAGAAAAAAGCTTAAAGGTGACTCTAAATGTTTTTTCGTTGGAAATGATAGATTTCGCCTGAATAATCCGTTATCCTGAACAAAACGCAAACATTACTCATCCCTGTTTGAAATGGATAAAAATGTCGCAAAAATACCTTTTCAAAGTGAAACATAAACAAATTTGCAATTTATTTACTCAAAAAACTTATAAAAAGGGCCTTCGTCAATTCATTTTTACCGTTTGAGTTTTGGGTGAGAAAATAGTGCTTTTGTTCAGAAAACTTCCCGTGAAGATTGCGGAAAATCCAACCGTCGGAATAGAACGTCGTCTTCTCCAGGTAATCCACATCATCCTACTCTTGATTTTTAACCATTTCATTTTTTGCTTTAGGCATTCATTTCATTTTTGGGAGGGTTTTTAGGCTTAAAACCCGCGCGCGAGGGCCCGCAGGTGTACCACTGCTAGCCTGCGGACCCCGACTTTTTCTCCATTGGGAAAAATTCAGGGGTCCGCACCTTCTATGTAGACAAGGTGCGGTCCCACACACTATGTCTAACCCGGAGGGTGCGGTCCCTGTCGCAAGGGTTTTTAACCCAAAAATTCTCAAAATTGGACCAAACAAAATAATTTCTAGCATTTTAATTTATCTTTTTACTTGATGCAGAGAGTACATCATGCTAGATTGGCATGAACGAGAGCATGAGGACGTGGATGCTGCCACATGGAATCATCAGCCTTCACTTGATGCTTTAAGGGCGTGCGGCTTGTACAAATTTTGGGCCATTCCTGGCATGAGGGCTTAGGTGGATTTCTTATAGTGGTTGGTTGACAGATGGAGCATACAGGACCAGTGCTTCTTCATTGGTGGCCACCAGCTCGAAATCGAGCCGGCGGACATATATTTCTTGACTGGTTTGCCTAAGAGAGGCGAAGACTTGACTCTGTTTGGGGCTAGGCCAAGTGGCCAGTCTGTCGATAGCCTCCGGCTAGAGTTCTGCAACAGCCAGGCTAGAGACAAAGGAATAGACATAAAAACCATATCCCGTCCTGAACTCATGTTGATTGCGTTTACTATCACCAGACTTTGTGGGAGTGCCGCATTACATATTGCCACTAGATCCTAGATGCGTATGGCAGTTGATTGCTTTCGAGGCACCATCTTCAACTGGTGCGATGCTGTGTTGGCTAATGTGAAAGGCCAACTGACCAGGGCCAAGAACGGACAACTAAAGACCTTTGGTTATGGGGCTTTGGTTGTGAGTTTTGGTCTGGAGAGGGTTCCCATGTTGATCCCGCAGCTCCTTACTGTTGGAGCTGGGCTTCCTCGAGAGCCCAAACTGATGTGATGGGTCGCAGTCATGGCCCGTCACCCGGACGAGAGGACAGAGGTTGCTCGATTCAAACCTGAGTATTTCCAATGGTTGGAAAACTAGGTCTTTTCTATTCAGGACTTCCCTTACGCTGGGGTAGATTTTCGTGGCGACCCAGACATGGCTCTTCCACCAGGAGAGCAGTGGGATGACTCAGGTAAAATCATTTTCAACATTTTTCCTTTTTAAAAAAAAATTATTATTTTTCCATCGTCCCAAAACTGATAGCATAAGTTTCAAATGCAGATGTGGGTCCACAGTGACCAGCCGCTCTCCGGCCTTACGAGAGGAAACAACCAGTTGCAGCCGCGCCAGCCCCACAGGACGAATCAGCAGAGGTTTTGGCCGAGTTGGAGGGTCATCTCGAGCGCTTGACAGGAGATATTCCAGAGACCACTATAGATGACATTCCTCGTCGACTTCAACGCTATGTGATTGGGGTCCCAGGACCTTTTAGGAGGTTCCTTTGCAAGGTGGCCCGTGCAGTGGTTTCTTATCGATATCATCACCAGTGATAGGATGATTGCCTATTGTGGGCACATATGACATTTTTGTTTTTTGTACCTATCATTTTTGCCGATCATAAGGTGTTTTTCAACCTATGATCGAGGATGATGTATTTTTTGACACACTCCTATATATATATATATATATATATATATATATATATCACTATTACCGGATTATCTTGTAAATCATGTTATGGAATGGTTTTAAATTTACATGTATGATTATTGCAAATGTCTATTTAACATTCGAGAAGCAATTGCATCTGCTAATGTATTTAAAGATCTTGGAATATGTTGATATTCAATATAATCAAATTCACGTTCCAAGAGATGCACTCTCAAAAATAATCTTAATAATACTGGATTTCTAATGGCATACACTCTATTAAGTTGTAATACAACGAGTTCAGAATCTAACCTCACTATCAAACTCTGAATCCCAAATGAAATAGATTCAGATAATAACTCAATCACTGCACTATACTCGGCAATGTTGTTCGTTGTTTGACCGAGGCTTACCCCATGCATAGATACTAACTCGTCAGAGGGTGAATAGATAACCCAAGCTGCGGAAGAAATGTTCTGTGTATTACGACAAGAACCATCAGCGAAACCAATGTATGTTTGAAGAGGCATCGACATCTGCAATATCAAGAGTAAAACCAAGATAAGCAGGAATAATGATGAAAAAAACACTCTCTAAGCTAAGCACATTGTTTAAACTAAAACACACTAGCTAGAAAGAAAAGCTATCCTAACTAAAAATCTCCATACCCATTCTTTAAGCATAATACCTCTTCAGGTAAAGACCATTTCTGGGTTTACCTAAAGAGTCCCCATCAAAGTCTACCAATTCATAGGCCCCTTTTGCTAGCTTTCGCTTGACAACATAGGGACCATACCACATAGGAATGAATTTTCCAGCGCCTAATTTATCATTAGCTTGATCGTAAACTAAGACTAGTTCTCCTTCCGAAAAATTTCGAGGGGTCACATTTTGATCATACTGAGCTTTCATACGTTTTGCGTGAGTCTCGATCGCCAATGCAGCATCACGTCGATTCTCATCTAATTGAGCCAAGTATAACAAATGCTTTTCCTCTTCGGAAGTGGCTGGAAGTAACTCGATGGCCATTTGCAGTGACGGGATTTCGCATTCAATGGGTAACACAGCTTCCAGACCATAGACTAGTTGGAAAGGAGTGAACCCTGTTGATGTTTTTACTGAAGTTTGGTATGCCCAAAGCGCTGAAAATAGCATATTATGCCAATTCGACTGATGAATCCCAATGATTCGTCGGATCATGATGACTAAAACTTTGTTGATGGATTCAACCAGACCATTAGCTTGTGGATAATAAGGGGTTGAACTATCGTGACGCAAACCAAGCTGGCCTGTAAGTTCGGTCATCATAACATTTCAAAAATGACGCCCATGATCAGTAATTATTGCTTGTGGGACACCAAACCTAGCAATTATATGATTGAACACGAAAATTGCAGTTGTCTTGCCGTTTGCCTCAAATGTAGGCATCGCCTCGGCCCACTTGGTAAAATAATCTACCGCAAGGATGATATACGCATGCCCCCCGGCCGAGTGAGGGTTACATCTAATAAAATCGATACCCCATTTGGCAAAAGGACCAACGGCAATTATAGGGTGGAGAGGAGCAGGTGGAGCGCGCATCTTTCGATCAAATATTTGGCAGTTGTGGCATTTTCGGACCGCAGTAATACAATCTTTAAACAAAGACGGCCAGAAGTAGCCAGCGCACAATATCTTTTGGGTTGTGGCATACCCAGACATATGACCACCACACGCTCCAGAGTGACAGTCATTTAGAACCCTTTCAGCTTCCTCGTGAGTTAAGCAACATCGAAAAACAGAGTCCACCCCACGGCGATAAAGAGTATCTCCAATAATCATGTATTGTTGGGACTGAAATCGTATTTTCCGACGTTCTGACCTTGAAATTTCTGGCCGAAAGGATTGGGTCTGTAGATAAACGATGATATCCCCATACCACGGATCTAAAGTGTTGATCAGAAACAAGGATTCGTCCGCAATGGGCTCCTCCGCCACAATTTCCGTGTCAACACGCGGGAAATCACACATTAACTCTGCAAAGACTAAAGATTTCTTAGACTTAGATTTCTCAAATTCCAAGTCGAACTCTTGCAGGATAACAATCCATTTAGAGTACTTGCCCCCTAAAAATTGCTTGGTCAAAATGTAGATCATAGGGTTGCAATCCGAAATTACTGTAGTTTTACGTAGTAAAATGTAGTGACGAAAACATTGAACAGCTGCCAATGCCAATTTCTCCACATGTGAGTATTTTAGCTCAGTTGGATTTAAGGTTCGACTAAGGTTATATATCACATGCTCAGTACTGAATTCATCTTCCTGAACTAAGACCATTCCAATGGTGGAATGAGAGGCGGCGAGATACAAGAAGTAATCCTGGTTGTAGTTGGGAGGATGCAATAACAGTGCATGGGTCAACGCGCGTTTGAGTGCATCAAAAGATTTCTGAGCTACCTCATCCCAGTAGAATGGAGTATTTTGTTTCAACAACCGGGTAAAACCCTTTGTAACCTCGGTGTAGTTAGGAATGAATCGTCGTAAAAAGTTTTCTTTCCCTTGCAAACTTTGGAGTTGGCGAAGACTCGAAGGAGGAGGCAATTTGACAATAACTTCGACCTTCGAGGGATCGACGTGAATGTCGGCTTTCGAAACAACAAACCCTAGCAATCGACCCATTTCTATACAGAAAACACACTTGTGTGGATTCAACCTAATCCGATAATGCCTACACCTCATAAATATTGCTCGTAAATGGACAAGGTGATTAGATCGATGTAATGAATGAGCAGGCAAGTCATCGAGATAGGGTTGCACAATGTGCTTGATGTCATGAAACGCATAAGACATCGCCCTTTGAAAAGTTGCTTTGGCATTCTTGAGCCCAAAAGGTAACTTGCAATAAGAAAATGTCCCCCATGGACAAATGAAAGCCGTTTTTGGTTGATCGGCAGGTAGAATATTGATTTGATTGTATCCGGAAAAACCATCCATGAAGGAGAATATTTCGCTGCCGGCACAATCATCAATGATTTGATTGATATAGAGAGTTGGGTAATTGTCCTTTGGACAGGCTCAATTAATGTCCCTATAATCGATGCATATTCTTATTGTTCCCTGCTTTTTGTTAACCGGAACAATATTCGATACCCAATCCGTTAACGAGATCGGATAAATGAAACCCGCTTTCAGTAATTTTTCAACTTCTGCTTTAATTGCAGCAGCTTTCCTTGGGTGAATCTGACGCAAACGTTCCCGAACGGGTTTAGCGTCTGGGTAAGTCTTGATCTCATGAACAACAATCGCGGGATCAATTCCTGGCATTTCCTCATAGGACCAGGCAAACACGTCGCGGAATTCTTGAAATAGGGCCTTATATATTTGAATTTCGTCATCTGTACACGAGGCACCTATATGAATGTTCTCAACAATTCCAGGCTTAACCGAAATGTCAATAGGAATAGTTTCAAGAGATGTTTCCCAAATTTAACTCTGAATCGGGATGTTTCAGTGGATTCTGAGGTTCCTTGACATATTCAATCGTAAAAATTGATGAAAAATCATTTTCAAAACGATCATTCTTGGGTAAAAACGAAGATCTGTGATGGAGATCTTCCCATGGTAAATCATCTACACATAGGATTTCACGAGTTTGCTCATCAGAGTGAACAAGTTTAGAAAACGTGATTAAATCCGAGCTTGATGTGAAAAGTGATTCCTCACGGACCACATTCATGAAGTCATTTTCGGTTGAAGATGGGTCGGTAAACGATTGCACGGCCTCATACGCAATTTCATATTGACTCAAAGGCATGACATCACCAAATGAGTCTATCTCAGATTCAGAAGGAATGATCCAAGGATCATCATAAACAATGGTGTCTGACGTAATCATATGAATGGTTGCAAATGAAGACGATGCGTTGAACAGAGGAAAAGGAAAAGTTCCCAGTAAATCGGCATCTTTAACTAGTCCTACTCCAACATCCTTATACGGGATAGTCGTTTTACCGACATGCTAAATACTTTCAGAAGAGGCTGGGTCAGATGAAAAGTAAGCCAGCTGGTCTATTGTTACGATCTTTCCATTATGAGGGAATTTTATAACCCGAAAGACCGATGAAATGACCGCAGTCATAGCGTAAGACCAACTTCGACCCAAGAGAAGGTTGTAATCTAGAGGGGCATCAACCACCTCCACATCTAGATTAATGGTTTTTCCTTCAACCCCTATAGGCAAATCCTGTAGAATGCCAAAAGGATGAAACCCACGGCCATCAAAGGCCTTTAGAATCGTCGGGGATTGATTTAGCGAAGGAGAACCAAGCGATCTCCAACACTGTATCGACATAATACACATGGAGGCTCCCTCATCAATTACAGTCCAATGAATAGGCCTGTTTTTGACTATCACTGGAATCTGGAAAGCCATTTGATGAGGTAAACATGGTGTACTATTTTCTAGATCGAAAATTATTAGGTTCGAGCCCTGAACGTCAATAGCTCCGATAGCCGACAAAAGTAATTTGCGTTGTGCTGGGCATGATTGCAGCACCTCCAAAGCTGACATTGCTGAGGGTGAAACAGCTAAATCCTCAACAATGTTATAGTTCTGAGCCGCTCTCGCATGTGGATTGAAAGCTGACTTTCGAAGTATACCCTTGGCGGGCGGTTTGATTACCAAGTATGGATTAGGTTTCTCGATCTGTAGTGGATCGAAACCGGGAGCTGAGGTTGATGGATTAGAATGAGAAGATTCTGCTTCTTTACCATCAACAGGACTTTTACTACCATAATCTTGCGATCGAGTCGCAATCCTAACATGGGACATCATCAGTATGGGTTCTTCATTGGCACTCGAGGAAGAACCTATCATCTTACTGTCTTGAGCTGGAAAAGGATCCTTCAAAACAGCAGGAGTTTGGGAACCTTTGACAATATTCGCAACCTCTGCACGATGAGGGCAGTCTCTTGTAAAATGTTCATCATCACAAATGAGACAAGGATAACGAGGTTTGCGCTTTTCATCATTGGATTCCGATTTTTCAAGTTTCTCCTTTGAATTTTTGTCTGTTTTTTTCTTCTTCTTTCCTTTCTTCTTTCCACCGGATTTTGATTTGGCTGCAGATGACTCTACAACGTGAATATCGGTGGAAATCTCTGCAGAAGAATCTCTGTTGGGGAATCAGGCAAGGTTATGATAGGAGAAGAATTCTTGGAAGACTTCTTCTTACTTTTAGTGTTAACTGTACCAATCATACCATCAGCAGCATGAGATCCCGAAGGAGCTGCAACAATTTGATTTTGCTTGGGAAGATCGTGTAACGTACCTGACTGAGTATAGACCAAGTCAAGGTACTGTGCTTGAGAAATTACTTGCTCCTCAGTAACAACTCCGGCTTTAGCTACATCTTCAGTGATCTTTGGCAACAAAGATTTTACAAACCACTCAGCCAAGATCTGATCCGAAATAAAAACCTTCACTAAATGTCGCCGACGTCTCCACTCATGAATATGATCTGAAATGTAAGTGGACGTCGATTGCTTTAACGAAGTTAACAATTCCGTGCCATTGTCATATCGGACCGGCAACTGAAAATGAGTTAAAAACGAGGTAGCTAACTGACTAAAATTATAAAAAGTGCCTCGCGGTAACTCAATGTACCACTTGGCCGCGAGACCAATTAGAGTGCGCTGGAAAAGTCTAAGACGGATTGAATCATCTGAAATGGAGTTAGACACACACCAGAGGTGGTAAGTCATCACATGGTTTGACGGGTCCTCTCCTGATTTACCTTCGAACTTAGAAATGTCACTAGGAAACTTATTCGGCATTGGCGGCCAAAACGGAAGATAATTAATGGGATCGTTCGTTAGGCGCGACAAGTCAGGTAAGTCCAAAGTTGCGATAAACAGTAACTGACGATTAGGGTCCCTAAAACTCTAGGTCATGAGACCAGCCCCAGGAGGAGGATATCCAGGATAACTTGGAATAGGAATTGCATTTGGGATATTGTATCCTCCTGGAAAACCAGGATTAACGGACCGTACTGGGGTTGTTGAGGTTGTTGATAAGTGTACCCAGGGTACGATTGATACTGATAGACTGGCTGCTGCACAGCAGGACCGAATTGGTACTGTCCCTGGTACGGTTGATAAGTAAATTATGGTTGACTTGTGACAACCGTACTTGAACCAGGTTTTCCTACAGGAATCTGAATCGAAGTTTGAATCATAGATCCAGACGGTGGTAAAGATGTCTGAGGAGTACATACAAGAACAGTAGAAACTAGAGCTGTCGATACTCCGGAAGTAGGTGGGGTAGATTGAACAGATGTTGCGGCAATTGTAGCAGTCGTTTGAGGCAAGGTACGAGGCGTACTAGGCCCAGGCTGAGAAACTACCGAAGGTACATAAGTTTGAATGTTAGACTGGACTGGTTGCTGGGGTGTACCAGAAACTAAGGGTTGTCCAGTTTGAGATGACAACTGTACATTTGGCTGCAACATCTGTTGAGTTTGCGATGGATCCCACACTATATTCATTCTGGGGTACAAACCCATGACAGGTTGAGAATATTGAGGACCATAACCGGGTTGAGGGTAGGATTGATAATCTAAAGGTACATTTCCCGTTCCTTGAACATACGTTTGACCGGAGACCTTGGGGTTGATACCCTTGAGGCACGTACTGATACTGGGGTTGACCTTGAGGTATAAATTGATATTGGGGTTGACCTTGGGGTACATATTGAGTCTGGGGTTGACCTTGAGGAACGTATTGTCCCGTAGGTATGTACTGTCCTTGAGGTTGCCCCCCAGATGCAAATTGGGTACCTTGAGGTTGCCCCCCAGGCGATAATTGAGGCTGACCCCCAGGTGGTAACTGGCCACCTTGAGGTTGAGGATTGGGAATAGAACCTGACATCATGAGAATGTCTTCTATGCTCAACGGTTTAGTACCATTGCTTCCAGTTAATAACCCTTGCTCGATGGGTTGAGGAGATGCTCCCGAAAAAGTACCATAAAGTGACTGATACCCAGAGGGAACAGAAGGACCGCCGTACAATAAGGATTCGGGCGATTGAGTAAACATGGACGACTGTCTTGACATATTTAACGGAGGATAATAACCTCTAGGTGTTGGGTGATAAGGAACACGAGGTGGTGAAAAACTTAACCCTGGGTTTTCTAAGAAATTAGTCAAAGAAAGATACCAAGTACTGCTCCTAGGTGGACTGTAAAAAATTGATTCACATTCCCTTAGTTCAATAACAGGTTGATTTTCAGGGATAGGGATGCCTACTTCTTCTTCCGGAGTAGCAAGTTCTTCAATAGCTATAAGTCTAGAAGGAAGATCTTGGGTGATAACTCTTTCTACCCTAGGTGAACCAGGACCACTAGAAGCTAGAGAAGCAAACCCCGACGTTGGAGTAGCAGCAAATTCACTTTCAGGTTCGGATATTTCAGGTTCCTCACCTATATCACTAGTAGGTGAAAAGCTACCAGTAACTTCGGAAACAGACATTGACTGCGGATTGTAATCTGCTACTAACGCTTGAAAATCAGGATGTACTACCAAAGAAGACTCTCCTTCTTCAGGTGATCCAACTCTACTGTCGCTAGGAGTTACGAGGACTTTCAAGCCTTCAAGCTGGCTCGGTGAAAACTCAGGAGGTTGGCCCCGAAGTCTACGGGACTTCCTCGGTAATTCAGCCACGGTTAAAAACTTTTAACTACTTCACACGCAAACAAAGTAAAATCTCAATGAAAACCACCTAAAGCCTCTAAAGAACCAAACAAATTTGAATCACATGCCTAAAGAATCTAGGAGATCAAACACACACAAACAGTAACTTTCCGTACTGAAAGCACTAGTTGGTGATGAAATCCAACGTCGCAGAGTTCAATACAGAAATGGCGGTTGGAACAGTTACCCCGGCAACCTGCTTAATGAATAGACTGGCACAAGTTCCTCCACTTAACCGTCTCAAGTGAAGAGAACCCCCCAGAAAATCCAAGTGAGTCTAGCTGACGTCTGCTCCAGGTACAGTGGGATCTTCCCACCACTGTCACCTTAGGAAGAATCCTAAAGAATATGGCCACTAAGGTTACCAACTGAAACAAATATACCTGGGGGAACAGTCTACGATCCAATATGCACGCAAGGGCAGAGTAGCAAGCTTAATCCCCTTGAAGGCTCCTTGACATAATCCAAGGTCTACCAACAAGTGACCCCAGGCTCCTCGACAATGGTTAATCTGAGGTTTACCGTTTTTAATACATGAATATCTGGTGTCGTTCCCAATGAGGAAGGATTGATTCCCACACTGGTTCGGACACGATCTCGTGCTTCTCCTTTAAGAGGAGCTTTCCCAGAGCATAAATGTAACAATTGGATTCTTCCCTACCACAAGATACAGCTACTTGTTTGTTTTTACTGTCTTGGAGAGTTAATTACTCTCCTACTCCAAGACACTAGCCTAAGCTAAGTTGGTGTATCAGAGCCCTAGAAATGTTGCTGGATGAATTTTACTTTAAGTGTTATTTTTTATTGGTTTTTGTTTAAGTCAAAAGGTGCGGAGATGAAACTCGTGGTATGAAGACTCAACTCAAAATCACTAATAATGCACCTAAGATGATTTAAACAATCTTTTCTCTTCGATGAACTTCTGAACTAAGAGAGAGTTTGAGAATGCAAATACTTTGTAAACACAAATCTTTCTTAATCAAACAAATTAAAAGAAGAGCTTTTGTCCTTTCCAATGCACTCAAAACGAGACAACTAGTTATTTCACAAAAATTTCCCTTTTTCGTTTCAAAGCACTCAACCACTACAAAAAACAAACTTTTTCAAAAGAGATTTTTTATTTTTTATAAAACACTCAAAACTATGGAAATGACTAACTTTGAGATCTATAAATTATAAAAACCTATTTGAAGTCAAAGCCTACAAGATGTATTTTTTTAAGGATGTTTTACTTAGCTAGATGTAAGCTAAGGAGCAATTTATGCAGAATCACAAATTAGTCAAGAACAACCAATTTTGTTTTCTTTTTGAAGATGAAAATCCAAACTTTTAAACACAAGCTTTTCGAAGTTTTGTAAAGAGAAAACACAAAGAGGATTCCTCAACAAGGGGAGATTTCATAAATGGTCAGACTCATAAGAAGGCTGGTAGACACCAAGGTGATCTGAGGTCCCTACAGCTTCTAAGCTCAGAGCTACTACAAGACCAAAATGAAAAACAATCCCAAAAAGCAAAACTCCTAGGAATTTCATCTAAAACCCTAACACTAATGAAATCAACCTAAAGAAAGCTTCTGACAAGTTATATGCAGGTCTGGGCAGTGGATAATAACTTCTAAACAAAAACTAAGTTGACTAACAGAGGAAATCTTAGGTTTTTCAAAATTTTGACAGGGTCCGCAGGCCCACAGTTAACACAGGTGCGGTCCCGCTCTGTGCTAAAAGTAAAGGTGCAGATAGGTACGCACTATGTCAAAAGGCTAGGGTGTGGTCCTCTCCCAAAGCTATGAAAAACGAAAAATAACCCTAGATCTACAAACTCTACCCAGTTTTACACATAACAAGCCAAAAACAGAAACAAAAAGCAAAGTTTCTCAGGTCAAAGTAAAAACAAGGAAAAAATCAAGTCCCCAGCGGAGTCGCCATTTTGTCACACGGCATAAGTCGATCTTGCGGACAAGGTAGACCTTCCTAGAATCTAAAGAAGACCTAATGACAAGCAAACCAACCAGACACTATCTTTCTCTAAATATGCTTTTATAAACAAAGGCAAACAAGTGTTTTAGGGCCTACCTTAGGTCCAACGCAAGTTTGTGGATGCCCTCGCTTCTTCAATCCAAATGAGTTCCTTTGTTGCGAATTTGCAAACACAAACAAGCAAACAAATTAAATAGCACCTGAAAAGCCAATATCATAAAACATATTCAACATGAAAGTCAAGGAGTCCATGAAACAAATAACATGAGATACTTGTTGAGAAAAATGAGTTTGATTGTATTAATTCAAAAGAAGAAGAACTTTACAACCTGTGCCTTGACACTGTACAAGCTCCTCCCAGGGTCCAGCAAGAAGTCTCCTCTACTTTGACAAGTTTCACTCACTTCCCAATGAAGCCAAAAACTCACTTCCCAATGAAGCCAAAAAGGTATGTGATCTCTCCTCTTAAGCTCAACTAGGAAGTCTTAATTTCACCAGCATTTACCCTCAAAAATCTTCAGCTTCTAACCTCCTTAGCAACCAATCCAATGCTTGAATTTATAGTGCAATGGAGAGAAGTTACTAGGTCCTCCTTCAAAGGGATAAAGCCCTCCTTCAAAGGGATAGCTCCTCTCATCAAGGGATTAGCTCCTTCACTTTTGGGATGCATGAACCACCTAAGAGCGGAAAATCCACGTCAAAATTCCTTCTAGAATCATCTAGAATTAACCCAAAGTGAGATTTTTAGAATAAACTTGCACCTTTTTTACTTTCACAAGGGTCCGCACCCACACCTTTAGGGACAGAGCGGGCAAGTCTGCAGTTTTTGTAGACAGAAGGTGCAGGACTGCAGGTAACAGTGAGAGAAAGTGCGGAACCAGAGTTTCATTGATTTTTAATGTCTTTCTCTTATTTTCAAATCTTGACTTGAAGAGATGAGGTCTGAGACTTGCCTAGGAGGACAGTACAAGTGATGATAGACCCATACTGACTGCAAATAATCATGGTGACGATATTTTTGTGTAACAATGGCTAATGACTATTTCTATGGAATGAAATGCCTTCTTAAACTATAGCAAACTCAAGAAATAAAATAACAACTACGGGTGCTTCCAAGAAATTATAAACAATGACCTTTTCAACAAGGAACCCTAAATTATGAAAATGATCAAAAGATAAATTTGCTTTTAGGGTTGTGAGAGTGGGGCCCTCAAACCATGATCCAATGAGGGAGATGAGGAAGAGGCACTGTCAAAAGATTTTCTGAAGTATTATCTTTCACTATTGTACCACTAATCTACTTCTTCAACTAATGAAAACGAGACTAGACAATCATCCAACTACTTGTAAATTAAATAAAGCAAAAATAACTTCAGCAACTAACCATGATTTTAACCTAAGAATTCATGTACAAAAAGAGGAACTTCTACTACCAGGGATGGGCCCTAAACTAAGAGATTCGGTCCTCTAAGTCAACTAAATGCTGGATCAAGGTAAACACTTTCATTATCATCAAAATGTCAAAAATAACAGAAGAGTAACAGTCACAATGTCTTATCTCCAAATTGCCTCTTGGATACAACAAAAAATTGAATCCTAATGAGGCCCTTGGCCTTCTTATATATACAAATTGAAGCTACCAACATCTTCCTAAAAATCAGAGAGTCTTGGCTCCCAAACTTAAGATTCACTTGTCTTCAACTTTCACTAGCTTGGCTGCCAATGAACTCGGTTGGCTTGGCTGTTTGTAACTCTAAGTTGATGAGATCTAGTGGAGGAATCTTCAAATGATTGAGGAGTTAAGGATGGAGACCAAATCTCCTAAAATCCCTCTTGCTTGTCCACTTTGAGTTCCTACACTTAAATTAGACCAAAAATACTCCAATTCCTGCATTAAATACATATTAGGCTACATGACATAACATCTCACCTTTACCCTTCTCACTAAGAAAAATATAATAAAATATGTAAAGGAATGTGAGAAAAGTTCATTTTAATAAACTGGATAGTGGCATTAAGACCCCTATAATTTACCTATTGATGAGCCTCATCAAATTCCATTTCCCCTCAATTTTGTAGAAACCTAGTTCTCATAGTTTTAATTAGTGCCTCAAGTGGGATTTCACCTATTTTCATAGGTGATGCAAAGGGGCCAATACAAGTTGGGTTTTTGTTGGTCACACATTGTGCTATTACGTAGATCAGATCAAAAATAGGTCTAATAGTACCATTTAATGACAAGGAAAGTTAATGAGGAAGGAAAAATATTGTGCCTTGAAACCTTGTCATCATGAGAAGTGGCATGTATGAAATAAATAGTGTGGATTGTGAGAATGTGTGATAAGTGACAAGTGCCAAATAATTAACTATGCAAAACAAGAGGCGTGTGGAGTCGTGTATTTGTGCCAAATGAAAGAATGGGTAAGGGGGTTTGTGTGAGAGAATGGATGTGCATAGGGAATGCATGTGCAGAGAAAGGAACACAAACTTTCTTCATCACACATGAAAGTTGACTAAGTATAAAAACACTTAGGAGAGAAATTTAAAGGGTCAACATGCACAAAGTAGCACTAAAAGGAAATATTTAATTTATAATCATGTAAAAAAGGAAACCATGGTATTTAAACTTGGGTGTAAATGATTAATAATAAAGTTGTGCTGAATAAATTAATAAGAGGTAATAAGAAATTATTTATCCTCTTTGCTACTTCACTATGACTCAAGCCTGAAGTGAAGGGCCCCTTACGCTCTACCATTTTTTGACAACATAAATATTGTTGTAAATTAGGAGTGGGATTTTATCATGACTCTTCTTAAATGGCTAGAATACAATTTTTTTATTAAATTTTGATCTTCACTCTCAAGCCTGAAGTGAAGTTCCCTTACTAACAATGTAAATCGAACTAAATTCAGGATTTTTCAATTAACTTTTAGTTTGAACTTGCCAAGAAATGGCTACTAAATTTAAGTATCATCATAATTTTATTATGGATAAAAATTTATGTATGATGATATAATGTTTTTCAAAATTTTCCCAATCTTGAAATGACCCAAATATTCAAAAATTTAGTGTTGAATTCTTCACTCAAAAAAAAAATCAGTGTTGAATTGTCAATGCCAGTTAGTTGTAAATTCCTCATTTCCCTATATAATTACCAGTTGGTACTCTTACATGTCACTTTTGTTGGATGGGATAGGATAATAAATAGAAACTTAAATATATTAAGGCCACTGTTTATGGGAGATGGTGGCAATAAAACTCAAATTTTTTAAACCATCTCATACATTTAATTTACAGATTGATTCACCTTTAACACCCTTGATATTGATACCATTGAATGAAATGAAAAGTTAATTAGGTGAGATAAATATTGTGCCTCAAAATATTGTGATCATGACAATTTGTAACACCCCAATTGGTTATCCTTGTGAATGAAACTTAAATATTTGTATAAAATAAAAGGTTGAGAGACGAACATAGATTCCATTGCTTGAGGTAGGAGATTTCTTGAGGGAATTTTTGTTCTAAATATCAGTCTTAGCTGGTTGAATGGATTGACTAAGCATCTTGAGTCATGTTGTTGGGTGCTGGGATTGCCATAAACCAACTAAAGAAACCTATTGGAAAATTGGCTCGGCATAAGCATTCAAATATACAAGTGCTTTGCCTTGGGAATGAAGGGTGGCCTAGTGGTGTTTTAGTTCAGTTGTGCATTTGTTGATGGGTTCCCTATGAAAGAACTCCATATCAAGCTTTGGAATTTGGCTCAAGGGTGACAACTACAAGTTATAGTGGCTATATTTATCTACAGTTGGGTGGAGAGTTAGATTCCCACTCTCAGTTGGAACATTTATGAATTGTTTAAAATAAGTGCTCTTATGCTTGTTATTCACCATAAAATATGTTGCATTCCTAGTTGAGATCGTGTTATCACTACATGAGGCATGTTTGCATTATTACTATTTGCAGGGCTAACTAATGTGTGATGTTGATGTTTGAATGTACTAGAATAGCTGGTAGAAATATGGATTATGCTATAACAATGTCTAGCATGAGCATTTCTCCTTATTATAGTATGATGGCCGCAAGAATTTGAAGATTAAATTATCATTGCTTATGTTACAATGTTGTGAATATAAAGATTTCTTCCTCTTTTATCTTTATTGACATGTTATTGTAGATGAAGGTCTTCTTCACATCTTCATCTATCTATAACTTGGTTCTGGGTTATAATCCCCTGTTAATAAGAGCTCAAGCTAGACTAAACCATTTGTCTAGCATTGTGGATGCCATTGTTTCATGAGCTTGAATAACTTGATTTTATATCCCCGTACTTCACACAAAGTTACATATCTATTCTGTATGTATTTATGTTGAATCCCTCAAGCCTAGATTTTATATTTTGTATATTATCTTCGTCTTGGAGTGAGGTGATAAATCCATGTTTAAGTGGTTAGTATAATCATAGTGTTCAACTAGACTTGTACTCGAATAGGGTGTATATATATATATATATATATATATATATATATATATATATATACAAGCCCACAAAAGTGGTGCAGAAGGGAATTTTGAGCTGAGAGGGGTCAGTCTAGCATGGCAAAACCAATGGCCTGGAGTAGGGAGAGAAGATGTGGTAGTGTTGGCATGGTGAGGAAGGTCGATGGTGGAGCCTTATACACATCATCAAGGCAGGAGGATCACATATGGTTTAAAGGTTGCACAAATGGAATCATCCAGGATGACATGAGGTTGGGAGGAGTTAGAAGTGGGAAGTACAACAATTAGTGGGAGTTTAGAGTTGGAGGTCCCCACAGGATAATTCATCTCAGGAGACCCTCCCATGAAGGTTTTGTAGGGGTACATGAGCGAAAGAGTCAGTTTGAATCTGCGCTAATATGGCATGGAAAGAGTGGACCGAAGTGTGTTGGTAGAACCATTAGAAGCCATTGCTTAATAGGAAGTCAGGACTAAGATGACGTTTCCCAGAAGCACAAAAGAGGGGAAGTCAAGGAGAGTGTGAGGATGACCAGAATAGGACAACGTGTCCCAAAGGTGCAAAGGGGATCAGGTAAGGAGAAATTTTGAGGTGGTAGGACCAGGTTGTAGCTATCAGTACCATGGAATATTTCGGAGAGAAGGGGCCCATCTCATATTTATGTGCATATGAGCAAAACCTAGTGGGTGGTTCTGAGAATCTAGATATCTCCTTATGCCACCCCTTGTAGTGATTTTAGAGAATTTGATGGAGGGGTGTTGCAATCAATCACATCCATAGTTCAAGTGATGAACAGGTTGGAAAAACAATTTTGTGCCACCCCATTTCCTTGTTAACATTTGGGCATGTTAACCTATCAAAAATCACTTGATCTGGAGCATGGAGCATCGTGGTCGTTGATTGTCAATAGTTTTACAAGAGGTGTAACCATGGTGGGGTTCGAGCGATGGGTAGGGACCACTAGCATAGCTATCAACAGTAGAGGTTTACCATCCTGAGATCTACGATATGTGTGGCCTCCCCCCTTGTGATTTCAACAAAGAGAGCACTGCCCACACATACCGTTGGTCTAAATTTTAGGATTAATAGTGAGGATCTCAGCGGACCCCCTTGTGATGTCAACATGGAGGGCACTCCCCACGCAAACCATTGATTCCCCATTCAAATTGTGATCATCAAATCTAGTGGGTGGCTAGTGGGGATCGCTACAATTCCATAGGAGAGCAATGTGGTAACGGATTATAGGTGTCAGGGATACAAATATTGTGTGGGTCCCATCGCAATTGGGCAATGTGGCATCTAGTAGGCTGACATAAAGTCTGCCAATAGAGTGGTCATGTGTGTGTGTATATATACATATATATATATATATAATGTTGGCTTCCAAGGCCACGGTATGGGGTCTATCCATATGACACATGCACACACACACACAATTATATATCTATATGTGTGTGGAAAAACCATTCATAAATAATTAAAATGAAGTGAATCAACTTTGATCCATTCTCCTCAGGTGTAAAAGGATAAGCCACAAAATAAAAAAAATTAATTCTAATCCTAGGAAAGGAAGAGGAATCTAGGAGACAATT